>CAJRST010015557.1:1198181-1224364 GCA_907169785.1 Menidia menidia | reverse complement strand
CCCCCCCCCCCCCGTCCCCCCCGACCCGGGTGGAGGCACCTTCACATCCTGTTTGCTGGCAGGGCCAAACAGGAAGAGATGCTGGGCTCTGAGCATCTCTGACCAGAACGGGTCCTCAGACAGGTCTGTTTCAGCTTCAGACAGAAAAACTGCTCCCTAGATTTTAATTTCCTCTTTCTAAAGAAACATTTACATGCAATCAGTTGTTTTTTTTAGTGGATAAAATTTATTCTGAAATGTGTCACTAAAAGTTGGAGGAAATAGGATTCTAAATAAATGGATTAGATTTGGTTGAATTTAGACCTTAGGAGGGTCATTGTGATAGAAATGTTTAAGCTAAAAACCAAAGACTATATATTTAAAAAATATGGACTTAGGGAAGTCTCAAGTTCACCATTTTAAAGTAGAAAATCACAGTATTTATACAAGAAAGTGGAGCAAGAACAAACATATCTGTCTTGATATGGCACAATTTTCACAATAATCTGCTAAATGTGTAGTTTTTTTAGTAGAAGTGGGCAAAAGTACCAACTATTTCAGTGGTTTAATATTCAAATATTGATTTAATAGTTTGAAAAAACCTAACCATGAAGCCTCGTTTCACATCAGAGCGATCGTAATATCAAAGTCACATGACCACGCTCAGCTCTGCTCAACACGCTGCTTTGTTGACTTATCACACAAACACACAAACACACATCTCCCCCTCCGACCTTCTGCAGCTCTTATTTCATCACAGACGGGCAGCAAACATTTCTCCACTGCTGGAATGGATGGAGCCCATCAGAGGCTAACCTCTGGTAGAACACGTGTGATTGGTGTGTGACTGGTGTGTGTGTGGTGTGTGTTTGGTGTGTGTGTGGTGTGTGTGTGTCATGAGCCCGGCCCCTGTGATGGGCAGGGGGATGGCTAAGGTCAGTGGGGCCCTTAGTGAGATTTATTGGGACATTACAGGTTAGCATGGTGGCGTTTGCACATGCTTCCCGCCTCGGCCTCCACTGGGCGCTCCCTCTTTTTGTGCTTAGCGTCAGCCATGTTCTTTATGGGCGTTCTTACTGCTGTGCCATTACTCCATGTCCTTCACACCTCTTCCTCTTCCCCCCCCCCCCCTGCCTGGGAGGACAGTTTAATCAGGGGGCCGGCGCCCGTGGGCCTCCCTCCTTTTTCATCACGCCGCGGTGCTCTTCAGGGGGAAATAGTTTCACAGGGCTTCTGCTTCATCTTCCTCAGTCCTCTCTGATTGTTCCCTCCTTCCTCTTATCTCTTTATCCATCTCTATTCATTCATCCTCTAGATCTGGCCATCCTTCATGGCTGCTCGCCCTCTGGCCCCTTCTGTGTCTTCTCCACCTTTACAGCTCGAACAAAGGCGAGCAGCAATCAAATCTCGCCCAATCAAAAGGTCGTTATGCCATTTTTACACCACGGCTCAAAATCACACAAAGCAGAAGGCGTCTGGAGGAATGCGATAAATCGCTTCCATTCAAACGCTTTCAGACTCAAACTGTAAAAGCTTTTGCTATTTTTTAGTAAGCAGCTGAGAAAAAGATGTTTTTAAAGTCCTAAAGATCGAGCTGAGGTCTAAAACTGCTCCGCCATTACACTAAAACTTCCCCTGAGCGATTCCACACCTTGAATGTTCATGTAATATGATTACCAACGAGGTGCACAACTCTGGGAAATGGGCTGCAACCAGATTAGGATTCGAGTGGGTAATTTGTAACTTTGCAATCCTTGGAAATTGCTCTGGAAAATGAGATTCTCCTTCAAACAATTCAATTGTTTGCCTGCTGCCTCCTTGAATTGATTTCCCCCCTGATCATTACACTGCTCTTACTGGCAGGTTGGCATGCACTAGAAACCCCCCCCCCCCCCCCCACCCCCCCCCACCCCACACACACACACACACACACACACCTGCTGAAAGCTCAAACCGATCCATCAGGGCTGCGCCTGAACCTCCGGTTGCCTCTCAGTTGTTGAGGTGCTAAGCGGATATTGCAGCTATCCATTTGCTCACAAACACACACAACCAGACAAACACTCAGAGAAACGCAGGAACCACCGGACATCACGTGCACGCCCGAGTGAACGGGGGAGGAGGAAAGACCGGCCAGATCCCAAAAAGAAACAGTCCTCCCTGCTGCTTTCAGTGTCCATGTGCAGATTATTGAGGAGCGGCGGTCAGCTGGCGCGGCCTGATTGAGCCGTTTGGCCCCCAGGCGGAGATTTACAGCCGCCCTATCTGCAGCGCTGCCACCTGGAAGGTGCAAGCCGCCCATTCGTCACAGAGGAGCTGCAGCTCCTCAGCCAACATCAAACTGTTTTGCTTTTCCGACTCTCCTTCCACTCATGTTACTGTAAACGGGACATTTACAGGTCATGGATTGGAGATCTGAGGTGGTAAACATTGGGTTTTTAGCTATTTTTAATGTCAATGTGGGACAGTATAAGGGGTAAGAATTTAAGTGGAAAGAGGTTTTTACATAGAGGGTGTAGAAACAGTTTGAACTCTAATCTGATATGTCAAAGATTACAAATAATGGGATAAATCCTGTATGATAAACCCCTTCAAATCAGTCCCTTCCATCCTGTGGGAGGAGTTTGCCCTCTCTATCATAGCTAGCTTGCTAGCTAATGTTCATTATCATATCTCAAAGACTGGATTTGTTTTGGTGTAAAATTCTCCGACCACAGAGGTAACAAAAAAAATATTAAAAGCTACCACAAATGGAAGCAAACACAGCTCATATAAGGAGCTATCTAAATATTTCAGCTTATTTCTAGTTTTGTAGAGACGATAAAAAGGCACCAACAGAAGGAGTTAAATAGCTTTTGTCAGTTTGCCAAGACTAGAACATTCAGTCTACTGTCTAAGCTGCATTTTCGACAGGTTTCATATTACGATACTACTCCTCCTCATTTTCTGTTGTATGAACATCAAACACACAAAATTCATACTGCAGCCTCCTGTGAGGAATTACAATAATTACAAACCAACAACCTGATACTTCCATTTGCACTTTAACTGCTCACAGTTAAGGCCCCAGTGGTGAGTGGGCTCTCACACCAGACTTTAATAAGAGAGTTATGCTCCTTTGAGTTAGATTATGAATGCGGATCACTTACTGGCCACAGTAGCTGTATAAAAACTGAACTAGTTAATCTTAGCATGGCACATAAAGGTGATCTTTAAATCTATTATCATTTAGTCCATAAAGTCCAAATGACAGAGAGACTTTAACTTTCGGTTTCGCGTTGGTCCCTGAACTCATCACGGAAAGTCAAATAACGGCCACAGCTTCTTACCCAAAGCCACTCGGGCTGCCGAGGCGTCATAGTTTATCCAGAAGGAGACCCAGGAGAGGATGGTAATCAGGATCGATGGCATGTACGTCTGCAAGATGAAGTAGCCTATGTTCCTCTTTAGCTTGAAGCTCAGAGACAGTCGAGGGTAGGCACCTAAGGAGGAGGAAATCAGGACTTTAAAATCTGAGCATCACACCGATGTTTACGGTCAAAAGAAACCTATAAAACATTTTTATGTAAAAATGACATCTGAGTTTGCTTCGTTCAGGAGCACCTTGTGTTTTTGTTTCAGTTTCCATGACAACCCTGACAGCATGGGCAGGATTTATCACCATGGTAACAAGCATCCCCATCACAACCACCCTAGCACACACACACACACACACATAGCAGCAGCCCCTATTTCGAGATGAAGTGTCATAATATTCAGGAGGAACATTTTTATTTGTCATTACTTCACATCTTCCCCTCCTACATGATTCATAGCATGAGTCTGACGGTTTCAGAATCATCTAAAGCTTTATGAAAATAGATTTATTCTGCCATGATCTGAGAGAGACTCCTGTCATTAATTCCTCCATGACCTGGAACATAAACAGAGAGTGTGTGTGTGAGCATTAAGTGCTGATATAAAAGACGGTGAGTGATTTCTCATTAGTCTCTCAGCGTTATGTCTCTCTGCAGACTGTATCCATGGCTCGTTACTCCCACTATTCTTAGCCCTTTTTCCATTTTCGTTTTATATTGGCGGAGAAGTGGAGCCCATTATGGTGTAATTTCCACTCTGTGGGTTTCAGCCAAAGCTACTTATGGTGAGCGTGGGTCCAACCAACTGCAGGCTTTCATGTACTACTGGGTAGAAAGTGACTGTACTGGAAAAAAGAAACAAACATCCATTTTCATTAAGATTCACTCCCTGCCGCGCATTACAGTGCAATAAAAATGGCTGCATGTTATTTCAGAAAAAGGCCATTCATGGAATCTATCTCTAATTCACTTTGTTGCTGGCTGATATTTCATGACAGAAATAAATCAAATCAGCTCATTTACGAGCATTAATGAACTCGGGCTTCAATGATGCCGCTCCAAAAGTTGACATGAACAATAAAGGTTCATCCATCTAATCTGGGAGCTGACTTAGGTCAAATATGCAATATAAGGGATTACTCCCAACATACACATACATATGTGTATTTAAATATATATTTGGTTGTTAATGTTTTAAAAATCAATGACAGCTAAAAACTGGACATTCCTCTGACTGTTAAAGTGGTCAAATTGTTTAAAAACACCCCCCCTAAAGGAAATTATTTACAACACTTTGGACTACCCTCTTCTTTTGGGTCTGTATTTACAACTCTGGCACCAGTGAACAAAGTCGACACATGCTTAACATATATTACAGCGTGAAAACGGGAACAGACTGTGGCATGTCTTTAAATAGCCCATTCATTCCCTCCAGACTAAATCAGAACAGAGTATCTACACAGAAACACATGTAGAGGTGGCCTCAGAAAAGAGGAGGCTCGGGTACAGCAGCATGGAGGTGTAGAGCTCGACTGCTGCAAAACACGATGAGATCAGGAAAGGGAGGAAAAACAAAGAGATGTTGAGACTGCCAGAGTCTGGGAGGACGGCTGGTCGGATGGAGGAGCCACTTCTTTCTTTCTGGGAAAAGTTGCAGCCAAGACAGTTTTAGCACCCCAAGAAGCTTGGAGAAAAATTAAATGAGTGTTTAACACCTCCACAGATCCAGCACGTGCCAAACTGGTACTATTTCAGTTAGATTAGCTAAAAATACCACAAACACCAATCCAACCAAGTCTGTCAAGTCAAGGATCAGGAGTAGAGAACGTTTTAGGGGGTTAAAGAAAAAAAACAGAAAATCTGTAGACAATAGAATAGAGAAGTGTAGAGGCAGCAAATTAAGCAAGAAAAGAGCCAGTAAAGTTAAAGATGTGGCGGATATAAAGCAAGTGGCATTCACTTTTGGAGCAAAGGCAAACGGTTTGCCATAACTGGGATATTTCAAGATGTTTAAGTTTTTGCTTCAAATTGAAAAATGGAGGAAATGTTGAGGAGTATCAATTAAAAAACAGAGTGGATAGCTGATTTGGAACGAATGCAAAGCTCCAGTAACACACCAGACAGAAGGATTTTTGCTTTTTGCTTGAAGTTTTACACGTTTTCGGTACAAACCAAAGCTACCACATGGGATCCATGTTGCTTTAGAGTAGAGAAGCTGTGCTAGTGTGCAGTATGAGTCATCGAGTATGAGTTTAGTCAAAGAAGAAAAGAAACCCTTCAATAAAAAACCCAAATTCAAGTTCATGTTTCCAAAGTTTATCGACCCTCAAGAAAAAATACTCTGCCTCCACAAAATAAAGAATGCATCTTTTGTGTGAAGAAGAAAAGGATAATAGGTTGTTCTAATTAAAAATGAGGGCTTTCTGGTCTGTTTCTGCGCCATATCATGCAAAATGATGACATTAAGATGCTTTTGAGGGTCTGACTTTGCAGCATAAGGACATCAGTGATGGAAGCTGTAATGTTGATGCATAAACACACTCAAATGTCACTAAACACTGATGATGATGCCTGGACAGGCAAACTGCATGAAGGCACCCAGGCAGCCGTGTTTGAGAGCGTGTTTACAGCAGAATAATTGATGTTGTGGGCCTGTTTCCACATGAACACGCGATGCCCTGAATTCTGCTCTGTTTTTCCGACTGAAAGCAGGATAACTGACACCCAAACGCACCTTTTACAAGCACCACAAAAGGTGAAGGATGAGATTGAAGAGTGGGACGGGGAGATGTGGGGATGGGAGGGAAGCTAAAAGCCGGCTTGTAGGACACACGGAGCAGGAAACCTGGTCCTAAACCAGCCGTCGGGCGGCCTTTGATGTGCCTGCAGATCCACCAGAGGAGCTGAACTTCAACAGTCTCCACCCGCAGGGGACAGGCCAATTCATACAAACAAGCGCACCCAGAGTGGCGTCCTCTGCTCGTTCTGCTCGGTCCTCATGCTCAGACACCAGCGAGCAGTGGTGGTAAAAGCGAACGCCCCCCTGATCCGGAGGAAGTCAAACGAGGGTGCAGAAGATCCCAAAAAGCAGACAAAAGAGCGATTTGCTTCTCGGTTCAGATCGGACAGGCCTCCCCCTCCTGAGCACAGCCGCAGTTCCACGCTTTTCTCACTAAATGTCACACAGCTTTTTACTTCCCAAAGCTCTGGATTACAAGCCGGTCAGTTAGTTAGAGTCAATGAAGCAGCCTGGAGTGGAACGCGCCCATAAAGCCAGGCTCGTTTTGAACTGAATCATGAAAATGTGACTGTTGTTTCTCCTCTTCGCCGCTCTGAAACATTTTAATTACGACGCGAGATGTGATGCAGTGAATTCTTGCAGGCAGCAACCTGACAAATTGCCCTAATGCGTCACCGTGTCTGCTAATTGCTTACCCCAAGAGATGAGGCCCTCTAAAAGCACAAAATCCGGAGTTGTTCTCACAAACAACACATGATTGATGTGTTTTGCAGCGGCAGCAAATGAAGACGCCAAAGCTGACAGATTAAAGGGAACGTGCGTCTGCTCGTTACAGCTTAATCTAATTTCATTTGAGTTGTTGTTTAGTCTGATTTGTAAAACAAGTAGTGACAGCTGATCACTGAGATAAGCTTTCAGAATGGAGCAACTGTTGAGTAATTGAACCATCCCATTATTTTTATGTATTTTTCAACTCCAAGCTGTAAAAATTCTGTAAAAACACTGACAGGATCTAATCATATCAGGAGTGTTTGGTGTAATTATTCATTATAAGGCAGTCCTTTGCTTCCTCGAGAAAAAAATGGGTAAAAACAACAATTTCTATGACTTTGAAAGACCGAATATGCTGATATCTGAGCGGGAGCACAGATCCCGCAGGCCTTTGGCTTCAAGCAAAGAAAAAAAGGATCCTCCTAAACATGGTGTCATCTTCCAGAGACTCTGTTTTCTGCCCTAAATGCCACACTAGCAGGAGGCAGCCATGATGGTTGGCGAGGCAGGTGGCTGCCCAGTTGTTTCCCCCCACATTCGCCTTGTGCACACTCAGAACTCCTCAATCTTCAGTTTAATCTGTTATAAATCTAATAAATTTGGAATTGAATCCATTCTGTTATGAAGAACTGGACTCCTACTGTATCTTTGAAGTGCTGTGAGATGGCGTTTTCTGTGATTTGATGCCAGATGAATAAAAGAAACTTCATTATTTTGAACAGCAGCTTATTAGGCCTGAACCACTGAGTATTATTTAAGCTTGGAGACAAGTTTTTCTAATTGGATTGGCTGACTTTGCAGACACTGGGCTATCATTTTTCTAACCTCAGCTCAATAATGGAGCCGTCCAGTCCATCAAAAGCCACCTCGCAGGGTCAACAGCCGCCCGCCGCGGCATCGCCGGCCCCCGACGAGGCGCCGCTCTGACATCAACTGCTGCTACTTCAGGGATACTTCAAAGGAAGCTCATTTCCTCATTTCAACCCAATTAGAAGCACTGACAAACAGCACTGTGGCTCTGAGGATTCAAAGCCAGCCATCGTGCTTTGGCACAGATTCATCTGCAGCAGAAACTGATTAAATAATCAGCTTTGAGAGGCTTCAAACGCCTCACATTCGGGCGATATTGTCCTTAAAAACTCGGCTCTTACCTGTGGAAAACACCACGTTTCTGGACACCAGCTTGTAGTCGACGATGGAGAACTGCGGCAGCTCGATGCGCGTCACCCCCGTCACGGCCGTGTCGCCGCCTTTCCAGTAGAACTCGATGTCATCTGTGGTGTAGCCATCTGCAGAACAGAGCACACACACACCAAGGTGTAACCATCTGTCAGCGCCTCGCCGGAGACAAGATATGCAGCGCTGCCCATCACCCAACCGGGCTGTCGATGGGGAAGAGGAGGAAGAGGAAGAGGAAGAACAAGAAGAACAAGAAGAACAAGAAGAGAAAAGCACGTTTGAAGTCGTGTCCAGAGACGCTTTTGAAAAGCCGTTCATCGCTTTCTTACAGTTTGTTTCAGCTTTCTTTGTGTATCACTAATCATTGAAATCTTGAAATGTTTCCTGGATAAATTAGCAGGCTAAGCACACTTTTTGTTAACTCTCTGGGTCCTAGTTTTTGACCAACATAGGTTTTGACCACCATTGTATTTCATCTTGAAAACTGTTCGTTTTGGATTGTTCAGTATTATTTTGTTTGACACTTTCTTTCTTTTTTCATTATGACCGTATTGAACACAGATTAAAAACAAAAATAATGCACAAATAATCAAATCTGAGCAGGAAAAAGTTGCAGTTTTCACTGTGAAAGTCACTAACATTCACTTAAACGGCCAATCAGGGAAAAGCACAGCCTACATCAGTGTTTTACACTTCGGATTAAAACGGTTTAAAAACTGGTTTATAGATTCAAGTCCAAACTTCTGATCGGAATTATGGTTGAATTAAACTTTTGTAATCAAAGGTTTTAACAGGAACTATTTTAGGATCAAAACGCCTGGTTCAGTGGCCAAGAGCAAATCAATGCACGGTTCTTTGGGTCAAACCTTATGGACAAAGGTCTTGATGACCAGCCGGTGTTGAGAATGACGCCGGTCATTAGGGTTAAATCTGCCAAAATCCACTTCCTCTGAGGGATGTTTGGGCTCACTCTGTAGCTCAGGGCTCTGGTCCAGTCACCCTCAGGATGCAACAGGGCCCCTTTGGGAGAAGACCTCAGGAGACCCAGAACTAGACGAAGAACATACTTACTGCGTAGAAGTCTTAAGCCACCCCTTTTTTCTTTATGTTTTTCCAAGGAAAATGGTCATGAACAAAGCACTGTACTCCCAAGGGAGACAAAAAGCAGCGAAAGACTAAAGGAAAACTCTGAAATCCCTGCAGAAAACATAAAAACTTTAAAAGATTACAAAGAAGCAGAATAAAAGGAGACGAGGGCCAGATCAGGACGTTTGCTCAGTATTAGGTCTGCTGGCTGGTGGGGGAATGACTCTGAGTCCCTGTGGAACGGCTGGAGGAGGAAGTCCCAGAAAACCTCCTGAAGATAAAAGCCTGGATTATTTCAGTTCGATAACTACATGTATTTAAGGGCTTCTCGTCTAAAATAGAGGTGGTTTTATCCAGGGCTTCTTTGGATAATGGCCAATGCTATTTTAGCCCGACTCCTATTCTCCAGATACATCCCAGCCCTACAGAGCCAGAGTCAGTGGGCCAACTGGGAGCTCCCAATGATGGATGGTGAATTTATGAAAGGGCAAATTTCCCCACAAACACTCCCAAACTGTTTTTCTGTGAAGCCTTTCACTGCTACAGCTCTCTAAACCCTGACAAAGCCACTCTGTGAAGCAGCTCTCACGCTGAGCTCAGAGTCCACAAATTAGCGACGACCAGACAGAAAATCTGTGCATTTTTGCCTCTTTTGTTTTATGACTCTGTCGGACAAATAACTGCAGCAGAGCGTAACAGAGAAGAACGAGCAGGTCGAATATTGTTTGATTCATTTCACACATGAGTGGGGGGGCCTCACTACTCACAGCTCTCTATCTCCAGAGTGCAGTTCTGCTCGTCCAGGGGATACCTCCTCAGATCCATCATGCAGGCCGCGGTCGTCGTTATCCTGAAAAGGCAAACGCAGACGGAGGAGGAGGAGAGAAAAACACACTCAGTGGACAGGTCAGGACGGGTGAGGGAGGAAGTCAGCGCGCGGAGGAATGTGGGAGTCAAATCAGATTAAAAGCATTAAGGTGAAAGCCCCAGGTGTCGTCTATCATCTTTAAAGGAAGCCGACCCTAACCCTGTTGGTCTGTTTCTCACCAGCACTCGGTTTCACATAACAGCAGACTATTGACATTGTCATTTGTTGATGCGATTACACCGCTGCCTCCTTGTTAAAACGCTGACTGTAACGGCTCCATCAGGTAACTGTAGGTCAACCTGAGTTTCAGAATGAGTCCGCGTCCCCGTTCATCAAACCTGGCTGCTCTCAGATGTCTAAACACTGAGCCCGGTCGGGGGGAAGAATCCCTTCGTTTATCAGACGTGAAGCTCCATCGGCTGATAATCAGGCAGTTAAAAGAAGCGGCAAAGTGAAATGCAAATTCAAAATGATTTAGGCTAAGTCTGGCCTGATTAAAGCTGGCTGCTTGGCAGTTAGCCACCGCACATCTTCACTGAGTTAAGGCTCAGAGGAGGCTGTGGAGAGGCATTAGCTGATAATATTATACAGCTAGAATTACTGCAACATATGGGGCTTCAACAGCACAGATGTATTGTAATTATTGTGACACAGAGCATGTTCCACATTAGATGATACAGAAAACTTCAGCAAGCCAAGAAAAGACACAACCTATCTCTAAGGGTTGGCTTTCTGGTCACCAGTCGACGTCAAGGCCTCTTTTTTTACTTCATTATCAGTGGATTTTTCTATTTCTTCCGATTTTTAGGGTTTGATGTTGGGAAATGTTGCCTGTAGAGCAAATATCTCACAGGTGGCTTTGAAATGGCTGTTCTGAATGTGCCTTCGATGAGAAATGAAAAACCAGAATTTGTCATTTTGACGATTTTTTAATACTTATTTGAAGTCATATTTCCTCAATGGGATATATAAAAAAACTCCAAAAAAGAGTGAAAAATCTAAGGATATGATTCGCTAATGGGCTTGATAACATAGGAAAGTGGAAATCTGACAGATTACCTCCTGTTAAGTGAAGCTACAACGATGTCAAAGTCATTCCCAATTAGAAAGATAACAAGAAACACACTGACTATTGCTATTGTTATCAGATCCAGTTAGAAAATATGGCTGTGTCTAACAGAAGCTAGCTAGTCACTGGCTGAAGCACATTTTATTAAATTCAGTCATGTATTTGGTGAAGTTTGGTAGAGAATTAATCCCTTAATATGTGATAGCGACCTGCTTTTGGCCTGATGCTGAGCTTTACCTGACACTGGTTTATCAAACAGCTCCTTTCACAAACACCGGTCCCACATTTGCCTCTCTCTTTGATCTTCTGCGAGGCCTTAAAGTAGCCCACCGGGCTGCGCACCGCACTCGCATAATCAGGCACAGCAGTTTGACTTTTAAGTATGAGCACTGACAGATGCAAATGCATGTACGCAGGTTCACACCCAAACAAAGACACACAAAAAACACGCTTTTTGCTCCACACTCTGAAATTCAAAGCTTGCATCCATATTCATAGAGAATGCAAACTCCTCTGAGCCTGCCTGTCGAAAAGATCAATGGAGCCCTCCAAACAAGGCCTTCCTGAAACTAAACTGGAGTTAGCACTGTGCATCACGTCCACCATGAGCAGGACACACAACCGTCTGGCCCTTCAGCAGGAGCCACTTTCTCTGATTGCCACAACAGGGTTTAAACTCACAGAATCACCTGGAACATCGGCAGTCACTCTGCTGCCTCTTCTGAGAGCGTTCGACTATTTGCATAGCTCAGAAAGTGCACATAATCACCGTAATCATGTAAATTTTCTCGCTTCCTGGTGTATAATTACATCTTGACGCAATTTTGAGGTCATTGATATTCATTAAACAAAGGTAAATGTCATTCTGTACTTTCAGCCAGTGTACAGACACGACTACAGACCGGTTGGAAGCCATTTTTGCTGTCAGATTTTGAGGCTTTTCAAGGATTTTCTTCCTTTACATCAGCATGTTTTACAGTTTTTGGTGCGCAAAGTGCTTATTAAGTATCTTAATAACCTAAACTCTACTTTTTTTACTTAAATACATCACCATCACACATACTTACCATATCACCTGTCTGGCAGCTAAATCGGCAAACTCCAAAGGATTATAATGAGCTGTATACATCCAGTAATGTTGGATCAATAAACCGATCAACCAGAATAAAAGGGCTTTAAAGAGACAGGAGCATACATGAGAAAAATAGGAAAAATTATGCATATTGCTCAAGGTGTGTTTTGAGGAGCAAGACCCTTCAGAGGGAAAAATAGCACAAAACGGAGCCAAAACGGAGCCAGAAATTCCAGCTTCTGCATGTACTCCAGAGTAGAAAAATGTTAAAATTCCTTTGTTAAAGGTAGAACTAGTTAAATTTCTTGATTTCAGCCCCATGGATTGACGCTTGGCCCCCGATTCCCAGAAACTAGAGAAGAAATCTCCCATATCTCTCCTGCAAAGCCTTTCAGTATTCAGAACAGATTAAACTCCCATCAAAAAAACGTATTTTTCCCCTCTAATTTCTGAAGATTCAGAGTGATGCTTTTCAGAAGAGACATCAGCCTTGTCTCTAGAGCTGAAAAATAGATTTTGGGTTTGCATATTTTAGCCATTCTAAGTGAAAAAATGCAGGAATTTGAGGATTTTAAGGTGGAGCAGCCCAGAGAAGCTTCCTGTACCTGAGTCCATAGAGAACGGTTCCGTCTGGATGGAGGCGGATCATGCGGTTTTTCACTGTGACCCCGTGAACAAACGACTTCTTGTCGTTGAGGAAGTAGGTGTCCGGGACCCAGAGCTGATCGGCCACCCTGTTGTCCAGGGTCAGGTTCAGCGGGATGCCGAGGTAGGCCAGGCGCTTGTCCCTCCAGTACTGCTGGAAGTACATGGTCAGGGTGTAGTCCTGCGGACAAAAAACAGCCACGTTAGAGCTAGCAAGCTAAGTCAGACCTTAAAAAGCAACATTAAAGTCCACCGTGAGTGCTCCTAATATGAATCTGACATGACACAGCTTCCTGCTAGCTGCAGGGAGTGTGGGCCAACTAGTTCACACTCTGCAGCCCGATTCTGTGAAGGCTCTCTGCCCTCGCTTTTGGAAAACAGTAACCCAGGCAGGAGCACCAGCATGTGGGACGGATGACTCATTTAGCAGCAGCTTTGAAGGGAAAAATGCTCAAAGAAAACCTCTCAACCTCGGTGGAGTTTTTCTCGATATCCACAAAGAGGAACCGAAGGCTTTGGAGACATTTGCTGCCTTTCGTTTGATTTAGATGGCTGACACTTGAGCTCTGCTCGAAGCTTTTCTGAATGCCTCCCTGCTGGGGTTTCTTCTCCATTAGGGAAAGCTGGACCCAAAATCACAACACTCCTCAGAGGTCATACCTAATTTGTTCATCCAAAAGGTACTTTCCATTTTAGAGACCATCACCGAGCTCTTTTTACTGCAGCCTGTGATGCATTAGCATGTTAGCCTTAAGATTAGAATATTTTCTGTCCTTTAAAAGATTCAACTTCAAGCTCTAATAAAGCTCCACTGGAAATGTTACTGTTAACGTCACCCTGAAAACATATTTGGCTAAAAAAAAATCCTCAGTAGATACTAGTTACTCGTAGCTACTGTAAAGCCCTCCGTCCAATAGGAGAGGAGCTCTCAAAGCCCCGCCCACCTGAGAGGTCTGTGCCAGAAGAGCAAACAAAAAAGGAGAGATGATAGGTGGAGAAAAACCTGGAGAATTCATTCAAACAGAGAGAAGTTGAATACTTTTTCAATTACACAAAACGTTTCCATACAAATCGCATGTTTTTGCTTTAATTCTCTGTACTTTTCATTCCGCTCACAGCAAATGCTGGGATCTACGTCCCTCTTAAATCTCTTTAGGTAAAGGCGAGATAAGCCGGGGCGGATCACCTGTGTGGGGCAGTGTGTGATGCTGAGCCTCCTGGGTGATCCAGGTCTGAATTAACAGGAACACCTTAATATCACAAATAAGACGCCCAGACCTTCACCATGTGGCACCAAACTCAACTTTCCACGTACGAGGAAACGCCTGGTGTGTCAATAGATGTTTTGGTTTTTACATAAATTCAAGTAATATTTGATAAGCGCAGAAGCAGCATCAGAGGACGGAGCCCCCCCCCCCCCCCCCCCCTCTCTCCCCCACCTCATCCACCCCCCCACCCCAACAGTCTCTCCCCTCTATTTCTGTTCTCCTCTCTCACACCTCTCCCTCTCTCCCTCTCTCCCTCCCTCTCATCCTCTCGGGGCAACGCGGTGATCTTTCCTCTGCCCGCTGTGGAGCAGAGAAAAGCAGGCTGCACCACGCTGGTGCTGGTGGAGCCCCACATGTCCCACGCAGGTGCACTCTCTCAGGAGCCAAACGCACCAAAATGGCCACCAAAACGCCCAAATTATGCTCATTTGTGACCGAGCCGTTACATAACTGAAGCAGTCGTTTGTTTCCCTGCACTAACTCTGTTAGTAACACTCACAGAACAAAAGGGTTCCGCATCTTTATCAGGAGAAATACAAAATAAAACAAATCAAACGTTAAATAACGCCAATTCATGCAACCTTCTGAATATGAAACCATCCCCCCGTTTTCTCTGATAGTTCATGTTGAATGAACATTTGGGTCCACACACAGAGCTGAGAAGTGGAGGATCTTAGTCAGCACAGGATCCAGATTGGTCACACAGCATGCTCCCTGGCACGCCTCCAGAAATGTATAGTGATGGAGGCATGGCATGTTTGGCAGTCTGAGCCTCCACACAATGCCCAGCAGAGGTAATTACAAATCATTTGGGGGGGGAGGCAGGATTTAGCCCAGCAACAACCTTTACAGTACGTCACACCAGATAAACCCTCTAAATAAAAACCACTTTTGTTAAAAACAGATCAACCTCCGGTTGTTTTCATTGTGAATTAGCTCAATAAAGACATAGAAATGACCAAATGTTTACAGACTTTATGAGGTCATTTCTCAGCAAAAACCAAAAACAAAAGTTCATTCAAAATTAATTCTACACATTAAAATGTGTAAATGGACTTCTAATTTGTACTCTAAGATGTAGTCAGAACCAAACAAGCTGGGCTTCAGGTTTATGCTCCTAAAATCTGGTCTTGCTGTTTGAATTCAGGCTGAAAACTGGTCAGTTTAGCTGGGATGCGACAACTGAACGTAGGTTTTTCTGCACCCTTCACTTTTAATCTATTTAATCAATTATTGTTTTATTTTGTGGAACTTATTCAGACTTTTTTGCTTTTAACCCTTTAAAGCCCGATCCAAGAATAAAACAAAACAGAAAATTACTTTTTTTTGGTTTGAATTCCTTATTTGACCTTTTAACAAAATATGTAAAAAGAATGAACAGAAATACTTTTTTAATATTAATAATTTATTACTATGCGATAAGTCAAGATTATTTTTTGTGTAGTCTTCTGCCCCCTGTTATCAGGTGTATCTGATTGTGTACAACAGGATTTTGAGCAAAGTTTTCACCATTAAATTATGCAAAAGGGGTCAGAGGTAAAACATTTCAGAAACCGTATGAATCAAATATGACACATTTGGCATCACAGGGTTAAACTCACTGTAAAATGGCCTAGCCTAGCCTAAATCTGGTTAACGGTAACGGTCATAGTTTAATTTAAAGCGGCTGCTGACCCTCTCAGCTGCTCAGTGGATTCGGGGCCCGTATCTCCCCCTTCTCACCATCACCCCAACCTCACCCTGATCATTTATCCTATTCCACGCTGCCCTGTAGAGACTCTCACTTCTCATTCCTCCTCCTCTCCCTCCTCCGGCGCTCAGGCCCAGGTCCCCCCCCCCCGAACAGCAGGTGGGCGCCGGGCGAGCGCCACCTCATACATAAATGATTTAAACCCACTGTGTAGCCTGTGTAAACACGCGGACGAGAAGTCCTCATCAATCTTGCATGCAGACAATCAAAATGAATTTCAGATGAGAAGCAGCTTTGTAATACCTGCCCTGGAACTGTTTTTTTTTTTTTCTTAGAGGAGTAAGCTCTGATTTCATACGAACTAGGACTCCCCATGATCAATTATTGACAACTCCCCCGATTCCTGATTCACTCACTTTCCCAGTTGCTGTTTGTTATGGAGAGGAAATAGACTCCATGTATCTGTGCATGTGTAATGCTTGATTGGTAAATTGTATAAACCTGTTTGTGAGTAGATTTCAACAAAGATTCATGCTTTCATGGAGCGTTTATGTCCTGTTGGAAAGCTGGGTCATTTGACATTTCTCCCAAGTGCAGTATAATTCCCTCCATATATGTGTATTTTTTATACATACACACAATATATATATTTATATATACGTCTATAATACAATGTGAGACAGTTTCTGGCTAAATGAAATGCAGCCACCTCATTTTAAAGTGATTCCTAACTAACACTGTTTGTGTCGAGGGACTTCAGACTTCCCTCCAGCACCAAACTAACCAAAATGGAAACATGAGTCCCAAAACCAGCTCCTGCACTTGTGAACTGAACTCTGAGTAAATGTAGGTCTGTCCGTGTGTTGCAAATGTTTTACAAATCCTGTATTACACACACAGGTACACAAAGTGAGCAACAAACTGCTTTAGACAGTTCACAAATATTTTATGAGCACAGATATAATGAGCTGACTTTCTACCCATAGTTTGTTTATGAACATATGTTTCCAGCTGTAATAATTCCAGTGACCAGTGGAAATTATTTCCAGTGAGCCTCAATTATTCAATTAACTGGAGGGGATAATCACTCCCATTCAGGGTCTGCGAGAATTCAGATAAGCAGAGTTTTGGCTGTGAACTGACCCACATTCAATTTAATCTCCCCCTCTCTGCGGTGCGACTGCTCCGTCACGATAGGAGCGCCATTATCGAGAAAACATCCCGTTTCTCGAATTGGAACAGTAGGAACGGGTTAATTATGTAAAAAAGTGGAGAGGAGTGGGCATCGTGTCTGAGCCGGTCAGAGTTAGCCTCAGAGGAAGGAAACCGGTGACCACCTCGTACTCCGTTTGAACCCCGGATCAGTGAAGCAATTTGAGTCAGTTGGGTATCATTTTGGAGCTCCCTCGGGGCGTCCTTGAGGAGGTACACCACCGCAGTGCGGGGGAATCCCTCCCCAGCTCCCCTCCTCCTGCGGCTGCCGGAGACTGATAAAAATAGCATTGTCCCTTCATGAGAGCAAACATGATTAAATTGTGAATTTTGCTCGAAATGGCCGAGTTGGCCTTCTGCGTTTCGGATAATATCCTCACTGTCTAATATCGTGAGATGTATTGCTTCATAAAAAGGGAAAAGGGGTTGGGAACAAACAATTTACAACAGCGTTTTCTCTCCTTCCTGCAGCACACATAACTATCCAGCTCCATTCACCAGTAGAAATGCTTCCTCCTGATGAGCCCTTTCAAGTATCTGCCATGTCAGACATTACTTCAACCACTTTTGGCTTGGCCGGTAGATCCCGATATGTGGGTGAACAGCAAGACATTTTCCTTTAATTAGGTCCCAGAAGTGTGTCAAAAGCTTAAATAACATATGCTGTTTGAAAAGGCAGCAAACATGGGCAAAACATGTTTTTAGCGGCTAAGAATAAAGACACGAAGAGAGCCTGTTATGGACCCAAAGGTCCAGGAAGAGCCACACTAAAAAGCAGAAGAAGAAGAAGAAGAAACGCTGCATGCAGGAACATGTTTCGTTCATGTAAATACAATAAACTAAAACACTTTTTCTTTACCAAAGCTCACTACACCTGTACAGTTGTCTTCTACAAACACTTGATAAATAAGTAGCACTAAATAATAAACAAACAAGATTAATTGCTACGTAAAACCACGTAAAAAACTCTTAATGGTAGACCTTTTTTTTTTTGCCCGACTCATGTGAAAGAAAACGTAATGAAAATTTGTTAGCATATCTAATTAGCATAACTAGCCTAAATTAACCTTCCCCTCATATAACTGATTGGCTGTTGTGTATACACGTGTAAAAATGGCCGCCCTCTTGACAGGGATGTAACATAATGCTGTGCATGGGTCAGGATTAACATCTGGAACACTAAACATCCCAATCACCGTCTGTGTTCTCCAATCAATCATCTGAGAACCTCTGCTCCACGAACACAAGTCATTTTACAATTCAACATCAGAGCAACTAAGCAAACACAGAAATTAGAGTCAAACCTCTAATGTTGTATGTAGCTGCTTTGTTTTTTAGCTGGCTTTTACAAAAACTTTCGTATTTTTGTACACTCAGTTTCAGTTCTCTCTCCACTGGAGAGCTGGGCAGAGGTCACTGTGCTGTATTGTGCCCAGTGTGGCTCATGTGGGTGGTCAGTAAACACTTGTACACTTTCAGTCCAACTGAAAATGTACAAAACATTTGCTGAGACTTTCATCTTGATTTTTTGCAGCTAAACGTTGTCTAAACAGGTGCAAAACGGGAAAACAACATCCAATAAACTGCAATAAAAGCCAAATTTTAAAGCTGATAATTAGAATTAGCTGCTATTTGTCTGCTTTAAATTCAGGTCGGCTTTTAAAACGAGAATGGTTCCATACAGGAAGGATTTAGACTGAGTGTGACCCTGGATTGAGTCAAGATTCATAAAATCACATGAGAAAAAACCCTAGATTCCCTTAAAATTAGGCTGTGGACACAGTACATCTCATATTCCTTTTAAAATAGTTAGTATTAATACTAAATGTGCATTGGTTAGCCCTAGTTGTTAATATATAGATGCATTAACCCTCTCTGTTCATCTCAGTTGTTAGCTGCTTAACACCACTTAAAATGGTGTTCCCTCTAAACCGAGCGGTGCCCTCTCTGCTCAGCCTAAATCTGTGTGATCATCTCTTCCTCCTTAAGCGTTTTCTCTCCTGAGGCCAATTACATTCCATCAGGCAGGAAGCCGGATGCCGGATAAAAGACCACACCATAAGCCCAGAGAACAGATAGACTCTCCCTATAATGCTGGAAGACCTGTGCAGCATAAAGAGGAGGCACAGTTAGCGAGCTGCCTTTTAAGATGCATTTCAAGTAAATTCTGCCTAAATTCACCTCAACATTGAGTATAAACCTCACATAAACTACTTTTTGTCAATAGAACATTTTTCCTGAAAACAATAAAAGCTATCCGGAACATTTGGAGATGGAGAGATCTTTTCACCTCTCCATGGCGGCAGGTTTTTCTCTCTTTCTGACGCCCACACGCGTCCGTGGGTGTTTGGATGACTGGCCGCTCAGCCTGTTACTGTGACGACACTCTGCCTGTGCGGCTCCTCTACCTCCATCCTGCCCAAACTCAGGATCACTTTCACCACACTCAGATAATACCGACCACAGAGGACACCATCCTCTATCACTTCTACAGTAACACCACAGAAAAGTACCAGTGTAGAACCAGGAATCCACTGAAATGTACGGCTGGTTTTCAGGGATTTTTCCAGCTTTCATCTCGTCCTGGTGCATATTTGTCATCAAGCGAGGCCTCCTGAACACCACAGACAAACCTCAGAGGTGATTAGTGAGGCTTTTTCAGGCTTTCCAGCATCTGCTGCCCGGGCAGGTGAGCCTCAGAAAGCGCACACCGCCAGGTGCCTCCTCCTCAGCCTTTCTGAAGGCGACTGCTTCCTCTTTTATGGCTTTTTCTGCTATTTCTACTTCGCTCAGTCACTCAACACATCCCTTATTTCCCAGACAGCCACAGTTTGGGAGGATGGATCCAAATGTTTTACTCCAAAACAAGTTTGGTTATTTCAGAATAATACCAGACAAGTAAAAGTACAGTACAATACGAGCTAAAAGTGACTGGAAAGGAGTAAAAGTAGCACGATACCAACCAGCTATGCAAAGGAAACCGGGACAGAAGGAGAAAAGTCACAGAAGTCAGATTTTGGCAGCTGACAGAAAAAAAAAAACTAAAAATTCACATTTTAAAGCAACAACCTCGGGGTTAAAGTTTCCTATTAAATAACTCAAAACGTCTGGACCAAAAAGTTTTGCCATCATTAAAACCCAAAAGAGGGAAAGTTAGAAAAAAACACTGAGGGGGGAATGACTGGTGGAAGAGCAGGAGCCCTTTAAACAGCCGTGGCTCCACAGATCCACGAGGTCATCCAATTAGTCGGAAAGTTGAAGGTTTAAGCGTCTCTGGGCGATAAGATGAGGCAGAGCGGCCTGAGACGCGTCCACCAATCAGAGCAAGTACAGCCAAAAACCCAAAAAGAGGTTTTCAGTTTTGCACACTCGCACAGGAAGTCAAGCACAGAGATCCTCCTGAATTCACTCCACAGACGTCCTCAAGTTCACTTAATGATGAGAGCTCAGCAACTCTAGAGTTAAAGTCTAATCCCCCATTTTTTCCTACATTCAACCTTAAAAAGCCCTCTTTTGTTTTTTTGCTGTCATTTTGTGTGACTTCACAGCTGTTTTTTTATAGTCTGACACACTCTAGTAACACATTTGACAAAATAACAATATAAACGTTTTTTTTGTTAAAAAAGCACATATCAGTTGAAAAAATTTAATGAATTGGTTAAAATATCACAAGATGTGACACATTTAACACATTTTTCCTCAAACTTTCTGTCACACTGAGCCTTTTTTGACAAGAAAGAGAAAAAGATTGCAATGAGTGCAGCTCTTTGACTTGATTTATACATATTTTACCGTGATGTGATAGGTGTTTTGTTCTGCTTTTTTTTGGTAATTTCTGATGATCTTTGGGAGGTAATGTAAACCGAACGTTGTATTTGAATGTCAAAAGTTTTTTTTCTTGATAAAAGTGGTCAAAGTACTAAAAGCTCAGCATAAGGCAGAGTTTTACTCCTGGTTTCTTCTCATTTCTTGCCTTCCTGAATGTTCTTCTGAGTCGATAAGCAGCTCCATCAGCCTGATTTGCACATTGTTGACACTCAGACTGTGACTCCCTCTGGGGGCCGAACCCCGACCGACCCCAGCCTGATGCTCTCTGACCTCCTCTTAAACCACACAAAAACCTGTGAAAACAACCTTCTCCTCGAGCCTCTCTGGGCTCTCACGCGCCCACGTCCAGCCTGCGCCGACAGGACGGCCTGCCACCTGCCAAAAAACGCCGGCACTTTTCCTACTCGGATCCATTGTCTCCTCTTTCTTTTCTTTGAATCTCTCCCTTTAAGTTAGAGCCAATTTTGCATAGTGAGAACTTTTTCTCTACAAGCTCTAAGCTTTACACGGTTTCTGATGGAGGAGAGGCTGAACCGAAGGCTGATTTTGTCTGTTTCCCTCCAGAAAAAGGAAAATTCCCCCTCAAACTGGAGCCACAGACGGCCCGAGAACTGGACGACACCTCGACAGCCGCCAGGATTAACAGAAACAGACGCACAGCAGCCAGGAGGCACAGAGCTAATTAATTATCATTTTAGGCGCGATCTCAGCTCTCTGATTCCCCGGACGATCGGCAGCCTTCATCTGCCCTGTGGGGAGCAGCCGGCTTGGCCAGAAAGCACCTAAACAGTTAGCAAATAAAGCTTTTAGCTCCTCTCACAGCAGCAGGGCTAAAGAGACGGATCATTTCCGGTGTTAAAATCCCCAGATGAGGCAGCACCCGCTCGGAGAAAGCCTCCTAATATCAGTCCTAATTTGCAGCAGCAAGTAGGACGTGGACTTCTTCACCTTCTGCTGCTCCACAGGGCCTCATTTAAAGGATTTAAAGGAAATATAAAGCTTTTATCAGGCTGATATGAGCTGGTCGGCCTCTAAAGTCAGAATAAGTTTCAATAAAGACTATTAAATTATGTCCTTCTTAAAAAGTAGGTCCGTCTTCAAAGTCTGACGTCTGCACTCGGACCAATTTGAGCAAGAAAAATCCATTAAATATTCAAAGGAAATCTTTGTTTTGCTCATAAAAACAGAAAAAAGGGTCATTTCACTGCCGCTCGACCCACTAATTTCTGAACTGGCTCAAAAACAACCACGAGAAGCAGAAGAAAGGCTTTCAGGAGGGCTCTGCTCATGTGTTTGCTCTTAGCTAAAGAGGAGAATGTCAGCGTCATTTTCTAGGACGACTCTGAGGTTTACAAGACATTTCCAACTTCCAGCTACAAAGGGAAGTTGTTCCAGTGGTAATGAATAGCGATAATGAGAGAAATAATCCACTTTTTTACTTACTTACTGCCTACAATGTTCTCAAACACGACACAATCTGGGACACATTTTTTTGGAAAGGCAAAATTTCAAAGTTTCCTGAAACCAGAAACTAATAAGATTTAGTGCTTCACCAGTAAAACGGAAGTGAAAGTGTCCGGTCTTGACCTCTAACCTGCTTACTGAGGGCTGGATGGGGCTTTAATAATGGACTGCAAATAGATTGGAAATAGTCTCCATTCGGTTAAACAGACACTGTCACAGGTTGTCTGTTATTTCAGGACCTGGACAGGATCAAATTATGTTATATTTTATAGATTCTGGTACTTTAAACCCTTTTAAATGAGCCACAGTGCCATTTTGTTTTCATCCTGATTGTATTTTCTGGACATGTGAAGAGTTCCTGGGAGAAATAAGTATGTGGACAACCAGAACAGGCTGAAAAATCAATTGTCAAAGCCAGGAGTCACCTGGTGAAGTAATCATTGAGTCATTAGTATTGATCCACACCCGCCCACACACGTAAACACACCTCCCACCAGATGAGGGAGTTTTCTGGAGCTGTACAGTGAGAACCAGCCCTCTCCAGTCCGATCTTCATCCTGTGAGTGATCTGAGCTGACGCTCGTCTCCACTCTGTCAAAACAGCAGCAGAAAGGAGCCCATTTCTGTCCCCACGGCACTTCCTGGACCTATGCACCCCGAAGGGCTAATGGCCGCCCTGGAGGCCCACATCTGGGCTCTTTAGTCATAATAAGACTGAGACTGACAACAGGGACAGAAATCATGTGAATTAGTGACATCCTGATTCAGATGCAGTCCCTTTAAAGGCTCCATTGGGAAATACCAAAATATCTCAATGCAAAATAAAGCTTGATTTCACTCTGACATCCTTTGAAATGTGTCCTTTTCTGCTTTACTTTCGACTCTCTATCAAGGTACAAACTGCAAGTGACAGGCCTCTGTTCCCCTAAAGGTCCAATTAGGCTCTTATTTTGATCCTGGGAGTGGTGGCGGCAGCACCTGCACAGGCCGGGGATCTGGTACCAGCGTCTCCAACCACAAATCTGACGTCTTCTTCAAAGGGCAGGAAAACACAGCCGCCGGCACTCATATCCCGCCTCAATTTGGGTCATCGTCAACTGATATTTTAAGATACAACAGCCCCGAGTTACTTTCCTGATTGCGGAAGCACGTGTCAACATTTAAAAAAAAAAAAGGGGGTTTGAGCTTAGAAATGAGCAAACCCAATCAGGGGTGTCTGATATCAGCCCAGAGGAGCCTCGGGGGGGGGGGGGGCGGTTAGCCGGAAAGAGAGGCTAAAGAAGCAAAGAAAAAGGAGGATCTGAGTCCTCCTGCAGAGGAAAAACAGATCCAGGAGGAGAGCTGAGATGAGAGGAGCTGGAATGTGTCCATTAATTGTTGTTGCTGTGTGAGGAGGAGGCTGTGGGAAACAGGAAGCCAGTGATGTCCACTCACCATGTTGACTTCTGACACCATGTCTATGCTGGCCACGTCTATGCTCATGCCCACTGCCACGGGGGCCCCTGGAAGAGGTTAAAAACAGATGATTATGCACGCGGGCCCACTCCCCCACACCTGACCACAACACTGCGAATGGCGCCAAAAATAAAGCAGGGCTCATCGGTAAGAGGGGGCTAGGGGACGCGGCGCATACCTCCAAAGTCCGGTCTCAGTCGGATGTCGTAGCCCTTGAGCAGTTTGTCCACCGTCTCCTTCACGAAAGACATGTTGCTGGGCTCGTTGACGCTGAAACGAGAGCGCAGACATGAGAAAATCACCTTGGCTGCTGTGACAGGCAGTCCGAGCTGTAACCTTGACTCCTTCATTAGAGAAATCGCCCAAAAAAACAAAAAAAAACAACGCTCTCACCTTTTTGCGCAGCACGCGATGGAGCCGATAACCAGCGCGGACAGGACGCGGAATTTACGCACCCCCTGCGAGGCAAACATCCTCCCGCTCTGAGCAGACCCGCTTTATGATCAAATCCCCGCAGCAGCAGCAAAAACAGCCTCCCTCCAATCACCAGAACCCCCTCAGACCCGGAGCACATCCATGGATCGACAACCCCTCTCGTTGTTTTTTTTTCTGTTTGGGTTTTTTTTTAAAAAGTGGACCGAGGCGCGCAAAAAGTCCGCAGCTCGCAGAGGAAGGAAAGCTGTCAAAGCCCCCCCCCCCCCCTGCTCCAAATCCCGGCCGCGCTCCGCTCGCGAGGGGCTCACGTTCAGGAGCAGGAGCGCATATTGATGAGGGGCGCGCGCTGGTGGTGGAGGTGGTGGATGAGGTGGAGGAGCCCGGCCGATCCAACCAAAGACAGCCCAACATTTAGCACGCTGCAAAAAATACCAGCAGCCCAGAGGAGCCTGAGACCTGCCCCCCCCCCCCCCCGTCTGCCCCCCCCCGACCGAACCACAATCAGAGGCTCTCCATCCAGTTTTACTACACAACTCTGTCCTGTTTGCTTCAGCTGCTATAAATAATAACGCTTTTTCTTATCAATAACTGATTTTACGAAGGAAAAATTAGATAGCTATGATTCAATGTGACCCTAGACATTTGAGCCTCTAATGGAAATGTTAACACATATGTAGATGACGTTGGTTTGGTCATTTTAGTCAACTATAACCAAACTCAACAAAGATTAGTTAATACAGACTAGTTAGTATTTAGATTATTTGTAAAATGCCACATTGTACAAAAGTATAAAGCCTCAAAGCCCCATCCTGAATGGGCACTGGAAGAAGATGCCAGTTTTCCTTTTGAAACAGGAAGCTAATCAGAGTTTTCTTAAATCCGTCCACTTTGTGCGGGGTTTTAATTGGTGATTCGCCCGTTGATTATCTTTTTTTAAATGTATTTGTTAAATACCATTTTCTGCTGTGATAAACTTTCAGCTACAAGCGATGAGAACCTCCTGTGTTTTAAACAGATATTTTTTACAGTGCACCCCCCCCCCCCATCAGCTCCTGTTCCTTCCCCTCTCTTTTCCAGTGAAAATGGCGGGACTGAACCACCATGGAGTGGGGACTGGCTTGCCTTTATCAGCCAATTAACCGATGCCTCCGACTGATTGGCCGGTTAATCGCTCATAAAGGCCTCTTTTATCCTGATTTTACATGCTGAGCTCGGCCATGAATTATTCAGCTGGGGAAAGGGATCGTTTTAGGAGGAAGGTCGTGCACGTGTGTGCGTGCCTGACACGCATGTCCATGTTAAGCTGGAGCTGATGTGCTGTGTGTTGTGACATGTCCCACCTTGTGTCATAGATGGCGAATAACTTCTTGTTTCCCTCAACAGCATTCCTGAAAGAAAAGGGAGATGACATCATTAGTTAAGGCATCAATGCATCCAGTCAAAACACAGAGAAACTCCCACATTGTGCTTTTGTGAACATCTGGAAGTAGCTTTTACGTTCAGACACCTTTGAAAACTATGACTTAGTTACTTTGACCGTTTGTTTTAACCTGATTGTGCCTTAAGTTAAACTTGAGAGTGAAACAGTCGCCTCCTCCGGTTAGCCACTCGGGAGCTGTCCAGCCCACTGTGGTGCTGAAATCTGGCTCCGGGAGCAGACTAATGTCGTTTCCTCACATCTCCTGGCGGCTGCTCGCGTCTCAACGCGCCTCCAGACAAGTTAAAGACAGCGGAGAACCTCAAACATCACAGACTAATTAGTGCCTAACTAAACATGGAGCTTGGCTACCCTCTTATGGCAATCGTCAGGATGATTACCTCGTTCAATGACAACAGTCGTCCTGGGTTTCAACAAACAGGAATAAATATTTGACTGTTTCAGTCAGCATATCCAATAACAGGAGAGCACTTGTATTATGCCCACAACTTTCCTTTGGGAAGGCACCATTCCTCAATGGGTTTCTCCTCTAACAGCCTGGGGCTGAATCCCAAAGCCTCCTGTGGAGTTCAAAGCATGACATGAAATCTGCGGTAATAGTTGAACTTGGAGAGTAATTAGAGTCAGA
>CAJRST010015557.1:1181594-1192220 GCA_907169785.1 Menidia menidia | reverse complement strand
GTGTCCCGTATGGGTGTGTGTGTCCTGTATGGGTGTGTGTTTCCTGTATGGGTGTGTGTTTCCTGAATGGGTGTGTGTCCCGTATGGGTGTGTGTGTCCTGTATGGGTGTGTGTTGGTGTGTGTGTTCTGTATGGGTGTGTGTATGGTGTGTGTGTCCTGTATGGTTGTGTGTTGGTGTGTGTGTTCTGTATGGTGTGTGTTGGTGTGTGTGTTCTGTATGGGTGTGTGTATGGGTGTGTGTGTCCTGTATGGTGTGTTCTGTATGGGTGTGTGTATTTTCTGTATGGGTGTGTGTATGGTGTGTGTGGCCCCTCGGTGGATTAGGCCGGCTCCGCCACACCCGCTCTGCTGGTATTTAAAGACACGTCTGAGCAGAAGGCCAGGTCTCAGCAGCCTGTGGGGCTGAAGGGGTCAGGCTCTTATCCTCAGCCTTCAGCCAGGTGCCAGATCACACATACGAGCACGATCCAATTAGGTGGAGGGGGGGGCGGGGCTTCCTGTGACCAGCAGAAACCCCGGCTGACCTCCCAAACATCAGCCCTGGCCGGTGTGCATGTCTCTGATAGAGGGGCGATTCCTCCTGGTCTGACATGAGGCCGCCGGTAGGGGAAGGCTCCCGGTGACGTCTTTAATTCAATTCAATTTTATTTATATAGCACCACATCACAACAACAGTTGTCTCACAGCGCTTTCCAAACAGAGCAGGTCAGACCCTACTCTGGAGTTAACTACAGAAACCCAACCATTCCCACCATGAGCAAGCACTAGGCGACACAGGCAAGGAAAAACCTTTAGCCTCTTTAACGGGGCTGGAGGAGTTTGACTGGCTCCTCATGGCTAAAAAAGGGGTCATATCTGAAGCCGTCGTGACCTTTGACCTGCTGACTGAGGCCTGACCAGCAGCTCCTGGCGTTCAGACCTGGGGCCCCCACAGCTGGGAAGCCTGTTCTTTCTGCAGAAATGTTTGGATTTGCCCTCTGACCTCCCCCGGGTTGATGGTCAGCAGCACCTTTGGCTGAAGTCTTTCCTCCTGAGCTTTCTGTAAACGCTCCAAACCTCCAAACCTCCATCCGTGTGGACCCACCTTTGCTTCACAAATCCTGAGAAACTAACATTTTCTGTGCTGCTGCTTGTTTTCTTTGCCTCCCGGAAGTGAGAAAACTCTCATTTACAGCCGCTGAATTAACTAAAGACAGAACGGGGCTGGTCTGTGGGGCGTTTGCCAAACTCCTGGCTCTGAATAATCCAGACAGCTGGAGCGGGCGCTGATGAGTTTGGCGCCGGCGCCCCGTCACCTCCAACACGAGGCAGAAGCAGCCGAGCATTAAGCCGAGGAGCAGAGACGCTGGCAGAGAGTCTTTATCTCATCATGAGCATAATGAAACTCACAGATAATCCCGTTTCTTTTTTTTTTTTTTGCAATCTAACCTCCAATTAAGGCCTGGCTCTAAATTAGAGCACGGCAGACAGGTGAGGGCCCAGAAAGGAAACACCCGGGTTAAGACGGGATCTGAGGGCCGGAAATACACAGCCGGGTCAAACCAGGACGAGAGGAGACACAGCCCTCATTTCCCATGAACACACACACACACACACTCACACACACACACACACACCCACACAGACACACACTCTGGCCTGACTGCTCTTTACCCCCAAAGTCTCCTTTTAAAGTTTCATGGTCCTGTTTTCCTCTAAATACTAGATTCAGTTCGACTCTGGATGCAACACACGTTCTTTTTTAGGTCTGAAACAAAACCCTCGTGTCAAGATTTTCTCCTTTCCCTATTTTAGGGTAAAAAAACAGGATGGGTGTCAGGCGTCGGTGTGATTTTCAGCACAACAAACACAAAGTGAGGCTTTGCTTTCACAGGTGTGATGCAACACGTTTTGGTTAATCAGACTCAGTCTGGCACCTGCTGACAGCAGAGCTCACCTCTGACCCACAAACAGAAACACACACTCACACAAAAATTGGAGAAATTTCAGCCTCGTGCCTCATCTCAGCATCAGGATGAGTGATTTCGTTCTGCCTGTTTGTGAGCGCTCTGCCTCTGTGTGCCCGTCCCAGACGCCTACCCGGTCTCAGAGGTGGTCTACACCTGGACCCAGGGAGCCGCCAAGTCTGTGGTGGTGGCCGAGGACGGGTCCAGACTCAACCAGTACCACCTGATCGGCCAAACGGCCGGCACGGAGGACATCAACACCAGCAGAGGTCTGTGCACGCCCTCACTTCAGACCGGGATGGGGATCATTCTAAAACTACCAGCAGCTACTTCCTGTCTCTGTATTTAGGCCAGCTTTTATTTGACTTCCTGTTTTATTAAAAATAACGTAATTTCTACACCTTTAGAGGCGATTTCCAGCCTTGAGCTCTGGTGTTTCTCCCTTAAAAACTCCTAACAAGCTGACGGTGAGTTGGACTGGGTGGCAGGAGGGATCGGTCGGGATCAGGGAGTTTTGGTGCAGTTTTATTTAAGGAAAACCTCCAGGTTTTTTTCTGTTTGGTGGCTTTTGCTGGTCATTTTTTCCACAGTGAGAAGCTTATTCAGTTCCAGCAGAATCTTACTGACTCATTTGTCCAAAGACACCCTTCTCATAACTTTGCTCATAGTGACATAAATTTAGGTTTTTCCGGCCTTATTTGAAAGAATTCACGTGGTTGTCGTCAACCTTTTAAAGCAAATTAACAAATAAGTCCTTTACACACAAAGACACTGCGGAACAGTAGATTAGATGTAGAATCCAACAACATATGTGCTATTTTGTCAGTCGTTTTGGGGCTTTTCTGGCCTGAATAAGCATAAAAGCGCCCTCCTGCATTAAGGCATTATTGATTTTCTGCTAAGTACTCCTGCTTTCCATCCTTCAGCTTTCCATCAAACCTCCACTCGCTTCCCCAAACCTGTGCAAAGCCCACCTTCAGACTCACCTCCCAGCAAACTGACTCAGGATGTCGTCCACAGATGAGTGTAATACCAACTAATGTGATGTAACTAATTCTAGATTAGATAAGATGCATGGAGCACGGCGAGAGGCGCGTTAGGCCGCGACTAAATGCAGGAAACATTATCGGGAGATCAGAGTCAATGAGTGGAAGTCGGAGGGGGAGAGTAGCCTATCCGTCACACAGCCAGCTGTCTGCAGGCTCGGCCGCCCTGTCAAACAACACTTATCCCAGCGTGAGCCCACACACACAGCTCAGGAGTCCTGAGATTCAGGGTTAATCCACCCACGCCATCCAACCACCCATCAGCTTTTGCATAAGCAGATGACATCACAGATCAGTGGGGGATTGGTCGGGTGGCTGTCTCCGAGTGGATCTGCACTGGTAAATTTATCTTTGCAAATGTCCTCACAATGACGGACGCCAAAGTGCAAATTCAGGGAAATTTTAGCCCCAAGTGCCACAAACTTCATCTAAAACAGGAAAGCTTTGTTTTCTTTGTCCGTATCTGCAGGCGTTTATTTCTTAACGTTACTAAGATTGAAATAGATGGATTTAATTTAGGTCCGGTCCTCACAAAGCTGGGAGAAGAGGTGTTTGTGTGTCTGTTTGGTGGGATTGGACCGCCCTGCTGTGGCAGGCGGACGGGGAGGTGGGGGAGCTGAAAGGCATCTGTTTAATACTCTTATGTAAAGCAGAACTGTAATACACTTCCCTTTAGTTTCTCTCAGAGTCGTTATTAAAAGTCTGGATTTCCCCTGTTTTTTTCCTCTCTGGAGCACCACAGCTGAAGCAGCTTTCTGCTCAGACTGGGCTGATCCAACATGGGGCTGTTTGACTGATCATTCAAAACCACAAGTTTTAAACACAAAATCCAGAAATGAAAAAAGAAAGAAAGAGTTAAAAATGTCGGCAGACTCATGCGGCTGCCATCATTTCAGAAAGGAGCCACTCCCTCTTAAAAGTTGCTGCTATAATCTAAAATAACTACAATCAATTAAATTAAAAATATATATATATGTAATAACAATAACCAATAACTAAACATTACTTTGTAACTAGCTTCTAAATCACCACTAGGTTGGTTTTCTGTTCTATTTTCGTAAGAATAGCTAAGCTTTAGCATCTGTATATATTATGTCTTTCCCTATAGATATGTGTAATCCTAATATATTGACAGCTAATGCTTTAATGTAGTATGTATTAGCATTAGCAAATAGATGCTAGCTAAGGCTTATACATATCACTGAGCCTCAGATAACATATATATTAATGCAAAACTAAAATCTGCATTAGCCAATATGCATCTATGCTAATACATGGTAAATGTTAGCATTAGCATCCTTCCCTCCTTTTTTACTGACTTTTCTTAATACAATCATGGACAATGCATAAATGATCTGCGGTCACGTTAGCATTTAGCCCCCCACTTGTGATCGAGCAGCCACCATCTGGTGTCGTGACAACGAAATGCTGAAAATAATCTGAGAATGGGATGCTTAGGAGGAGGAGAAGGTAGGAAACCATCATTCATGCCGCCCAAAGCCTCCGGCTGGACGTCTTCCAGCTCAGGGCTGGATGTCGCTGACGGGGTTGAACTCTGGGTCACATATAGTCCAGTAGGTTAATTCGCTTTGTGGTTATTTTTGCTAATAACTTTGACATACCAAATATGATTTATATGAAATCTTTCCGCTGTGGGGGGGGCAGCAGGAGGCCAGTCAACAGGCCTGTCCGGTTCTATGAAACATCACCGGGAGTAAAATGCTGCTTCCTGACTTAATTAAAAGAGGCTCCCTGTTTTAAAGAGCCTGCTGTTTTATTTGGTCTGGAAACTAATGAGAAACGCGCCCACATGAAATTCTATTAAGGATTGTTTGGCCTTAAATCAGCTGCCTGAAAAAGTTTGCTGTTGCTCAAACTTCTTGCTTTTCTTCAGCTGTTTTTTGGGAAAAATGTCCCACTGTCCTGAGATCCTGAACTCTTGGCGGCTAAAGTTCAAAGCCTAAAACTCTGGCTGGTTTTGACCGTGTAAGCCCTTATTTAGGACATCTATTTTTAGAGGAACATGAAAGAGAAGATAAGTCTGAGTTTTCTTTAGACACTTGACAGGACTCCTTTGCCTGAGATAGCAACACCTTTCCTTAAATAGCCCCCTGACCGTAAAAGAGGATAAGGAACACCACACAGGAGTTACATGAGCAGGCTCAGTATTGTCCTTTTCAGAGATAAAAAAAACAGCCCGTTTGTGAGCCCCTAAAGCAGAGGGTCTCTCTGGGACTCACCAGTTAACCAGCATGGCAGCATTGTTCCCCGCGATGAACGGCAGCTCCCCCCGGACCATGTGCAGCACAAATCCCTGAGAGAAGAGCAGTAAGATCCACCAGAGGAGCATGTTCCTCCTCATCCCTTCAGCCCCGGTTCTGCAGGGCTCCATGCATCAAGGGTGGGGGTGTCCCGGCTCAGCAGCACCAGGCGCCCGGCGGTCATGAGGCCGCGGGGGGGCCTGACGGAGCCATGGCAGACGCTGAGAAAAAACACTGACTTCCCCTGGTTCTCACCCCCGTGTGCCGGCCTCTCTGGGCATTATTCCACAGGCTCGGAAACGGGAAGTTTAGGGAATACCCGCGCGGCTAGCCCCCCTCCATCCCACCAGCAGCAGACGGCGTCCTCCCTCCGCGGCTCAGAGTGTGTGTCAGCTGCTGGAAATCACGCTTCAGCCGGGCGGGGGGGGGGCGGGGCGGGGCCTCAGGAGGATCCCGGGTCAGGACGCGTCTCCCCCCTCGTTCTCTCACTGATGGCAGGATGCAGATTGTAACCAGGGATTAGGGAGGTTCAGAAATCGGATTTTGCCCAGAGAAAGCCTTGTGTGTTACTCTGTGTGTGTGTGTTACTGTGTGTGTGTTTGTTACTTTGTGTGTGTGTTACTCTGTGTGTGTGTTACTGTGTGTCTGTGTGTGTGTGTGTGTGTGTGTGTGTGTGTGTTACTCTGTGTGTGTGTGTGTGTGTGTGTGTGTGTCTGAATATACTCGCGCCTGCAGCTGGAAACTGCTGCAGGCGAGAGGATTTTTTTAAAGCCTCAAATGCAATCTTTGGTCTGAAACTGGTCCTTTCTGTTCCGGTAGCCTGAATTCTCTCTTAAGGCTGTTCGGCCCAACACGAACTAACGGGATGTTTAACACGTCCTCTTTTCCTCATGCTTTTCCTTCTTTAAACATCTCCACCTCATTGCTTTCTGTCCCCCCTTTTTTCTGTCCACAAGAAAAAAAAAATCACACTTTATGTCGGAGGAAAATCCAGATATCTGCCAGTAACACTGATTATTGATCATTCACAGGCCTACCAGGAACTCACTCCATTTTCTAACCTGTGGATGTGAGTTCATTTTAAAACAACCAGCATCTACTTTCTGTCTCTGTATTTAGGTCAGCTTTTTATTTTACCTCCTGTTTGATCAAAAATAACTCCACTTCTACACCTTTAGAGGGGATTTAGGGCCTTGATCCCTCATGTTTCTCCCTAAAAAACTCGGAACAAGCTGAGAATGAGTTTGTGTGGATGGCGGGAGGGATCGGCCGGATCAGGGACAGGAGGCAGAATCTGGGTTTAGACAAATGTTTGAATGATTTCAAACCAGCAGGGTTTTAGAGTTCTGTCCAAATAGGAGTCGTCGTCGTTGTTTGGTGGAGAACTTTTGTGTTATTTAAGGAAAAGCTCCAGGTTTTCCACAGTCAGAAGCTTTTTCAGCTCTGACTCATTTATTGTTTTGAACATGTCGAGCGGCAGCCGCCTTCATTAAAGAATCAAAGTTTACTGTCATTCGGAGTGTGTTTGTGCTATTTTTGTGCAGCCTCTTGCTTCGTGACCTTTGACCCGCTGTCCCCTCTCCCTCCCCTCTCAGGACAGTACACGGTGATGATGGCCCACTTCTACCTGAAGAGGAAGATCGGGTACTTTGTCATCCAGACCTACATGCCCTGCTTCATGACGGTGATCCTGTCCCAGGTCTCCTTCTGGCTCAACAGGGAGTCCGTCCCGGCCCGGACCGTCTTCGGTGGGTACAGCAGTCCGACTGCAAACATCACACACTTTACTCTTTATTTTTAGCTCCTTCAGCAGTTAAAAATATCATAAAATCTAAAGGTTGCTGATGAGATTTGTCCGGCTGTTTTTAAGCTTTTAAAAAAATACATTAAAGTGAGGTTTGTTCTATGTGTGATCCTTTTTTTCAAATGGAAATACGGAACAAAAATTAAAGGCGTTTCATTTTATTTGACCTTTCAGTTTTTCCTACATTATTTAAATCTGAAGGCCTTTAAAAAGGGTCACTGAGTGGGGGGGGAGCTAGCTGAGCCTGTGGGGCCTTTTGCGTGCAGGTGTGACCACGGTGCTGACGATGACCACCCTCAGCATCAGCGCCAGGAACTCCCTGCCTAAGGTGGCCTACGCCACGGCCATGGACTGGTTCATCGCCGTCTGCTACGCCTTCGTCTTCTCCGCCCTCATCGAGTTCGCCACCGTCAACTACTTCACCAAGAGGAGCTGGGCCTGGGACGGGAAGAAGGCCATGGAGGCCCAGCACCCCAAGGTAGGGGGCGTGGCATCAGGGGGCGTTATTGTAACTTAACAGCAAACAAAAAAAGATCCGTATCGCACCATAAATTATGGAAACAATATATTTAGAAAAAAGGAAACATTTGAAGGACTCCACACTCGTTTTAAGGCTACTTTAAGCACAATAATGATCAGTTTTCATATAAAATAACTCTGGTACCACAGCCTCCGCCGGGGATATGAGCATATGCTAGCTGCACATGGAGATCTACAGGTTACCACATCTGGAAATGGTAAATAACTAAAGAAGTGTCTGATTGAGGAGCCGAGCTCTGCTGCTGCTCACAAAAGGGAGCAGGTGAGAACAGGTGAGAGGAGGGGAAACGTGCCTAAACACAGGAAATCTGCTAGTTTGTGAGAAAATGAGAAACACAGCAGAGGGGGGCAGCAGTTAGCAGTTAGCCAGATGTGGCTCAACCCAAACACAATACAAAGCAGGAACACCTTAAAGGAAGCCTGTCTCTTTAAATGCAAATGAGACACAAGCAATCCACCCACTTCTTCCGGGAGGTGTGCCCACGTCGGCACGCTAACGCTACCATGCTAACGCTACCATGTTAACGCTACCATGCCAACGCTACCATGCTAACGCTACCATGCTAACGCTACCATGCTAACGCTACCATGCTAACGCTCACGCTACCACGACGTCGGCCACAGATAGGCGGAGTAGGCTGAGGGGGGGGGCAACATGCAGGTGAAAGGCTGGAATATTATAATGAGCTAGAGCTAATGACGTCAGAAACTACCCACTCCTGAAACCTCCTGATTTATCTCCTGGATTCAGACTGAGGCAGCCCACAAAAACATGAAAAGTCATTTTTTTTCACACTTTGCCTGCTGATAGGCCCTCCACAGTCCCAAATGTACATAATCAAATGATTAAAAACTTGGTTTTGCATAATATGTCCCCTTTAAAACTGAACTAACGGGTGGCGGTGCGTTTGTGTCCCGCTGTAGAAACGAGACCCCATGGTGCTCTCCAAGAAGCCCAACAACGTCTGCTCGGCGGGGGTCAACTACACCCCCAACCTCACCAAGGACGTGTCCGTCGCCACCATCTCCAACGCCACCTCCCTGCAGCTGCGCGCCTCCGAGAGCAAGATGGTGGACCCCAAGAAGACCTACAACAGCGTCAGCAAGATCGACAAGATGTCGCGCATCGTGTTCCCCGTGCTGTTCGGGACCTTCAACCTGGTGTACTGGGCCACATACCTGAACCGGGAACCCGTGGTGAAGGGGGTGGCGGCCTCCACATAATGGCTCCTCCTGACCCCCGACCCCGCCCAGACAGAGCCTGAAAGTGGACCCACAGGAGGAGGGCTGGTGGCGGCTCTCCTGTTTGGAAAAAGATGTAAAAAAGGAAAATCTGAAGAAGAAAAACTACACTCAGCTTTCTGATTCGGGCACTTTGCCCGGACGCACAGCAGCAGAAGCCTTGTTCTTGTTTTTCACGGCCTACAAAATCTACCTGGAGAACACTTCGACAGAGGAGCGCTGCTTTGCTTCTTTCTCGTCTGTCCTGCTGCTGTTTGCATGATGTTTTCCCATAAAGGAATTCAGACTTCTGTTCGTCTCCAGTAGCAACCATGTAAAGGTCAGCTATGTTTGAAATACTGGAGTAAGCTTAACTTTGATATGAATTGGGTTCAAAAAGGGGTCTAACCCTACACTATGAGGGAGGAAAGGCCTCTGACAAATACTGAATTTAAGTAATAATCTAGTTTTACGTCATTTCTATTATTTTCTCATTCGCTTGGAGTTACTTATTGGTGTATATGTTTATTATTCAAAGCCCTTTGTTGTTGGCCTGGTTTCCCAAAAGCATAAAAAAAACAGAAGACAAATAACAGAGGGGAAAAACAAGTCACGTGTCAGATTATTCATAAAGAAAATTCAAAATCTCAACATCTGGGGCAACAAGACGAGAATACGGCGTAAGCATCTTTAGCCTCGTGCACGGGATGGCTGCCGTGGTTACCGCGTGAGCGTTCGCTCTAATGAGGCTGGAGGATTTCAACACGCCACTCTGGAAAACCAGCGTCCTGCTAATGTGTCTGTGGACGGATCACCGGGGCGCCAACAGGTGTTTGAGCGGGTGGCACTAAAATCCTGACAGACAGACTTCTTAAACATTCATCATTTGCAAAGGCGCTAAATTCTGGAGCGTAAATGGAGCAAAATTGGCTCCCTTCTCTGCAATCTCTCCTGAGTGGTTTAGTCTTAGTGCTCTGAAAATGTTACATCTGACGATGCAATCAAGTCTAAAGTGTATTAAAATGCCCTTTAACGCAGGTGTGAATCATTATAATTACATAAGTAGTTTCTGCCAGAAACACTCTTGTGTCATTTAATACAAAATTTTTAAAAAACAGCTAAGCTAGCTTAGCTGAGCATGCTAGCACCCCAAAATGTCTTGGTTTCTCTGCTATTTGTTTATACTGTTTTGATATTTATTTTGAGGTTATATATGATTTAATTCCATTTCTTTTTATTTATTTATTTATTATAGAGCTTGAAATTAGCAATGAAACATTTTGTGAAAAACTTGCTAGCTGGGCAGCTAATAGGGTAATAAAATCATGGGAGGTAAATTATTCCTAATGTTTCACTAACATGATATTCTTTTTTCTTTATTTTCATACAAATGTGATTGTTGGTGAAAAACTCAGCCAGAAAGAGGCTGTTATTTTTGGGTTCTTTGGTTTTCTGTTGCCCAGAGTCGTCTCCCTCCGGACATGGGGCTGCTGGGGGCTAATTTGTGGGGCGCAGAGCTGAACTCCAGCACAGTCTGTGTGGATTTATCTCGTACCCCAAATGAACCGACTTAAACTTTATGCACATTGATTTTCCTGAGAACTATTGAATAGAGTTGAGACATAGCCTTGAAACTACGTAGACTTTGGGAAATCAGGCCAAAGCGTCTGAGGGGAGTCATGTAAATAGTCTTTTTTCAGCTCAAACATTAACATCAAGGTTCTCACATTTCCATTTTAATCCCTCTGAAGAAAAAAGGCCAAAGTCTAATGCTGACTTGAAACATATTCAGAGCATCTTCTCGTCT
>CAJRST010015557.1:1109254-1173247 GCA_907169785.1 Menidia menidia | reverse complement strand
GGCGGCTGTTTGGAAAAGCAGGAAAACTTTCAGGGGGGAGAAAAAGCGTCGGGGGCGCTGTCCAGGGTGCTGAAAGCTGAGAGGGAGACGCCCCCTCCTGATCCTCATCCTCCTCTTCCTCTTCTTCTTCTTCCTCTTCCTCCTCCTCAGCCCTAACATGGCCTCTCTTTAGGAGGCTGTATCACCTCAGTTGAGACGCCTTGGCATTTTTAATCTTTGTCCCTGGTTTCTGGGACTAAAACAACCTATTAGGGGTTTCTTCCTTAGTGAGCGGGGCTTTCTGCCATTTTGACATATCATTGATGCACAATTCAGTTCTCAAGCTTTTCTGGCCCTCCAGCTGATTAGCTGACAGCAGGATAAAAACAGGTTCTTTTTCCCGTCAGCTGTCATCAGTAATCTGAGCAGTTTGCCGGGAAAAACTGGCAAAAAGGGCCGTATCCCAGAACCTCCCGTGTGCTGGTTAATACATCCCAGAGCCAATCAAACAGGCCCCGTTTCTAGCCGTGTTGTTTCTCTGAGCTGTGACACACAATCAGATCGCTCCGGCTGGAGAAAAAACCTGCTAAGGAGCACATTTCCAGAGCACCAATCAGCAGAAGAGCAGCAGCTGCTGTCAGATAGCCGAGAAAGGAGAAATCCAGCAGCAGAGAAGGGCAATAATTCAGCTCCACGCAGTAGCGAGAGGTCAAAAAGTAGGAAAAATAAAACCTGACAAGCCTCTGCAGAGAGGACCGAACCATTAAAACCCAGTTTGGTGCATTCCTGCCTGAAAAGTATCCATTTCAGGCCACTTCCCCGAATCTGTACTCTCAAATGTTAAAACAGAAATGAGTCTTAAAAGATCATCTGATTAAATAAAGAAGCTGCTTTTTACACAGATCCCATGATAAAGTCTGGAGCAGTTTGTGGGTCTTACCTCTGAGAAGCATCCAGTTTAGACAGCAACCCGTTTCCATCTTGGTTTTTGACAGTTTACACTTTGAGTGTTGGACTCAAAGGCCAACCAGCTGTGGGAGCACCTCTGGATCTCCTGAAATCACAGAGTTTGTGGATTCATCCAGGGGAAAACTACATAAAACTCAGCCTATAAGTTTGATGTTGTTTGATTACATGGAGAAAATTCAACATCATGATGGACTTTAGTTTAAAAATGGCAAGAACAGCTAAAATAATTGAACATATGCATAATTTTGAAATGTAAAACGTTGATATATCCTGTAAAATGGATAAAAAAATAGCAGAAATGTGATTTTATTGAAGTTTTAATGGAACAGCAGAGTTAGAATCTGCTGAATAATCTGGAAAAAGTATCATGAGAGAGCAGAAAACTGACTTCTCAGTGACCACATGTTTTATTCATGTTTCCACTCACCACTGGGGGCCATCTTACTCCAAATGCGAATGTTTCCTGAACAGAAAAGGCTGAGGAACGACACGACGCCAACTCAGATAAGGGACGAGAGCCGGGTGGCGTTCAGGTGTCCAGAGTGAATGGGAAACGCTGGTTCTAGGGGAAAGGGGAAGCTAAACCCTTCCTCTGATTGCACCACAGCAGAAAGATGGAGGTGCAATCACAGCTCCTGGAGGGGGACCTTCCCCTCCCAGGCCCCTAATCTAACCACGATAAGCTGGTGTGGGGCTTTTTGTTCCAGCTCCGTTCTAAGAGTGTTTTAGTTGGAATCAATGGAGTTTGTGTTCATGGATGGCTGGCTGTGAGAGCTGGGTGTGGCTGCAGCCGGGGGGTTTCTCACCGATCCACACGCAGGTTTCAGCCCCGACATGAGGGCTGACATCACCGTCACAGCTCCTCCTGTTATCTGTTACATTACAGTTTAGCTCCACGAGCCGCCTGTGTTTCTCCCCCCTCATTATTTCCTACATGCAGCCAGCAAAACAGCGTTATTCAGAGCTAAACCTTTTGGGAGCAGCTGAGTCTCAGTGTTTTGGGTTGTTTTGCCAGCTCGCCGTGATGAAGAAAAGATTAATAACCCAGAAATCCTGGATTTTAACGTTGGTTTGGCCCAAAAGGAGGGTAAAAAAAACATTGAGGACAAACTGATGAAGCATGCATTGAGATAGTTTGTTCAGAATCAGTAAACAAACAAAAGCAGGCAGCGTCCAGAGGAAGAGAACTGGCTCTGCTTTTAAGCCTCCGCTGAGAGCGCATGTGTTCAGACAGGCTTCCTTTCAGCTGGTTAAAGGGAAGCATCTTTAAATACCTAAAGGATTTGTACCTCCAACGGAGGTACAAAGATAAATCCAGTTAGCAGAAGAGCAAAGTGCCATTTAATGGAAATACCCCCTTCACTGCGTCTGTGCTTTAGAGCAAACATTCGGGTTTCAACGTCTACATGAAATGCAGAAAAAGTGGATCTATTTAGCGTCTGAAAATATAAATCCGAGCAGTTCAGAATGGGCTCTGCGTATTTCCCCCTTATCCTCACATTATAATGCTTTTACTGTAGGAGCGTCACATTTTTAAAAGCAGTTCTAAAGTTCACTGAAAAAAGAAATGATCTCATAAAGACACAAATCGGATGTCTTGTTGGTGACTCAGGGGAGTCATTCGGCTTGTTTTTGTGAGACTTTAAGTCCTCTGGAACTATCTCAAGCCCCCCTGGAAATCCTTTATTTATACTAATTTAGCTTTGAATAGTGTCTGTGTTGGATGAATCCATGTGCGGTGTCTGTGTGGATCAATACTGAAGCAAATTTATCCTCTCTGGTCTAAAAAGACCAAGAAATGGTCTGTATTTCCTCCTTTTTATGCAAGATGACCAACACTCTAAAATATATTTTCCCCTTTCTTCTTCTCTGAAGTAATGGTCAGCTTTTAGAAAAAGAAGATGTACAAAATGTTCTCCATTGGTCCCAAGTGTGCACCTACAAAAGCAACGGTTGGGGTTTCGGGAAAGGGCAGCCTTTACAACAGACTTGTGTTATTGTGGTATTTAAAAGTGGAGAAGCTGGAATAAAAACCATGATCTTGATGGTTGTGTCTTGCTACCAGACCTGTGTGTATCATCAGCATTAATGGTGCCCTCCGGGAGGGGCAGATTACTCATGCCACATGCACTGATGCACCTACATCTCATCATGGATTCCTGCTTTGCAGATGATAACCTGTCAGACTGTCCTACTCTTAGCTTGGAGGACAATTTCAGTGTTTGCATTTTTAAGGAGAATTGCTGAGAGGAGGACAGAAACGTTCATCTAAGCTGTGCTCCATATGTTTTTAGTTTACTTGATGCCATTTCTTTCCATTTTTGAAATTTTGAGACAGGCCTTTGGTGGGAAAACAGCTGTGTTGGGTGTCGTTGTGCTTTGGCTTTGTGAAGGTGTCATACATTTATTTATAACAGCACTTAAGAAAACACAAACATACATCCTTCCTCAGAGCTCTGGGAACTTTGGTATCAGATTCTAACAGGAACATTTATCTCTGCATGATTGTTTTTGTGTCTTGGGATATTAAAATGGCCGAGCGGCAGCTCTTACCTGATGGGAATCTCGCTTTTTCTCACCTGGAGACGGGGTTGGGGGTCTTACTCCGGCTCTGCTTCCATGATTAAGAGTAAAACTTTGATGAGATCCAGTTGACAAACCTTGGCATCGCCCATGAAATGTTAATTTTGGCAGGATAATGCAAGTCTGTGTGTGTAAAAATAAACAGGTAAATAAATAAATAAATAGACAATTGGAGATCATGCAGAGTCAAAGACAGATCTGGGACATTAAAGACAGTAAAAAGAAAAGGAAAGGGACAAAAAGTGGGTTTAGTTGAGAGCAAATCCAGAGAAACTCACACAAAAACGAGTAGACTCACTTTAAACAAGAAACTCGATATACCTGGATTCGGCCTGAATTAGTCGTTCTCTGACAATGCACATGTACACACATTGATTTCTACATAAATCAAACAATCCTTTCCTGTTTGCCTCTTTAACGAATGGGAGCCCTTTCCTCTGCTTGTTTGTGAGCTGCTGGCAGCAGAATACATTATGTCGTCCCCAGCATGTCTGAGGTTTCTAAGAAAAAGCTTTACAGCTCAGTAATGGGCTAAATTCACAGAGGAGACCAGAAATGGCTGTAACAAGGAGTGTATTTATTAATCTAACATTTAAATCAAACCCACACAAGGATAAAGTTCAATAGATTGAAGACTTATTCACAGAAACATCAGAGGCTGTTTAGCTAATCTTAGTTAGCTTAGTACAACAGTTTGGTTAGCTGGCTAGTTTGTAAAAATAACACATGCTAAATCCAAGCTGTGGGCTGTAACCTCCACAGATATAAAATGATGAATTATTTGTTTTTTTCTTTGAACCCATACCACCTGGAGACTGTAAACCTGTAAGGCGGAGCTGGGTTAGCTTTGGTCTCCTTTTCCCAGACAGAGCACCAAAGCCGGACAGTTAAAGAGATGTCAGTATTCCCACTAAACATCAGCATACTTCCAGAATAAATCAAATTCTATCAACCAATACAAATGTACTTTACTGGCAGATAATAACGATCACAGCTGCAAAGAAAACGCGTTTGAATGTCTTTTGGCAGAATTAGTGCAGGATAAAAATTGAATGTGTAGAGACTTTTCAATAAAAAAACCAGAAGAAAATTCTAAAGTCTTTATGTTATTAGTCAGACTGATTAAAGAAATATTAATAATTCAGTTTTTAGTCTCATTTGTCACAAAAAAGTGTCTCCAAGTGTGATCTCCTCAGGAATTATCCTCCTTATTCCAGCACTGGCCCCAATACCTCTATTATTCTATCACTTCCGTTTAGCTGTGGACTTCTTATACTTTGTTTATTTTTAATGAGTAGAAAAGCAGCAGTGAATCCTAGAAACCTCAGGGATATGCAATATACTGGAAACTAACAGGGTTATTATATTACTGGCCTGGTTTGTTTCCCTCTTGTCTCTTCCAGGCTTATAAAGTCAGCAGTGATCTTAATCTTCATATAAAGTGGGTGACTGGTTCACTAGCTGAACATTTTAACATATATATGTATACAGATCAACCCACATTTCCCTTCGAGTGGAACAAGTGTTGAGGCTCACCTTAACCGATCAGAAGCAGTGTGCCTCAGAGGAAGATGGGAGGCTTTTGTGTCCCTATTGTGTCACTTTCCTTTTGGGTTCAAAGTGTGATTACTGGGTGAGATCTGGGTGAGCTTGGTGTACTCTGTGAGACGGGCCTGTTTGCGTGTGTGCTCTCCACCAGATCCAGGGCAAAGCCGACCGCCGGGGAACGCGTTGTGTGCTCAGTCTGCAGGAAGGGAGAGTCAAAGAGTTCAATTAGAGCTGGTCTGATACACCAGGCCTTCAAGAAATTAAGAAATACACCGATGGCTAAATATTTGTGTTAAAACAAAGTCAAGTCCATGGAAAAACATGTAAACTAAACACAGTGATGGCTGCCCACAGCTAATATAAGACCTCCATTTTTAAAGTTTTAGCCATTTGGTTTGATCTACTAATGATATAAAGCGTATTTTTAAATCCAGGTTAAATCCATGTTGATAATAATTGCCTGCCTCAATTCACTGATGCAGTAATAATATATAATTGATGATTATATGTTGTCTTAAGGTTTGTTTAAAGGACCAAATTGCATATAATTTCACACGTTGAAAGGGTTGTGGTCTAATTTAAGTATGTTTATGGTAACTGTGAGGGTTAGTTACTGTGCAATGCTGCCTTGAAATGAAAGCTGTCCTGTGACAAGCTGTGATTTGTGGCTTGAACATTTATTCAGTCTATTTGTGGTCCTTTAAAGGGACGCAGAATTAGCCACCAGTAGTTTCTATTCATGGCGTGTTCTCTGAATGGACGACGGATACACAGAAGACACAAATGGCTCAGTTTTTGTTTGTGGTGATATTCGGTGTTTGGTTTTCTCTACATTCTGACCAAACACCTCCAATTGTAAGCTTTTTGCTAACCTGAGCCGTACTGCCATGTTGTTTTCGCATCAAGTGTCCTGACCTTTAATCTTTTGCATAATGTACACCATCTAATTAGCTGAACCTGGTCACCACTCATACTCCAAACTCCTGTAAAACAGGTGAAGGTGGGCTAGATGCTTTTGTATTAGTGTTTAGTTTGCATTTTAAAACGTTTTTTATTAATTATTTCTAAAAACAAACGCCAAGTGAGGGCCTTACCTGCATGGCTCACCTAAACCACCAGGTGGGGCCACTTTCCATTTCCTTAAACTTAACCCATTTTGGGGCCTTTTTATTAGCTTTATTTGGCTAATTTAGCAATATAATATAATGTTGTGGAGACCTGGCATTGTATACTCGATGTTAACTCAGAGTAATAAAAAATATCAGAGATGGAAACAATTTTTTTAGCTTACCGTGCTAAGCTAATAATTAGCTAAGCTAGTTAGCGGTTACCAACCGTCACGAACGTTGAACAGCCTGCACGCGGAGTCCTGCGGGGCGGAAGCTGCTCCCTTAAACCGTAAAAAATATTATTTTTATATTTTGTAACTTGTTGACATTTTAGTCCTGTTTTACTTGTAAGCAGGATTCCCGTGACATTAAGGGCAAAGTGAATGTATTTTATTTTGCCAGCTTGTGTTAGAACATGGTAAAATGTCAGTTAAGTTTTACACTAAGTCTGTTAATTAACCGATCTGCCAAAAATATATGCGCTTTAAAAATGTATTTGGAAATAGTGAGCAGCAAAATGGTCATATATGGACATTATCCTGTCTGAATGAATTTTTTGGAGACTGTTTTCGTTGGTTGTTCCTGTTTTATGTTGTTTTGACATTTTAGAGCAGCTTTGTGCATCTTTATTTATTTATTTATTGTCTTTGTTGCTGTTTACTTTCACAATTGTTGATTTCTATATTAGAAGTTGTTTTGTTGTTGTTGTTTTCCATATTTTGTGGTAGTTTTGTTGTCTGAGTTTATTTTTTTGTACATTTTGAGGTAATTTTCAGTTTCTTAATAGAGATTTTTATATATTTTGTTATTTAGAGGCTCTGAGGACGTTTTTGTTATGTTATGGTAATTTATATTTTTGACATCTGATGTAATCTGTAGGAGATTTTTAAGATGCTGGTTTGTTTATTAATGAATTAATGAATTCATTTATTTAACACATAATGAAGCCAACTAAAAAGGAGCCTCTTAAGTAATAAGTAACTAAAATATTTCTGGCCAGATTAACATTAATAGCAAAGTAAAACTTTTGCTTTATCTTCTCTGACAGAAGACCTGATCGGTGGCTTATATTTAGGAGAATACCACATAATTAATCACCTCTGTGAATACTTGGTTACACAATAAGTGTGATTTTGTACCCTTAGAGGTAGACTTATCACTCTTCTCAGTGTCTTGTTCTTTTTACAGATAGGAAGAAATATTGGTAGTTCCTAATAGAAATAATCATGTTATAAGGACACAAAAGGAGTGTGATCCTCCCCCTCTCCCCACTATAATCACATATGGATGAAGCAGCCATCAATCTTTGTTCTCTTGAGCTCAATCTTTCAGACAATTCAACAAAAATATGTCCTTAAGTGACAATAATGAGCCAAGACTACCATGCTTTCAAATTTAAGAGCACTCCTGTTATTTTTTCTACCTAAACAGCCACATATATGAATAAAAGCCCATTCAGCACTGAAAAGTCAGGACTGATCTTAGGAGAAATCACCCTCTTAGATTAAAGCCGGTTGGTCCTGACTTTTGACCTCTTCCTTAATCATCTGACAGCGGCTCTGTGCAGCCGTGGAGCAAATCCAGCCGCTCTTTAGCGATTGTAGGCAGTGACTGAAGGCTGTAATTGTCTGTAGCTAACAAGCTATTGATTTGCACCGACTGACCGGGTCTCTGCAATCATATCTGTCATTATCACCCCCAGAAATTTGACAGAGGAGAGGGAAAGGCTGTGTGCTTTTGAATAAGGAGCTTGATTTGTATGTTTGTTCGTCTTTACTTCCTGATGTGAGACCACAGATGTGTGCATCTGATGGGTGTGTGTGGACTTCAGAGGGCTGCAGATGAAAGCCAGGTGTGTGTCAGAAATAGAGGCTGAATCTGCTCAGACATTGTTGGTTTGCAGCTGTTTCCTGTCTGTCTGTTTCTGCCTCTCATTCAGTCCCCTCCTCTTTTTGTCCCACCCTTCTCTCCCTCCACCATCTTCCCTTCCTCATCATTTCTCCACGTTTCGTCACATTTCCAGTGTTTGGACTCAAGAAGTTTCACCCACTTTTTGATCGCATATTCAAATCTCACATGTTCAGTTTGCAATTTCGTGGTCATTTTGAGTGTGTTTATGGATTTCTAAAACTATTTGGTTAATTTGAGTCTCTCAATGGATGTTTTACCATAATTGTGGTCATTTTGAGTACCTTAGTGGATGTTTGTAATATTTTGGGGTCCTTTTAAATCTTTCAAAGGGTGCTTTGGATATTTTCTGGTTATTTTAGGTATTTCAATATTTTTTTTTTTAATTAGACATCTTTGACATTAATTAAGGCAAAGTGTTTGTTTTTTCTGCATTGGCTTTTCAAATCTGACATGTCAAGTTTGGTAGCTATGTCACACGTTTAAAAAAAATAAAAGGTTGTCTTAAGTCACTACAAAGTCAAAATGTCAAAAAAACAAAACACAACCTCGACCACATTTAGTTTCCTCTTCAGCACCAACTTACTTTGGCCTCACACTAATAAGGGGGATTTACTGTTAACTTCAGAGCTCATTAGTAATGTCATTAATCTATTGGTCATTTTTTGTGATTTATCACAGCTTGGAGTCGTCATCTGTTGGTTTCAGCTCCCGTCTGTTAGATGAAAGTTCAACAAATATTCTCAGCCCGAATCGCCTAAAGTATGTAGAGAAATGCCCTTCAGTAAATGGGAAGGCATTTTTTTTTACCAGGAGCAGTTTAAGGTGAAACCACAGCTTGAATCAGCCCCACTGTCAGTTGGAAAGCATAATTTAATCAAAGTAAACATGAGTTCCATCTCGAGACTCATTCTCAGATAGTCAGAAGACACTTGTGTGCAGGGGAAGGTTAAAACCCAATCACAAACACAGATGGATGTCTTAATTGGGTTCGCTAACCTCGCCGGGACGCATGGCGTCTGCGGATTTCTTTGGTTGGATTTTTGCAACCGTGATATGATCAGCAAACTCCAAAAAGCAGATTCAATTAGCCACGAGGAATAACCCGAAAACTGTACGAGCTGTAAAGCAAGCAAGCAAGCAAGCATCTGATAATTAGCAATTTTCCGATTGAAATACCTTTTAGCCGCTTGCATTCAAATGATTGCAGAGTTAATAAATCGGCTTTGTGTTTTCCTAACAAGCTTTTGTTATGAAAAGCCTGTTGCCGTGAAAGTCCAACTGGATCAAAATCAGCTTAAAATTTGATAGCTGAGGTAATTAATATTAAATATAAGTGATTGGATTTGGAATGGAAAGAGGGCGGTTTAATATGATGTTTTTGACCCCTAACTCACACGTGATGGGGGCTGAATTGCGCCATGTCCTTAGCCTGACAGCAAAACAGCAGCTGGTGTTACAGAGAGAGGAAAGGCTCCAGAGGGTTTCCTTAAATAAAATATTGACTGACTGTTTTCAGCCATTACCCGCTCCCACTCATAAACAGCTGCTTGTATTGGTGATAAAGCAATGCAGAGTCTCCCAGCATTTTAGGAGCGAATGAAACCAGAGCACGGTTAAAGGAATTTTTACATCAGTGACATAATTCAGAGCAGATTTAAACCAGCCTTTGGTTCACACCTCATTTAACCATCATAAATTATAACATAAATTCAACGAATAACTGATTTGTATTGTATCCTATCAACTGAACTCGAATCTAGTGATGAAAAAGAGGTGGGTCACTCTGAATTTCAATCGTATTTAATTGGACTTACCCTCCGAGGTGTCTTCAGGTAATGGGATCTGTTAACCACGGGGGGGGGGGGGGGGGGGTCCGCCTCCTGAACCCCAACAGGGACCCGGTTCCACAGAGAGGAAATGTAGTTGTCTGAGCCACATCTGTTTGCTTTCCATGAGAAGAAACAACCCAGAAACCACATCCTGTCATATTGATACCTTTTGGCTTTATATGCTACATGTTTAGATCATGACCCAATTTAAAGTATAAAAAAAAGGCCTTCCCAGGCTTTCCTGAGAAAGGGCAACTTTTTCTCCATTTTTTAAACTCCTCTTTACCCCATCGCTGCCTGTGGGACATCGCGTTGCCATGGCGATTACTTCTGCTGCATCGTAATACCTTGCACTTAACAGATAAGATGATGTCGTTACATTATGGAGCACCTCATTACATAAATTAACAGATTCATTTGAGTTTTTTTTCATTTTAAGATTAATAATAGGAAGCCACCTGTCAAGTGATTACAGGTTACAGATTACAGACGGGAACAGACGAATGAATCCAGCTTCCCCTTTTTTGAAACGGCGTGTGAGGAGGCCCGCAGTAGGAATTTAGCTTTAATTCATCTCCAAAGAGAGGTCGGTAAACCCTCGCCTTTCATTCCTTCAGCGCACGCCTTAATGAGAAACCACAAAGGAATGGCCAGGCAGTCATGTCGAGCTTTAAAGCAGAAGGCTGCTACCAAAATGAAGTGCATTAGGTGGTAATAAGACCAAGCTGGTCCCGGATCGAGGCTGACACATTTCCCACCCGTGTGAGCTCCGACCATTAAATCGATTTCCATCTGTGAATCCCATGTCCGCTCCACTCTAACCAGAGTCCTGCTGGTCGGGAAGGGACTCCCGAGTTCAAAAAGACGTTAAAAGCTGGGGCTCTAGCCGCCTCTGTGGAGAGGAAATGAAAATAACAGTTTAGTTTAGGATACTGAGAGTCGCTTTTAAGTAAAACAAACTCGTTGGCCGCCTTTTCACCCCATCGTTCCAGCAAATAAATCCCTATTTTGTCTTCACATTATCTAAAAAAGAGGCCTGTGGAGGATTTAAAACGTCTGAATTGCTCCAAGTGTTATTCTTACATTTAATGATGTTACAAGGCCATGGAGTAATAAACGGTTAGAGAAAATATAAATTTGGAGCAAAGATCAAGAGGGGTTCTGAAAACTGAAACGAAAATATTGGCTAAGAGCAGCTTGAAGTCACAAGCCATGGACGGGTTTCCACCAGACAACACTCCTGTGAAATCATTCATAAACACAGAGTATGAAGTTAAAAAGATGATTTATTTTTCTTTGTCCTCCACAGCCTGAACGCTCTGTGTCCTTTCTTTAAGGAGTCTTCAGAAATAGTTTTTTATGGGGTCTTGAAGGACATCCCAAAGCTCCTGTAGATCAGCCTTTTTCCGTTTCCTTTATTTTCTGTTTGTCAAGCTGTGTTATATTTTGTATTTTTTAGATATCGACTAAAAAATTGGAACAAATGTGTCTTTTTAACAAGCTTCTGGAAACAAAGAGCCTAAACATCCAGTTTAAGCAGCTTCTTTGCTGAGTTTAACACTGGCTCATCCTTTGAGTTAGGGGCCTTTTTTTCCCTACCAACATAACTCATATTTCAGAGCAACAGGAAAGAATGAAAGTTAGAAAGAAAGCAAACAGATTTTCCTTTCGTCAGAATGCCTGGAGATGGATCTGGGTGTCAGGTTACGGATGTGTGGGCTCGGTGTAAAAACCAAATGAGCTGCATTATTGTGGCATTGTTTACACACACCAGCGTCCCCTCTTTCGGCTTGTTTTGGAGCCGGCTGCTCCCATTGTTGTGACTGCATCAGGAGAGCGAGAGGATGCATAATTCATTGTTTACCTGATGGACAGAAAGTCTAATTAAGTCTGCACAGGAACTCTGACGGGACTCTCAGGGTTTTGCTTTTTTTGCGTGCGGGTGGCAGAAAAGTCTGCAGGAAAGTCACCGCACAGCTCAAAGACTTGGCCTCATTAGTTGGATTGGAGCATTAATATCTCGCGTTTCTCTTATTTAAGGCACAGTTATGATCCAGTTCGATTGAGACCGAGGCGAGCACACTCTGTTACAACATGTTCTCGCTTAGTCTCCCACACACCTACAAACACACTTTATACGCTCCAGTCAGTCACTGTCTGCAGGGAGATCTCTTCAGCAGCGTTTACATCACTTCTCTTTCCTATTTGTGTGCTCATAAAGGGAATATATGAGTTCTTATCCACACCTGATGTCATTTTTTATCGGTGTTGAATGAAATGAGTGACTGTTTCTGAGACAAATCTCTCATAAAACTCTGCCCGCAGGATCAGGCTGTGAAGCCTCCAATTATTTCTGCTTGTACATGAAACACTGGTAATAACACTCCCCTCCAAATTCATTATTCCATGTTTTAGAGGCTAACATTTAAAGGAAATGGAGAAAAATGGGGCTTGTGTTTGCTTAATGTTCACAGAAGTGATTTTAGCTTCAACATGAACATCGAAATGTGGAAACTTTCATCACTAGCTGCGGATTTTTAAACCTTTCGGTTTAAACCTGCATATCGTTCCTTTTTAAAGGAAAAGGATCTATTTGTAGGCTTTTTCTCTAATCTCTGACCACCTACTCGTGTGCTGGTGACAAAGAAAGCAGGATCTTCTTCCCCCGTTTAGCAGAAAACTCTAAGGACTGCCCTCAGCTTTAGCCGTTAATGCTCAGCTCAGACAATGAAAATCAGCCAAAAGCGCTCCTCTGGGAATACCTAAGCACTGATGTTTCATTTTAAATTGGATATTGAAGTGATTTGTTGAGCCTTTTGTGTGCACCCAATACAGATTTTATGACACTGAAAGCAGTTACTTGCACACACTAGATAAACTTCCTCCTTTCTCTGACAAAGCAGCACCAGCCTCTTTTTTCTTTTTCTTTAAATTCTAGAAAACGTTCAATGTGCCACAGTTTCTCCGGATCAGAAACTCAGCCCCTGGTGTCAGAACCGAAGGCGGGTTGGCTGAAGTGCTCGAGATGTGGGTCAGATAGCATGTTTGACATGTGTAGTGTGCTGATTTTACTCATTTTTATCTTTTCCTGGAGGCAGAAGTGGTCTCAACCCGACCTCATGCGAAACATATCCTGGATTCTTTGTGGTTTTCCAATGAAATCCATTCATAAATGATAAAAAAAAATGTTAATTCAACTTTAGATCTTGGCTTAAAACGCTCCAAGTCTCCAGAATCTCAGTCACCCAGGTGGCTGCTGTCTGTTTCCATGGTTACACCAGGAGGACGAGTGGAGGCAGCATCGTGTTGCAGATTTTCCAAAATGAGGATAGATTACAGGGTAAAACACCACTTTTCCTTTTGCACATTAGAAAGTGAGAAAAATAAGGTGGACTAACTTACTTTGAGATGTTTCCTAACCAACATTTGACTACAAAATTGAGCAACTTAAGTTTAATAAGGTTCAGTTTTATTTATATACTCCAAAATCACAATAAATCACAATCATCTCTCTGCACCTCACAGATTCAGTCCATTCAGAATCATTGTAAAAGTATCATAACACAATTAATTCCAGCATTAAATGTAATTTCTTCTGTTTAACGTAAATGTAATTAGTTTTAAAAGTCTCCTGTGTAATAATTAAGCTTCTGTCAACACAGAAACTCAACTTTTTTTGTATGTTTAACAATGAAATAACTAGTTAGCCGTCAGTATGAGGCTGCAAATTCAGGATCTAATATAAAATTACATCAACCAAGCAAATCAAACTGAGATCCAGGAAAATAAATGTAATCAACCCAGCTTCAGCATATGAATGAAATGGAGTAGAATGACTTAAAACTGTATGCTAACCGAGTAATTATTCAACGTTTGTCCTCTTTTATTTTGTCCACTTGCTTTAAAAGGGGCACTTTTAAATCTCCTTTAATGCAGAAAAACCATCAGGGTCCAATCAAGCAAAACTGGAATCACTGATTGGTAGCCACTCCCTGTTTTTGTTAAAAATATTTCCTCCTATACTTCTGAGAATAATATCAAGTCCTAGTGTGTTATTTTGATTAAAGATCAACTAAATCAGCCCTTTTTTCCCCCTGAGATTCTTTTGACATTCAAACAACTTTCCTGTGTCTATTCTGAGATGAAGGTAGAGCTCAAAGATCTCACAAACCTCATAAAATACAACTTATTTAGTTATAATGCTCGTTTTTAAACACAAATCAGAGCAAGATTATCTTTTCTCCAATTTCAATGCTAATCTGCCTTTCTTTCTGCAAATACTATTGTGGTATTACACTGTTAATATCGATGTAGTTGATTTATCAGTATATTCGTCTCTTCAAATCTCTTTACCCAAATTCTGTTGCCTGTAAGTTTCTCAAAACCTGCTTTGGCCTCGTGACTAAAACGTGTACAGGCTCTCTGGAGGATCTGCCCACGAACTGAACCCACAACTGAAGGGACGGTATAGATTAGGAGGCTGTATTTTTCTGTTCTCTCTACACTTGAATGATCTTAATTAAGTATTGATTTGGAATTCTGTGGGTTTCCAGAATTTCAGGTTTATTGCATTATTCAACATAGAAACAAAGTCATTAAGGGGTTTGGATTGAAAACGCAAGCAGAGAAAATGACAAAGTCGAGAAGAAGAAATGCTTTGAAGAAATAAGAGTTTTGGGAAAGTTATCCTTAATAGATGGCAGAAGATGGAGGACTGGGTTGGAGGTCCAGAGTTTTCTGGAGCCATCCACTTTGTTCACAGACTCTTTTTATAACCATCGGAAGAATTTCTCCATCTTTGCTGAATGTGAACTCTGTAGAATCGCTGACTCAGAGAATCTATGAAGTAATCTGACAGACTGCCATAGAGGTCCATGGCAGCTCTGTAAAGTATTCATTAATGGCCAAGGACTCGTGATAAGAAGCAGACCTTATTATTAGCCTGAAATAGTTCAAATGGGCTTCTGAGGGTGATGAGATATGGGAAGTTGGAGTTTGGAGGTCAATAGAGGAGTCACATCATACCTCCCTTTGCTATCTTAGGGAGCAATTAATGAATCAGTTTCCTTTGGTGTGTTAATCTGTTACATAACACACACACACACACACACACACACACACAGACACACACATCTACTCTGGTATTGCTTGTCCTCTAAAAGGTAATAAAATGAAAGCATCTATCAATTTTGGCATATTCTCATCCTCCTTCTACTTTGTAACTTTGGTCTTTGAGATTAAAAACAGACACAGAACAGACACACATTTAGCTTCATCTACCTGGCTGTTAGCAGAAACAGCTCCTTAGGAATAGCCAATCAGGGCCCAGCTACAATCATCTGTAAATTCAGAGTGCTCATTAAGGGGTCTTTGTCAGTTCAGCGTGTCCTGATGGACCCGGCAGCAGCAAACATCTGGAAGACTCTGCTCTGTGGACGACTTCTGGCTAACGGAGTGCAATGAATTATTTTCCAGCACATTTATTTTCAAAGCGCGTCTGAAGATACGAGGTTTCCCCTTTGGAAGTGGATCTGACAGCCCACCGAGGCCCTCATATTCCCCAAGCAGCGGTCCTTGAAAAGTGAGCATAAGGGAGTAGAGCGGTCATCTGGGATGTGCGTATCTGCATGTACACACCAGTGTTGGCCGCGGCTGACAATGCGTAATGCATTCGTCATGCCAGCCAGGCCAAGCAGGCATAAAAGCCCTTTCTTCTTAATCGAGCCCCACAGGGTAATTCGATAATACAGATGGGAGCTGTCATGCTTTTCTGAAAAACAAGACGGGGAGGAGGATGAGCAACACACGGAGGATGAAGAAGGATTCATGTGGCCTCCGCGGATCATTTCCCATCAAGAGTGGAAAATTGTGGTTAATAGAAAGTTGGATAGGTGGATGTTTCATTGTCTTTCTGAATAGATAAGAGGCTTATTTCCTTTGGATTCTGTATTTCCTTGTGTACAGCTTGGTAAAAAAAGCTCTCTGAGTTAATGAAAAAGCATCACATGAATATACCATGCCTCACAAGGCCCAACACAAAAAGCCAACCTGACATACTGTATGTGTTAAGACAACTCAAACAGGGATCTAAAAGGTTAAAAAGAGGCTACAGAAAACTGCTAATGTACATGTACAAGTATAGACATGTACATATGTATATGCTGTTGCACATCTGGAGTTTGAAAAAATAAAAATAATTTCCCTCTGGGATTATTAAAGTATTTTTTATTCTGATTTTGATCCTGATAATGAAGGTAGAGATTAACATGACCATCATCTCCATTGATAAACCACTGAAAAGCAAATTAAGGGCAGGTCCCCTCAGTTAGTCCTGGTTCTGATGCCTCTCAGACCTGTTCATCTGTAACAGATAAGCTTTGCACCTCATGGCTCCACTTCTCTCAGCTTTTTCCCAGTTTTTATAGTAAATGGGTCTCTCAGGAAGCACCGTTGTGCTAGCAATCACCAGGTTTCCTCCAGGTGTTTCTGCCCGACCGTACAGAAAAAAAGAATGCAGGACAAAAATAATAGGCCTTCGGTCTAACTCCCCAAATGTGGGATTGTGTTTTTGATTGTGTCGGTCTGTGTGTGTTTCTGTCTGACTGATAGTGACTGGCAGGTTGTCCTGGGGTTTCCCGGCTTAAACGTGCCTCCATTACCCAAAAGGTACCGCGAAGGCTAGCCGTGCATTTCCTCATGATTTCTACATGGTAATTACATATTGTCCTGCATGCCCTCCCTGCCAGCTTTGTCCAAGTGGACAATAGAGGGTTGATTCTGGGTCTGAACTTGGGCTTGGTGCCCAGTAATCGTGCCAGATAGGTCTCAAAACAAGGTTAGTTGGAAACCAGCGGCCAGTTGTTTTCCACAACGGAAATCAAGGGGAAATCAGCAAACATACTTTCTGTTTCACAAGTGTTTGTAACACCAGCTTCTACGAAAGGCATCAGCTTCCTGTTGGGTGTTTGAATCCCCCAAAAGTCGTGACCACAAGGCTACACAAGGCTAAATATCAGCATGATTGCTCCAGTAGATAAGATGAGATAGTAGATAAGATGTACCTATCATCCACACAATGGCCTTCTCATTTCTGTATCTCCACTTCTGTATCTACATTTTGACATACTGTATTAAACGGATTCTCCCCAAAAAGTCCCATTTTTCAGAGTTATGTGTCTCCTGAAATGTCCTCATTATTATTTTACATACTCAATCCTACCCCAAGGTTGGTAAAAGTAACACTACTAATGTAGGAATATACTAAAATGAAACTCATAAACTAAAATACAGTAAAACAAAAAAAATGGGAGAATTAAAAGAGTAAGTTATGTGAAAAGGTGTCATTTTACGAACGCCCAGGAGCTACAAACTAAGTTGATTAAAATACATTTCAAGGGATTCCTTGCTTAAGTGATAACATATAACAACTCCTTTCGAAGTAAATTTAAGTAAAAAGTGTCTCAGGAGAGTGTGTGCAGCGTTTGTTGGGCAGCTGAGCAGAACATGAGCTACAGGAGGGTTTGGCTGAGTATTGATGTTATACAACGACATAAAAGGACTTCTTTATGAGATTAAGGGCAAAGAGAGACTCAGAAAGCCAATAAAGTGAAAAAGTAAGTCCCCTCTTCTCCCAAATGGCTTGGCTAGGAGTTTTTTTTTTTACCAGCTGTCTCATGACTGTTGATTTGATTGAAGATAGCAGCAGAAACCACTTTTCAAAGGCACTTTTACAGATGGTGACTGTACAAAACCATCTGTGCCTGAGATCAAGCTTTGACCTCTGGATGAAGCTATTCAGAAGCTTCAGTGAGGAAATGTTTTTTGTGTGTTAATTCTGGTTAATATCTCTCCGGTTCACCAGCCGACCTGGACTTTGTTATTCTCCTCAGCTAAATTTCCATAATCCTGAAAGCCCCGTGCTCACCAAGTCCTGCTCAATCTGCTTTGGGTTTAGCGTCTGTGCTTATTAATTCAGCCGGTTTCTCTCACCTTTGTTCTCAAAGCAAAATGTCAGGCTAAATATCAAAAGCATTGAGTTCGGAGTAAGGAAGGTGAATTTCTAAGTAACAGCTGAAAGCATTTCGCATCTAAACACAACCTTCCCACCCCTGTTGACACCATTTTTGATTTTGGCCACTTAGTGAGCTCATTAAATCAGTAATTAATGAATGTGGATAGAACTCTTCTTCTATTTCGCCGCCTCGTATAGCCCATGATGCCAGAACCACACAAACCACTATTGAGCATCAAAAACTAATTTAATATTTAAAGTGAGATATTTAGCTACCTCATGGAGGAAATGTAAATTAAACTGACTGAAGATATAACAAAAAAAAGAGCACCTGAGAGAAGCAGAGTCCTGGAAGAAAACATCGTTTGGCAAACCCCAGAAAAGTGAATCAGTTTCAGACACATTTTTTATCTAATAAGTTACATTAAAATGTCATTTTAATGTAATAAATGTAGTAAGTTAAATGTAATAAGACAGTGTTCCAACCCACTCACAGGGATCAAGGTCTTTTAAATAGGAGCAAACTTTTTAAGGCTACTTCAGATTTGCATCCATGTTTTTATTGCTGCTTGTGTTTTTGAATCTGAAGACAAACCAGCCGCCATTAAGAGCTCTCACTCTCGCTCTCTGGTTAACCTCGTGCTACGCGACCAAACGGCTGGTTTACACCTCGGTGGGAGCTGAAAGAGGACGGTTGTCTGCTCTTGACAGCACAAGAGAAAAGAAAAGCAAACGTCTGGGTCTGCTGTCGATACGCCATCAGGGGTGAAAAGCTGTGTTTAGGCTGAGAAAAGTGGCTCATGAAACGTTTTCAAGCCTTTTTCAGAGGGCAGATTTTTTTTTCTTTTTAATGGCGGATGCTTTGTGGAGCCATTACAGTTCTTAAATCAAATGGACTTTGCTTAGATTTTTGTCTACAATAGTAATGGAAAGTCTGTTCTTTACGGCTTGTTTGACAGCACAAAAAGTCATTGGATTTTTACATATATGTAGAAAAACACTCAAAGAAATGTAGCACAACCCTAGGTCCATATGTTGTAAATCAATATGAATCAGTGCTGTTGGGAACTGTGAGCTTCCCAGAAAATGAAAACAAATCTTTGTGTTGTATTGGAGGACTGTACATCTGATTTTTTACTCTTTAAAAATCCTGATCAACTATGAGGGTCATCAGTTTTTATGTTACTGTAGTGTAGACCAACAACACCCATCTTAACACAACTAAATTTAACAAAACAGTCAAACCAATAATTTGCCAGTTTCATCGGCATAGTTGTGACGATATAAACAAGAGTGTAAAAATAAACGCACCTCATGAACTGTGGAAGGAAACCAGAGTTTGAAACGCTCCTGCTGGCTGCTGATTGGTCAGAAACACATCCAGGAGAAATCCACCTGCAAATTTAGAGAAGCTTGAGTTAGCTAACAGATCTCAGAGAGAGAACAGATCTGTGTTCACACCGGGGCCTCATTAGAATAACCAGAATGGATCGCGTGTGTGTGTGTTACGGTTGTCACGATACTAAAATTTTCAACTCGAAACTGATACTCAGGAAAGTATTCGATACTCTATACCATTTTCGATACAACAAGGATACAAACAAAGACCCCAAAATTTAAGAAAATGTATGAAGTTTGACAGGTTAGTGTCTTTTGTATCGATACTTTTGTACTGTCACCAATGTATTTGTCTTTGTATATTTTGTATATTTTTATAGTTTGATCTGTTTTTATTACTGTAAAGCACTTTGGTCAGCTCTGGTTGTTGTAAAGTGCTATGTAAATAAACATCGATTGATTGATTGATTGATTGATTGATTGATTGATTGACTTTTGAAAATGAGTATCGTACAACGTTTTAGTATGAATACTTTTTTGAGTATGGATACTTTTGACAACCTTAGTGAGTGTGTGTGTGTGTGTGTGTGTGTGTGTGTTTGTATGTGTGTCTGTGTGTGTGTGTGTGTGTGTGTGTGTGTTTGTCATCTTCATCTTCAAACCCAGAGATTCTCATTTCCAAGGCCCAATCCTGCAGGTTTGTCTGCCTGTTCGAGTCATCGATGTGTTACTGTGGCTCTAACGGGCGAGTGTGTTTGTGGCTCCAGACAATGTGAGAACAGATTCCCAGCTGAACGGAAATGTGACGACCAGCACAGCTCACCTGGTCCGACAGGAGGGAGGAGAGTCAGTGGATTTCTACTCCAGCACAGCGGGCCTGTTCGCTCAAGGGAATCAGCTAGAAGAAGAAAAAAAAACAGAGAATAATTAGAAAATCCTGGCTCTTGCTCTGTAAAGTTTGTACTTTGCAGAAGCCACTCGAGTGTTGTTGCCAAGCAAATTTAGCCAGGATCCCACGTCCTGCCTGAAATGCTATTACCTGCCATGGCAACTCTGGAGCGGCTCCAGCCGTCCCCCTCCAGCTTCTCCGCTTTCTGAGGTGTAAATCTCTCTTCTCCGGGCGGATTGATGGCTCTGCCTCCCTCCTGAAGGAAACAAATCAGTTTTATTTGCGGAGGTGACACTTTGGATGATGAAAAGCGCCGGCTTTAACCTGGTTATTCATTTGATTTTTGCGGGTGCAGGATGCAAACTCAGACGGATGGGTCAGTCCCAGGTGAGCTCACCTCTCTGTTCTCCGGCTCTTTCAGAGAAACCGACCGTCATCGATGTGGGCATTTATGTCAACAGCATCGGGCCCGTGTCATCCATCGACATGGTGAGTTACCCGTGATCTCATTTACCCTCACAAGCACACATCTGGGCATTATCCCACACAGCCGTCTCACACGCTGGGTTTGGAGGTCACCTGAGCTGTTGGGGCCAGAAAAGGCAGGTGTGGACACTTTTCAGGCTTAATCTTAAAAAATAAACACAAAGTGCCATAGAAACTCTGCTTTAACACTTTAAAGCCTGATCCAAGAAAAACAGGAAGAATATTAGATTTTTTTAGTCTGAAGTCTTTCTTTGGCCCCTCAACAACATATGAAGAAAAAAAAACATATTATTTTGATCAAATTAGCGTGCAATAAGTCAAAAATATATGTTGGTGTAGTCTTCTACTGGCTGTTATCAGGTATATCTGAATGTGTACAACAGGGGTTTGAGCAAAGCTTTTACCACTAAATGATGCAAAAAGTCTCAGATCCAAAAGACTTCAGAAACTGTATGAATCAAATATGACACATTTGGCATTATAGGGTTAAAAGCTCCCGTCTTGTTACATTTCTTTAACTCTTGCTCATTTATTAAGTGGATCTTATTTGCCTGAGGACGTAAAGATGGATTTGAAAAAAGACCAAAATGTGGCTTTTAGCATTTTTATGTCAGAGAGCCTGACCATAAACTATACAGCTGACAATTAAAGGCTGATGAGCAGCATGTTTGGGCGTGAACTGAAGTCAGGGGAGGCTAAATGGATGCAGTCTTTCATTATTTATTATGCAAAGCGTTCCTGTCAAAACTGTCAAATAATATATTAATTTTTTTCCCCATGAAAATTCTCCCTCCCGGCGTTGTCTGCCAGACATTAGGTGATAATAAAAGCTTTTTATCTCTGAGCAAAGCAGATCACCAGATGTGGAGCAGGGAGCATAAAAGATTGCCAGACATTGAAGCAATTTAGCTTTTTTTTCTTATTTTGTTGTTGTTGGTACATAACTGGCTGATAACCTGCATTATCTAAGATTAGATATGTCCTCCCAGAGGTAAAGTAAAGTAGAGAAATATTCCCATATGTTCACATTCAGATAATGGGCTCACTGAGATGCATTTTAAAGTTTCATCCTGTGAGTGTTATTAGAACACACTTTTTTGTAAACTTAATAAAATGCGCATCGATGGTCTAAGAATAAACACTCAGAAAATGTCAGATTTATTCACTAAATGTTTTTTCTTAAATTAAAAAAATATGACCACCCCTGAAGGAGGTCTGACCACTTCTGTCTCCTTCCTGATTGGTCAGAACCAGTGACATCATCGAATTCGAAGTAGTCTGAATCCTCTGATTGAACTTACACTGATTTTAATTAGACTGCACATCACTTCCTATTGTCACACCGAGCAGGAGGAGGTGTAGCCTCTCCAAAAAGTCATATCACCATATTAACGATGCTTTTAATGATCCATAAAATGAACTTACCCAACGAGGACGAGTCGGCGTGGAGCACACATCAGAGACAGCCTCCGCCTCCAGACTCTAAAACCTGTTTCAGAGCTCTTGTATTGGATTGTTCGACTGCGTCCACTCTGCCGTAGCGCTGTGATTTCCACAGTAAAAGGATAATGAATGGCATCCTGGTCATTACTCCAGCTGAAGGCCCTGTGGGGTGATTCAGCAGTAAATCGGAAGCTCTTGACGACTGTGAAGGGGCTTATTTTACCATGATGTCCCTTTTCCTGCAGGAACCTGCTTATTATTGCATAGCTGTGAACAAAAGGCATCAATCCACTGACACTACTGACAAAAAATAGTAAAACACCGAGTGCTATAGTGAGAGGGAACAGTGGGAACATTTGAAGGTGGTCTTTGTGATGCATTAGGCAGCCCTTTCTGGCAGAATTGCAAAAGTCTTTGTTTCTTTGGACATTTTCTGCCTTTGAGTTTCAATCAAAATTGTTTTTGGGCCACTACACTCAAAGGATGAAGCAGTGTTGTTTGCATACATGAGGTGTTCAGGCAGCCGTAAAACAAGGTTTTCTTCTAAGAAACATATCCACTATTGATGGATCGTGATCAGAGGAGTATCCAGAGGCAGCAGCAGCTTCCAGAGAAGAGCTTTGGGATGTCCTTCAAGAGCTGGAGAGCTTTTCCTGGAGATTCCTCACAGAAAGGAGCTTCTGGAGAAGGTTCAGGAAAGGGTTCAAAACTAAAATTTGCACTTGTTTTAGTTTAAAGTAACCCGGAGAAAAAAAAAAGTTGGTACCACTTGTGAAAAGCTAAACAAGCAACATGACTTATTCATGTAAAAAACTTAGATTTTGGAAGATCTCAGAGAAATCTTTCTTATGTAAAGGTCTCTGTAGCTTTTGTGGCATAAAAAAGGCTGTAGGCCCTCTTTACTTTACCTCCACTGAGCCTAAAGGCACCACATTTCCAAGTGTTATGCTACCGTGAGCTCATAAGCTTGAGCTGAATCACTGTTTTGGCAGTTGTAAGCGTTACATTTCATTTCATGTTTATTTACATAGAAAAGGGGTAATTTACATAAATAATTAAACAAAAATGATCTGGTGGATCGTGCCAGTTCGCTCACAATGCCCGTCCATAGAAAGGCGTCAAAAACGAAAACAGGAAATTGAATGTGTTGTGTAGCAGCTGCTGTTTTCAATTATCAGCCAAAAGTTGGAGTTTCTGGCTCAAACTCCAGCAAATTAGAAATGATTTAAGCTGGCTGCATTTAGATAATTGTCACAAAATGAATTAATTTTGATGACAAACAGCATGAAGTCCCCATTTCAATAACCTCAAATCAGTTAAAGGTGGAACATACAGCAATTACCACGTTTCAGAGAGGTAATATACATCCGTATTTTCATTTCAGGCTTTTTAACACAAATAGAAATGTTGAAATATATTAAAATGAGTGAAAATATTCCTTTTTTATTTTGTCAAACGGCCAACTTTAGATTGATAATGCAATTTCTTTCTCTTTTCTTCTCAAAGCCTGATTCTAAGTCCAGCTATTGTCAGACATCTGACATAAATAACCGGGTCAGATTCATGTATTGATAACACACACACATATATTGTTGCCTCTATAGGCGGCTTTTTAGTCTAAACTCCAGGACGCTTCTCATCTGCCGCTGAACAAAACACATTATCTTTCCTCATTTGTGGGCTGTAATGGCGCTGGGTGGGACGAGGCGACGCCAAATGAAGCAGATTGTAATTTAGGACGTACGGAAACGAATGCTCCAGTGATTAACCGACATTAGCAGCTTTAAAGTCGGGTTTTTCAGCCGGTGCTGAGAGAGTCTGATAACAGTCAATGAATTACCCAACAGAGATGGACACACTTTGACACCATGTTCCCACGAGTGGGTGGTGAGCACTCAGCCAATCAGCACGTTCCCTCCATGGAACCGAGACAGGGCCACAGTTTAGTATCAGCACTACCAAGAAATGTTAGATCGCTTTTCTACCTGTCATGTATGAAAACACCTTAACTGTGAGTAGAGTGGCAACAAACGTCAATCTCTGTGAAGGCTGCCATTTATCGAGTCAGAACTACATCAGATAAACAAAACTACAGCACATGGAAAGCTTTAAAAAGACAAAAAAGTGAAGCAAAGACCTTCACAGGAGATCATGTGCACTCCCTCATAAGTCATTAGTAGTTTTGCTTTCATCCAAAGTAAAAAACAAGATCAATTAAAGAGTAATTTGCCAATACTCCAAGAACTTGAAATGTACTTTAAAAGTGTTGAATATGTAAGAAATAAAAAAGCTATTTAAAGCAGTTAAATGTGGAACAATTTGGAATTTTATGAAGAAAAGTTTGAAAAGTTCAACACATTTTCAAGAAAAACTGGACTTGTATGTAATAGATCATTAAAGTCCTGCTAATTGCACTTAAAAACAAAACTAAATGTAGAAAGGCATAAACTAAACTAACTAATTGGCACATTTGTGGCTTCAAAATGTCTATTTTGACCATTTTGTTCTCCTTTCCTCCCCACTTGAGTCCATCGTGTGTCCTGTAAGCTGCTCCCTGGTCGGCGTACCTGAGCCGTTAGTCAGTCGGAGGAAACTCCACACGGCTCACATCCGACCAAAATGTCAGAGGCAGTTTATATCTGTTTGGAAGTGGAGGGCAGCTATTAAAGCCGCCACTTTAACCGCCGGGTCACGGTTCGGCTTTTTATGTCACTCAGAGCAAACAAACAAATCTCAACCACCTTTTCATAAACATGCCGCGAATTGCTCAAGACGGCTTAACGCCGCATTGGCTGTGATCTCACCGTGAACTCGGTCTTAATTCAGTGCTCTTCAGTGCAGCAAATGAAGGGTTTGATGATGGAAAACTGTGTAATGACCCCCATCTCAGAGGTGAAATGGATTGCCATGCGAGGCCACGCTGAAAAGCAGAAAAGCTGAGGAGTGACATTGAAAGCTGCACACACGTTTTCAGCTCGCCTCTCCGGTGATTCACGCTGTTGTGCCCAAAACCCACAGCAGGTTTGAAGCTAAGCTAACACACATTTTCACAGCTTTGACACAAGTTGATACAACACTGCTCCATTTGTCTCTTTTGTCGGTCATAAGATCCACTCATGCGTTTGAGCCGATAAAACACAGAAAATAAGCAGAAACACACACAGAAACATTAAGATTTCACACAGATATTTACCTCCAACTTTCCAGATGTGATGGCTTCCACTTCAAAAGGCTGCTGAAATATGCACAGACCAGTTTTTGAGAATCTTTTTATCATCAGACTCTTATAAGGTGCATTTTGGTGCTGGTGGAAAGCTGGGACATCTGGGTGTTTTCACACAAAAGATGGAGACCTGGTTTAAATGAACCAAAATTGGGGAGTGGACCCTTTTTTTACTCCCTAACCTTCACCCATTTTAAGCCCAAATGAGGTTACTTTTGAGTAAATGCGATTTTGTGAGCTTGTAGATCTACCATATACGAGTTTCTAAAACTGCAAATGGAGCTGGTTTTGATAAAAACAAAGAAAAAAGAGTCAATTACAAGAAGAAAACTAAATGTGATTAAAATTGTGTTCACTGTGAGGCGGTTAAATGAGTCAGAGTGATATTTTTCACCTTTTTTTTTTTTTTTTTAAACCTCACACTGATTGGGCGATAATTAAGTGTGCAATCAGTCTCGTTATGAATAAAAATTACAAAGCTCCATTACTGACTACAATCTATGGAACTTGTGAAAGTTTTTAACAAGAAAAACGCGTTACATCTCACCTGAGAATGGTTCCGACTGCTTCCCCGTTTCTGGCTCAATCTGCATCATAATAGGAGACAATTAGCTTCAATTTGGACTCAATATAAACCCAATTAAGAAGCGGCTGCTGTTAGTGTCAGATCCTCACGTGTTTGTGGGCACTGGACCAGGCTCAGAGCAGACGATACCCGGGAGTGGAGGGCTTGGACCGGGATCAGGCCGGGACATGGCTGCTATTAATCCTCATTACAACACGAACCGCTAGGAAACGGGTTTGTTTTAGGCAGAGGGCTCTGGAAGTGTGTTTTACTAAAGTCTGCCGGGGCTTTGAGGTGAACACCTGATTCCAGAAGCTGTGGTTTCTCAGACGATCGCAGAGGGATTGGAGGCTCTGACAAAGGCAGCGCTCGCATTAGTCTGAATAAATCTGGGTAATCTGTGGAGGGGAAGTGGTGTGTTTCAGACTAAACAACATCTTTGTGCTTCGCTGTTCTGGCTGATAAACTCACTGAAGTAGGAGCTGGTTCCACTTCTTCTCCTCCTGCCTCTCTCCCCCCGCTTTGATCAGCTCTGCTTATCGAGATCCCTCTTTCTGTTCGGCCCAGGCTTCAGAGCTCATTTTCATCTCTCACTTCCGCAAATCCTCGCCGGTTCAGGTTTGAGATCAAGGTTGTCCTTCGCGAGGATGAGCCAACCAAATGAGCCGGCGTTTGAGTCCCCGGCATTATCGACGACCAACACATCTATCACTTCATAATTAAAAGAAAAGGAGACAAAGAAAGGGGACAGTGACTCAGACAGAGAACAGATTATTATTCTCACTGGCACGCCATCAATCTCGCACAGCTCTCACTCGTCCTGGCACAGAGATCCTGCATCTATTAGTCAGCATGAGCGTAACCAAGATGTTATTACTGACCCAAAACAGAAAGCAGGGCACAGCAATTCAGAGCAGCCAGGCTTTAATTTATGATCCGTCGCGTTCTTACTTTGTTTACAGATTCCTGCAAACAGTCAGCGGCCAATCAGCGACGCAATTATTTTATCAGCCTGCCGAGCGGATCGGGATGGCGTGGCGGAAACGGGTCGGGTTTTGATTCTGGAGGGAAATTGGCTGATTTTAGTTTCACAAATGAGCTTCTCAGTCTACAAAGGAAGCCACCCGAACCTTCACTGACCATCGGGAGTGTTAAAAAGACCAAAAGCTTCCCTTTAATTCTACTAAAACATTGACTTCTGTCCATCTGAGATGAGCTCAGAGTTGTATCTGTTCTTTGACATCAGAGTTTACAGAGTCTGCAGCTCTGATTGGCTCCTGAAATAGTGACATAATTTCAATCTGGACAGCTTGAGTTTTAAACGTAGGGACAGAGAAAAGGGGGACAGATTTTTCATGAAATATGGCTTTCGATGCTAAAAGATTAAAGCTATGTCTAATTTCTTTTAAAAACAGTAATTCAGGACCTTTTAAAAATTCGTATTTCTTTGGATCACCCTGAAAAGGCTTTTATACCCAAACCTCACACCCTCACCGATCCTCACAACGGTCTTAGCAAGGATGGTAGATTTGGAAGTTTTCCTAAATACAATTAACTTTGAATGTAAGGTCAGAAATCCAACTTATTTGACTTCAACAAAGATTAAATTAGTGAACAAATGAACAAATCACAGTTTCCACCTTTTCAGGATATCAATTCAATCAGTTTAGTATTTCTGGTAATCATCAGTCCTCCAAATGATATAAAAAAAGGAAAAATTCCTGTAAAATCAGACAATTATCAGGGAATGTAATTAAAGGACAATGTGTCATCAAAGGAAAACTAAACACATTAATTATCATTTCCAAGTTATAAAAAAGTGAAGAGGTCGGTTATCTTTTTGCGTTTCCCCCTAAAGGGACACATTTCCCACTGGATCTAATTTCGTCTTAGTTTTGAGCTCCTTAAATCTAAATTCGGGGTGATGGGATGTTTCAGATCAGCGCTGGTAAAACAGGTGTGTTTTTGCATGAAACCTCGCTCCGTGCATCCAGATGGAAAATCAGAAACAGCTAGTGTCCCTTTTGAATTATGGATGGGAATTATGAATGGGTGGATGGGGGAGGAGTGGACCTTTGACTCAAACATGCTCATTTTTTATCCCCCCCCCCCCTTCTCTGGTCCCAACAAACCTGTGTTTGCACTTAAACCTTTTCTGAATGGAGGTAAGTGGAGGAGAGCCTCCTCTGCTCTGAATAATTGAGTCCATGAAGGTTGAAGGACTTCCTCTCCCTCCAGAACACAGAAGCAATCTATTTTGGTGGAAAGGGCCTCTTACTTAGAAGTAACCAGCACACACGCACATATTTGAATATAGCTATCCATCTGTCACATGCAGGGAAAATACATCAAAGGCTCAGCTTCTCTTGAGGTGAGACTCTTAAATCTTAAAAAGCTCACTGTGTTTCATTCCTCAAGCCTCTATTTCTGTTGACGCGTCCGTCTCATTCTCAACCCCTATGAATCCCTTCAAAATATATTTTTATGTACAATTGTATCTCCTTAAACCTTTATCAAAAGAGGAGACGTGTATTAAACACACCAACATATCGGAGGGTTTTGTCTGGATGATTAAACACCGGTTTTCCACACAGACTTTGTGTTGACAAGATTTGAAATCTTAACTTTTCCAATGGCTGATTGGTGCATAATTGTACCCTTTCTCATAGTCATTTGCCAAATGTAATGACTATAAACAAAGAAAGACTAGTAGAATTAAGTCTGAGCTATCATCTGCATCATATCAGAACCTAATTCTAATTGTAGACTTTAGCCAGAGGAACCTGATGGCTCTTTTTTGTATTAATAACAGGGAGGATTTAGGGGCTTTCCCTCATAGACACCTGATTTAAGATCATTTTTATGGGCATATTTGTTATTCTACCATAGAGCAGATACCACACAGACCTACCCATAGAATGCCCACTGCTATTCCACTCAAAAAACAAACAAAACACAGATAAGTGGACTAATGAGTTACAGCTAATGAGACTCAGATGGACCAGAACAAGCCGAAACCGGAACCCAGACCACGTTTCCCCCGTCCAACTTAAGTTAAAGAGTCTAAGTTTGATTTCCGTCGCTGTCTCTCAGCCTCCCGGCTCCCTGACAGCTGTAAACCCGCGTCTCATTAGAGGAAGAGCCCAGGTGTGGTGGCTCTCAGGTGTGAGGAGTCCAAAGACAAAGGCAGTGACGGGGTCAAACCGGACAGAGAGAGGCACTGCCAAAGTTTCTGAATCATCATTAATTGGATGATTTTCTCACTAAAGTCACCACAGGCTGAAAAAAGTAAATCCACTCATCACTCAACACCCCTGAGAGCAAATCAATTCAAGAGGCTGAGGAGCTGTTTTCAAGATGAGTGCTTGACCATACTTTACGCCCACAGAGGCTTTCACATAAGACACCCAAGGCCTTCAGTTCTCCCTTTGGTTTCCCCAAGTCCATTAAGCTTATGGAAAATTGATCAAAGAGTCCCTGGGAAAATCAAATGTCCCTCTGAAAGGGCGGTTTGTGGCTTTTTGTCGCTTGACCTTCAGTCACACGAGGGAAATCTGTAATGGGTCCAAATCCTTTTTCTCTCTGGACCAGGAAGGCCAAAAATTCAATCAGAAACACGGAATATATCAGGCGTGATCAAAAACATCTTCTCAGGTTTTCTCTTGAATGTTAAAACCTGAAAGTGGTCATTTACCTCCTATAAATGAGCTTCTGAAATGGAGGGAAGGTTCATGGTGGACCTCCTGATCCTCAGAGTCTGAGTGAAGGCAGCTCCACTCCTTCTTCTTTTATCCTGAAGAAGTTCTGCTCTCATCCTAAACCAACTGAGCAATGAGATGGAGTTATTCCCTCCCTCCTCTGTTTTGCCAAACTTTTAAGATATAAGAAGAAGAAATCAGCTTCATTAACTGACCTGTATGACTGAGAATCTACACCAACTCTCTCTCTGCATTTATTCCCCCCCTTGTTAAATCTTAAATGCAGGAAAAACTGGAGGTCTGGATGTGGATCCTGCTGGGAAATTAGTTTAACAATACTATACTTTACCAATTATCTTTAAATAGGGCTATGCTGGATTTATTTATTAACAGTAATGGATAAAAAAAGGTCAATTTGTCCTATAAAACTAACCCTAAACATTTAATCTATTATAAATAGTGAAAATTAAGTATTTTAGTCATATTACCTTAAAAAGGATCCTCGCGTGTCCAATATTGGAAACCTGTGAACCAATCAAAGGCGTTTCTAAAATAAAAGCTTAACAGACATGCTTTGTCCTTTGTTTGGGGGGGTGTACATTTATCGATCTTTCCCTTTCCCTTTAAAAAGGAAACTCAGAAAAAAAAAAAATAAATAAATAAAAAGGAAACTCAGACTTAAAAAAAAAGATTTATAGATGGTCTGGGTCTGTGAAGCGGAACTGGATTAGCACTAGATTATGTTAGCATGAATTTCAAAAGGGCCTAAAACAACTTGATTTGATTTGAGTGAGAGTTCACAGACAGCTTTTAGCTCTTTCTTCTTTCTTACATCATTCAAACCACATTAATGGCCCTCATTACTTTCCAACTCGTCATTCCATTATTTCTCCACCTCCGACTGTTCCCACCCGCATCAAATCAACATAAAGGCACTTTTTGAAGTAAGACCGAAATTAATTTAATTGTTTCTGGATTCTTTTTATAAAAAACATCTGTATCCGTGCAGTTTTAGACAGCTTTCCAAACTAGTAAGATTTATTCTTATTTACAGACCTTATTTATCAGACCACCTGAAGTTGTTTATTAACCCTTTAAAGCCTGATCCAAGATTAAAACAAAAGAGAAAATTCCTTTTTTTTGTTTGAATTCCTTATTTGGCCTTTTAACAAAATATGTAAAAAGATAAAACTAAATAAATTTTTCAATATTAATGATTTATTACTATGCGATAAGTCAGGTGTATCTGTGTACAATAGGATTTTGAGCAAAGTTTTTACATTAAATTATGCAAAAGGTGTCAGATGCAAAACATTTCAGAAACCAAATCAAATCAAATATGACACATTTGGCTTTACAGGGTTAATTTGAATAAATAGAGGTAGTTAAATGCCTCTTTTCCTCTCATAATAACCCTTAAAGTTCATCTCTTTGCTCTTGATAAGAGTTTCCATTCTTCCTCTGGTTGTTTTTCTCTCCTCTTTCTCTTGTTATTAAGTCCCACCGAGTTTCTTGCTGTTTGGACAGACTTGCTTTGGATTGAACTTCTGGGCGGAAAACAGAACAGCTTTAGTGGTTTAAACCCCAGCAGCTGCAGAACTCCTCGGTCAGAGGAATTTTCTGCTGTTTGTGAGTCAGTGTGAGGAGCCTGGACTCACAGGTGGCGTCTCAGACAGACCGTCTGCTGTGATCTGTGTTATTATTAACGCTGAAAACCGGTTTCTGCTAACGGCTGAAGGTCTGAACCACCTGCGTCGATGACAGCTGGCCTTCGCTCTTCAGGTGAACGGTGTCCGGGAGTATTTTTCCGGAGTTGAAATAATGATTTCAGAGGTGCGTTTGCTTTCGGTTGGTAGGGACGAGCGTTTCCCGCTGACAAAATCATTCATTTGGACACTGAAAGGAGCCAGTTAGCAAAGAAATATGGAACATTTCCCGCTGTGAGCAGAGTCGCTGCAAGCCGAGCTGCCATTAACCTGTAGGGGCACCAAACAGTTCCTATTTGCCTAGATTTTATTTACTTCTTCCAGCAATTATGGCTACAATTTGATTTTTTCTGTTTTTTTTTGGTTTTGTGGACGGCTTTTGGTTCGTTTCCACTTGAGCTCCCCTGTGGTTTCGGTTATCGTCTGTGTTTGATGTAGTTTCTAGTTCTTCTTGTTTGTACGTTCTAAGTTTGTTTCCTGATCCTTGGTTCTAGTTTCAGTTCGTCCTCCAGAGTTTCCTCAGTTCTTCCTCTGCTTTTTTCTTAATCCTCGTCTGCCTCTCGTCCACTTGTATGTTCAAGTTTACTTCTCAGGTTTTTGGTTAGTTGTTTTTAGTCCAGAGAGAAATGTTTTTTCTCTGGAGTTTAGAGAGAAATGTTTTTGAATGGTTGTTTTATCCAATGGGCTAAACCCCCTCGTCATAAAAACCGACCAATGCCCCTGCACAGAGTTTTCCTACATTCCCAGAATGCATCAGTGCGGTATCACCCCCCAGCAGCCCGTGGTGACGGAGACAAAGCGCTCAGCTCTGCTTCGGGCCGATGGTGAACTTCTGTCAGGCGTGCAGCGGCCGGGCCGGATATCAGCGGCATTTCACAGCCCGCCTTTGTCTAGTTTTGAGCCTAAGAAGCAAACAGAAAGGCCTCTGAGAGAAACAAAGGGGAGCCATTTGCATACCTGGCTGCCTCCTCAGAGCGTGTTTGTGAGGAAGAGGAGGCTGCGCCTGGATGAGCAGCAGCCCCCGGTCCAGCATCAGGACCACAGGTTTACAGAGATTTACTTCTGTTTGGCCTTTTAGTGCCAGTAACACGAAGGGACGAGCCTCGGTCACATGTCAACACCTCAGTGTGCGGCTCACAAACTAGGGGTGGGACGGTTCACAAAATCCACGGTTCGGTTCGGTTCACGGTTTCGTGGTCACGGTTTTCGGTTCGGTTCGGTATATGTTGATTGTTAGGAAAATCTATTATGTCTTGTATAGTCAGGTTAAAACTGAAAGAAAAAAGCAGTCTGACATTTGATACATTATTGTGACAGTTTTAGGTTAAAAGTAGGTGAGATTCTGGCATTGCGAGCGAGGAAACAGTGCTAATTCCAACATGTGCTTCCCTCTAAATGCAAACTGGTCCATACAGCAGACCTAGAAACTGCTGTTGGCGCGTCGGATTTTTTATCTGCTAGCTGCTTCGCTTCTTCTTCTTGTTTCCTACTGGTGGTTGGCTTTGGGCGCAGTAGCGCCCCCTTCTGCTCTGGAGTGTAAACGCTTCCCTCTGAGAAAAAGGAGCAGCATGAACCAAACGCAAAACACGCAAACCGAACCGAGACAGTCCAACCCAACGGTTCGGACGGTTTTCAGAAACCGTCCCATCCCTAACACAAACGTGCACTAAAACCTAAAAGCACACCAGCACAAGCAGGGACGGATAGATGAAGAGGAGTTATTATTCGGTCTGCTTTGAGAGTTATTTCTTCTATTTTGTTCAGACCTGGTTGTTTCAGAAAGGCTACCAACCTGCTTGGATTTGATTATATTTATTTTACTTGAACGTGCAGCCATTGCTGCAATCCAGACTGTGATTTATTGTGCGCATTGCCGCTATTAAAAAGGGAAATGTGCATAATTAGAGGATATTTTAGGGGGAATTAAGATAATTTAAGGGTGGATGAAACCTTCCTCACACCAAAGGTTGAGATTTCTGCCTTTATTAACCGTCTCCATCATTTTTATCTGTTTTTGGATAATACTGCTCTTTTAGTAGCACTTGATTTAATTAAAAATGATTAGCTGTGCTGAATTAAATCCTTTTGTCTTCAGTCCAGTTACGCCGAGTCATGTTTACAGATAAGTCTTAACAATTCTATTTTAATGGGCTCCTTTTGTTCAGGAAATATGTTTGATCTTTAGCATTTATTCTCATATCTGAGGATTGAAAATAAAGACTTAAGTGTCACGAAATACAAAGAAGACATGATCTAAAGCTCATCGAATTTTTCAATTAAATTCTATTTAAAAAGCTCCAAATCACAACAAACATCTCTCAGGACTTTAAAGACACAATCCAATTGTAGTTAATCAATAACTGACTTTTTGTTGTTAAACAGCCGGCGTTATTGACCACGGTTACCTGGAGGGAGGATTTAGGGACTTATTTCTTCCTCTGAAACCTCCATCTGAGCACAGACCGAGTTAAAAGGCTAAACCTGAGCCCCCATTCTCTGCTCCTACATGTTTTACCCTGTTCACAACTAAAGCTCCTCAGATTGGAATGATGTCACCATTTCAGGAGCCAATCAGAGCTGCTGACACTTGCAGGAGTCTTTAGTGGTTAAAGGCCAAAGACTTAATGATCTTCATCAGAAACCTTAATTAAGATCCAAACAGCCACGTGGGCTCAGGAGGAGCTTTGAGACATTTTCTCTCCAGTCCACCTCTACATCCAGAAATGTGCCCTGAAGCTGTTTTCCCCCAGGAGGAACCAACATTTCAACTCTGAGCTCCTCTCAGATGCACAGAGAGACGATGGACACGTGTTCTGTGGTCAGACGGGTCCACGTTTCAGCTGTTTCTCCCAAAGGGAAAGCGAGTAACACGAGGAGGAGGAGGAGGAGGAGGATCAGACCTTTAAAACCACAGAAGCCTTGGATTCAGTCAGAACAGACCCTCTGCTTGTATCCTCAGTTTAAAAATGTCACAAATGATCCCCAGATGTGGATATTCGTGTTTTAGGTGAAAATCTCAGGAGTTTTCAGAGGTCACGACTGCCTTAAATGCTTTCAGAGGGATCGGAAACCTGGCCAAAGTAGGCCGAAGTGTGTTGGGGACTGGGAGGGTAAAGCTGCATATCCACATACTCTGTAATCTAAAATAATAATGTAAAATCACAGCTCGCACAGAAGTAAACACATGACTCGGAGAAATCAAAGGCTCCTCGTGTTTATCTTTTCGCTCTTCTAGCAGGATTTAAAATGTAGACCAGCGACTAATTTCCCAAGGTCTGGGAGATATAAATATTTCACTTATAAATATTTATACCAGCTATGCAGCATTGGATTCGCCTAGAGAAATCCATTAGTCAGTGATCTGAGCCAGGTCTGAAAGTCGCCTCTAAAGCATGATGTGATAAAGTTGGAGATGGCATTCCTGCGCTGTCTGGGTCCCCGTAGATCGGCAGAGAGGGAATCCATTACGTTTTTCTCTTTTTAGGAAAGGATTTATAGCTGTATTATTAAGGAGGATAATGAGTAACCACGCTATCAATCAGATTAGAAGTTTAACAAGGAATTAAAGTAAAGGTGGACCAATTTAGGTTTTATGTTCTTTCATTTTTCTAATTTCCATTCCAATATGAACTCATATCAGGTAACAACTGAGTAAACTAGTGGTAAACAATAGCTGAGTCACTAATTACTCACCTAAAAACGTTCATCATGAGAACTCTGTCACCGGCAATCTGGACGCTTGTTTTTCCTGAAAGCTGAGGCAGAAACACAGAGATGCTGCATCTCCCCTCTCAGGAAACATGCTTTGGTGTGTGAATGTGAAGAATGGGGATGAAAGACGGCTGTAATTGGTGAGAAGTGAGCAGTGCGGAGTGATGGGGCGGATAAGGAGGAAGCCATTTGTTCCGACGCCAACGTTAAAGTCAAGCTAATTAATTTCTCTCAAGTCGTGCTTTGTTGTCAGCAGCCTCTGGCTTTGATAAGGAATTGAACTTGTTCAGGTTCTTGCTGCTATTTCCATTCTTGATGAGGCTAAATTTGTTGTTTTTCTCCACCAATTACTTATTTAATGGCACTTCTAAAATGATCATGTACACAGAGGATTGTCATTTTTTCTACTTTCATTATTGTTAATTTAAGTCCCAACTCACATGGAAATTAATCCATTTTTGATGAAATGAGTGTTTCCATACTGGCTGGGATAAACTAGTTCAGGGAATGAAGGGAAGTGGTTCATTTTCCTCTGAATATTTTAAGAGTAGAAAGGAACCGATGACCACTGGTCTCTAAAAGTGAAAATATTCAGTTCCGTTCCTCTTCATCTGCTCAAGATACTTTTTTTAAGACTAACTCTTCTTCCTTTGTTCTCAAACGTTTTAAGGACTCACTGCTCACCAGACTGAGATATGCCAGCAGCTCTTTTGGGAATCTTTATAAATTGTTTCCTGTCCATCAACCTGTGTTTTCTTTGGCATTTTGCACACATCAGCTACAGAACTGCTCCTTTGCTGATCTTAAACTGGTGCATCCACTGAGTTAGAGGTCCTTTTTATTGGTGTTAAGACTCAAAATGAGTGAAAAAGAACCCATGAAAGCAGTAAACCTATGGATTAAGATGTCCTGTACAGATTTAGAAAATGTCTGTCAAAACAAAGATCTGAGGGGAAACTAAATGCTGCAGCACTGCAGCGATCAATTACTAATTACCTATTTAGCGTCTTCTTTTTCTGTGGAAAAGTTCAGAGGGTCGTGGTAATGGAAGTCTACCTGCTGCGTAATATCCTCAGTTACTCCTCTGATCATCATCCATAAATAGAGGATATCTTTCTCAGCTGAAGATCTTATTTCAGGGCTGCTGTGAAACTTCTTCCTCGACAAAGCATGACACTTGGTGGTAAATTATGGGCACGTCATAGTCAGCGTGGTGTCTTCCTATCATTATCCTCCAAATGTCACACGGGGGAACAGTAACAATGGGGAGCCCAGCCGGGTCAAGCCTTTTTCTGCTTTAGAGGGAGGCCGGAGGAGTCAGGAGTCTGGTGTTTTTACCTTCTGCACGCTCACCTTTAACTCATTGGCTGCCAAAGACGTTTATAGACGTCTTTTATGTTTTTCGACAAGAGTGGCTTAGGGGACGATCTGCTAAAGCTTGTCCATAAATATCAGGCTTCTAGACAGAGTATGTAGTAACAAATTGACCCTCTAGGTGGCAGTGCCACTTTTGATGGGAGATGAGCATAGACTGTAGGCAAATAAGAAAAAGGTAACGGTTCGCTACGAGAGAACATGTCGCCGGTGAGACGCAAGTCCAGGAAGAACGGAATAAGGTAGAAACAATTTTTTTTTCCTGATGAAAGAAGAGAGTCTACTCTTTCTTTTGGTGTGTCCGGTGTTTACATAGTCATAGCACAAACTATTCTGCGGCTCTTGAAAAACCAGTCAAAATGCTCAAAAAACTCTGGCAGTCAATGAGTTAATCTTTAATTAGTTTTCCCTAACAGGATGACTCAGACGCATTTTCCTCCCAGTTCTTAGCCTCCGACCCTTACTCTGAACGAGCGCCTGGTTTTCTCCTGTAACGACTTCCTGCTGATGCTCTGACCTTCCCGCCTTGCTGGAGAAACCCAACACCTGTGCACCGGGAGGCCGGGAACAGCTGGGGGGGGGGCTTATCTGTTGGTGATCCTCTGACCGACTCCACTCATTGATTTCAATCTTTCCGCTCACACTGACCTTGAATATTGCGTTTCTCCCACACCTGTGTGGTTTTTCATTGTTTTGTGGAGAGTGACTTGGTCAGAGGCTACGGTTGTTTTCAACTCGATACCGATACTCAGGAAAATATTCGATACTCGATACCATTTTCAATACCACAATGATAAAAACAAAGACCCCAAAATTTAAGAAAATGTATGAATTTTGACAGGTTAGTGTGTTTCGTTTCAAACTTGCCTATTACTGATGTTATGGTGGCCCACATTAATGACCCTAACCCTAACCCTCCACCCTTCATAAATGTGAGAAATAAATATTTTTAGGTGAACGTTGTTTAGACTTATTGTACAAACCTATTTAACATCCACTATTTGAACATAATATTATGTATAGAGTTTAATTTGTTGTTTGCAAGATTAATTTCACTATTTTTAAACGAATGTCTATATTTCCATGAAGCAATTAGGATTTTCTTGCCTGGGATCTTCCTATTGGTGACCTAATCAAAATGGCCGACTTGGATGTGGGGGAGTTGGATATCCATCCTTGGCTTCCTGCAGTCTGCAGCCAGACGGACTTGATTAATGTTGGCGTGTTATTATTAGCCGTTAGCCGCAGCTAGCAATTCAAGGCTAACGTCACGTTAATGATCATAAACAACGTAAATAAATAAATCAGATAGAAGGGGGGCAGAGAGGGTGGTATCGATACTTTTGAAAATGAGTATCGTATCCGGATACAACGTTTTAGTATCGATACTTTTTTGAGTATCGATACTTTTGACAACCCTAGTAGAAGGTCAAAGTGGAGAAAATGGACTCTTTGGAGGAGTTTGGGTCATTCCCAGCGTGGAGCTCAGCCAGTTTGCGCATAGTTTCAAACTATCCAACTTCCCTCATGAGACAAACTAAGGATCATCAAACTCGTTTTAATTCCTTTCTGTGGGGGGATTTAAACACAGATCTCCACCTTCTGTCAGTTAGGAAAACAGGGCTTTCCATTTGCTGGCTGAATCGTATTTATGCTGAATGAGAACGCTCACAGTTGCTGTTCTCACTGTAAAACACTTCACACTCAGAAGAGGTTTTGTACGGGGTGAGGAAAATGTGCTGAAGTGAACAGTAAATTTCCATATCAAAAGCGTGATATGTATTCCTGGTGCTGTTTCCCTTGATGTGGACACATTCGAACAAACACCTCCTCCTCCAGAAGGATTAAACCTCTACGTCTCTGGCTCCGTGTTTATTTAAAAAAGGCTTGTCGGATCAGTATATTGATTGTGGTTTTCTGTTCCCAGGAGTATCAGATCGATATCATCTTTGCCCAGACCTGGACGGACACCCGGCTGCGCTACAATAGCAGCAGCATGCGCCTGCTAACCCTCAACAGGTACAACAGGATTTAGCGAGATGTCCTACAAACATATGTAGGGATCGGGGTAAATAAATACCCATCTGTAGATAATTAGTGTCTTTTTGTTCTTAAATGAACGGAAAACCCAACTGCCTGCTGTATCTTTGTCTCCCCACCGCAGCCTCTATTGTTTTCCAACATTTTCATACCATGAATATCTCATTAGAGAGCAATATTCCTCCCTCTCTCTCTCAGGAAGAGGCCTGTAATTAATGGAACAAATTGATTGATTTGCTTTGTTTTTTTCCTAACTCACTGGGGTATTTTATTATCCTCTGATTGGAAGGGGAGAATCCCTGTGCACAGCAATGATTTCTTACCTCCTTCTCTTTTCTTCTTTCTGTTTTCTTCCTTAAAAACCAGCAACATGGTTGGTCTGATCTGGCTGCCTGACACCATCTTTAGGAACTCCAAAAACGCAGATTCGCACTGGATAACGACGCCCAATCAGCTGCTTCGCATCTGGAACAACGGAAAAATACTTTACACTCTGAGGTAAAACAGGAAACAAACAGAAAGCAGCCTGGCTTGTTATGATTTAAACAAAAATGTATAGAATAATAATTTCCTCCTGCAAAACTCAAGAGATTTGTTGCTTCTTTATTGTAGAAATGAAAGAAAAACCTGATTCGTCTGATATAAAAGTCCAGTCTTTAGGTTTTCAGATGGTAACTATGGGTCTAAAAACCCGTCATTTCTCTGTGTTGTATCGCTGGATTTTGTGGTTTATAGGTATTTTTTACAGGTCAGGGACCTCTGTATATAACATTAAGACAAGTGAGACAATTTCCACAAGCCTTTAAGCAAAAACTGGGCTTTCCTATACTTTAAGAGCTATTTTTAAACATTTAACTTGTGTTAACAAAGTTTCCTCCCAGCAAAAACGATGGTGCTGTCTGCATAACATTTGCATTTTGGACATTTTAACCCAAATAATGTAAGAGGAGCCTAAAGCTGAGCCTTGAGGGACCCCGCCACCGAAGGCCAAAATGCTCTACTTAAGCTTAATGAGTCAACGAGGCCACAGCAGAACCTGACAGCCAAGGCTTTGAAATATCTGTCATTAAAGTATCAGGCCATTTAAAACTGCTTTATTGTGTTTTATCTGCGTGTTTAGCAGAAGAAATCATACAAACCTAAAACGTAAATTTAATTTTTAGCTCTGGAGAAATGCTGTCTTTTAGAGAGGCTGCAGCTAGACCCGGGACATGTTTGAGGAGAATATTCTTCATATTTTATTCTCATTCAGGCATGCAAACACGACAATAACATGAAGAAATGCTTTGAAAGTTGGTTGCTCAAAGAATAGAAATCCTAAAAAATACATGAGTGCCTGAAGCAGCCGCACTCAGACAGATGAAACGTTCTGAAGGCAGATGGGAATGTTTAGGTTTTTGCCACTTTCTTACAGTTTAATAAACGTAGGACGAATACAGGTTGACCATTTTATGCATTTGTGGTCTCTTAAAATCTGAAAACGATAAAATGAATAATTTTGAGCTGAAATCTGCACAACTCAGTAAGAGGGGGACTTTTTATCCTAAACCTTTACTCAGATCAGGAAGAAACTAAATACTCTTTTCTGGCCAGTAGTACAGATTAAATCCGATCAGCATTTGATTTTATCAACTATCAAGTTCTGAGATTAGGTGTTCCTTTGCCTCCGGAATGAGTTTTACCTCTTTATTTTTTAGGATTTTGAGATAATCCTTGACCAAACAGGGTGAGCCTGTGCTGCATGAATGAATGCATCCTGAATTTAACATTGTTTTAGCCAATTATATTTATGCTCTCCTTAAAAAAAATCTGCCTTATTTTTGAGTTTCTCCCAATTCCTTTTAAATAAACTCAGAGGAGTAAGCTTCTGTGTTAAGGAACTGACCAAAAATCCTCTAATTGTCTGAGATCTAACCTGTGATTGTGGGGAATAATTTGAGACGTTACGGAGGTTAATCACTCTGTGATCAGGCGCTTTTGAACTGAGCTATAAATACACTTGTTATCAGCAGGGTTCAGTGTTAATCTTTCCTTTTCCTTTTTACTGAACAATGGAGCATGCAGAGATTTTTATGAGAAACCGAAGGGGTCACCCACAGAGCGCACTGTTTCATCTCTTTAGTCAACCAGTTCCAACCAATCCAAACCCTTTATTTAGCAGCTCCTTTCTCAATCCATCTAAATATGAAAAAAGATAGGAAAATCCTAATGTCAGGTTGATTTAGTCTTAATTTCAGGGTCCTGTGTTGTTGTTAAATGATGATAGGTTCTTTTTACTTTTTCAGCCGTCTACATAGTTCTGAACACTTATAAAAACAAGCAAAGAAGGAAACTTAGATATAAATTGATATTAGGGTGTAATTTAAGGAGGAAAGATGATTCTCCTCTAAAATCAATGTAAAAGATAAAAAGAACCATAAAAGTTAGTTTTACTATCTAATTTGATTCCTAATGTGCATCTCTGTGATGAAATTTGAGAAATTATTGCTTCATTAAAGGCATATTAAGCCTGAGAGAGGACAACGTTTGGGAGCTTTTCCTTAACATCCAAATTTGGTCTCATAATTATTATTACTCAGAAACACATGAAGGACAAAAAGGCAATAATCTCCTCCTCATAACTCTTATTATATCCGGAGAAAGTAAATCTTTGGGATACTGGGACAGCTTGGAGAACAAAATGAACCATATTTGGCAGAGAAAACTAATCCCTGTTGTCTTTGTGATCACTTGAGCTTTGCAGAAACATCTGGTGTGTGGACTTGTCCGGTGATCATAGCAAAGTAAGCCTGAATTTAGGCTTCAGAGGCGGGTGGTGGGCCTGGGGGCCCTGACCCAGCTTATCTAACGCTGATGATGAAACACTTCTGTCATTTTGACGGATTTCACACACCAGCCGTCCAATCGAGTGTGATCCCGAACCATCTGCTTTGAAGCCGAGGCTTCACGTCCTGATGCAGAAAGCAAAAAGCTGCTGAGTCCAGGGCACTCACAGAATGAGAAGCTGAAGGTCTGGGCGTGTTTTCTCCTCCATCTTTGTCTGAGCTTGTCCGTCCCTTCCTGCTCCAGGATGACGATCAACGCCGAGTGCCAGCTGCAGCTCCATAATTTCCCCATGGACGAGCACTCCTGTCCTCTGGTCTTCTCCAGCTGTGAGTACTGCTACCGACATGCCCTGGAAACACTCAAAAATGCAGAAGATTTCAACAGCAAACCTCACAAACGTCCAGGTTTCATGAGTCTAAATCTGCTTTGTTTCCCCCTGGGAAACTAAGATGGTTAATAAGTCCAGCTCCCCTGGTCTGCTGGACCTGGGCTGGACAGTGTAGTCATTTTAGGTTTTAAAACCTCAAAGATCATGTGGTCCTCACCAGGTAAGTCCACATTAATCCACAGGTTTTAGAACCACGTTTATGATCAAATCACCGGTGTAGTTACAACATTTAACAACTAAATCCACAGTTATGTGTTATGAGTGGGATCAGGAGGGACAGGTCCCACTCAATTTAGCCGGAATTGGTGTTTTAAATAATTTGGTAAGTAACTTTGGGCAATCTGAACACGCAAACATGAATATTTTACAGATTTTAACCTGCAGCCTCACAGATGTGAGCATTTCCTGGTCAAAAAGGTTGCTTAAGTACGTGCACGGAACAGATTGGGACTTTTTTCGTTTGCATTTGAACAGCTTATGAACACATTTCTCTGAATTTTAGTCTTTAAACTTAAAAAAAAAGTTTTAGTTCTTTCAATCAGAGACTTATGAGCTCATTTATTTCCACAGTAAAACATCTTTAGCGATTTGGTTGGTGTACTCGTATTAAAATCAAAATGTCTCAGCTCTCCCATTGCACTTAAATGCAGCATGTATGCATGAACTCTGCCGAGCCTGAGACGGGAAAAGAGTTGAAGGCCTTTGTAACAGGAAATTATCACGTCTATGAGGTTGGAGGTGAAATATCAGAGAAGAGATGTTTATTTTTATTTAGCTCAGATTGCCCAAAGTTTGGTTTTACACTCAAGGTTTCTCTAAATTGAGTTGATTTGTCTCTCTCTGGTGGGGGTCTTTGCTTATCTGGGGAGCTCTGAGGGGCTCAGGCATCAGTACTTTGACCTTTGGGCTGGTGGAATCAGAACCGGAGGTGTTCAGCTCTTTGCTCAGACAAGCCAGCGTCCAGGGATCTCAAATTTCCTTCTCCAACTGAACGCACCATTGGCAGACATTTAGAGAACATATTCCATCTATTACCTGCAGAACAGCGGCCCTTGGCGAGCAGTGTGAGGCCCCTGGACTGTGGTGAGCTCCATTTCCTCTGAGGTCCACCATTTTGTTTCCACTAGCATGCTAGTAGCCCACAGAGCTAAACGGCGAGCTCTGGGAACGCCACCGTTCATCCACATCAGCATAAACCTGGGTGAGAAGCTGAGCTTCAGCAGAAAAAGGCGGCCATTTTCCGATACCAGGCCGGGGCCACCTGCCGAGAAAGGGCAAAAAGAGTTAATCATATATTTCATGGAGGGAATTATCAAACTATTCCTGCGAGAATAACAGCTTGAAAATGCCTGATTTCTGAGAAACCGAGTATTTTTCATAATCTGACACAAAATGCCCACTTTTTCACTGATTATCAAGGCCCTGTTCAGCAGAGTTTGATGTTAGTGAAAGAGCTATCGACCATAAATAGGCCTCCATTATGTCCTTTTTCCAGTTGTCATAAATGGACTCTTGTATGTGTGTAGCTGAGGGACGCATAGCTCTGAATTACAGCCTTCGTGTTTTTATCCGTTTCCTGGAGGAGAATACAGCCCGAACCCTGATGCTGTGATAAAAAGGATTTGATGTATTTAATCTAAAAAAGAGAAAGCGTTTGTGTTATTTTATTTTTTTAACCTCTCCCTGTGTGCGTCGTTTGGTCAACAAGGTTTAATGAAGCCTCAGAGCGGAACGCTGTTCTTAAAAATAAACATCTGTTCCACGTATGCCTGCTTGAAACTAGCCTAACGCTCATATTTATGGCAGCAGAAAACACGTGCACGTATGAGTCAACAGCAGAGCTGCTCTCCACATTTCCATTTGTCTCTGATAAGCTCTTAAGAGCCTTCACAGGAGCCATTTCCATCCATCTTAACGGGAAAGACGGCAAACTAACTGAGCAGCAAGTGTCATTTTTTTTTTGTTTTTTTTTGCATTGTCGCTGTCATTTGTGCATCAGTGTGCTGCCAGCCCACAAATGGCAGACATGGATCCCACAGCAGATGGTGGGAGGCTGAGGAGGAGGAGAGAGTGAGTTCACTACCACGACATCTGATAATGAAGCCACAATTAGCCCTCACTTACGGCCGCTATTTAAACATATAATTCTTCATTAGGGGCTGTAAAATCCACATATCTCTTCTAGCAGTCAAGACATTGTGCTAAGACTCCTATGGAAACTAATGTGGAAGGTTACTGAAATGCTCCGTCTCTCCATAATGAATCAAATCTCAGGCTTCCCCATTACAGTGCCATTTAATTTAATTTATTCACACAGAGCATTACAAACTAGTAGCTCTGTTGATGGCCTTGCTCATGAAATGAGAATTTCTCCTTCCAGATGCTTTCCAAACAGATATAATTCAAGCAATCTGCATCTTTGACTAAGCACCCTTCATATTCAGTATGTTGGAGTATTTTATCCAAAAAAGGAAAATATGAGCGATAAACCCCAGAATTAGAGAACATGCAGGAAAACTAAGCTAAACTGTCATCTTGTTAGACTAAAATCTTCGGCCAGTTCAGTTTGATGTGTCGACTGAGGAATGATGAAGATGGTTCACAGAGAAAAAGTCCAACAATTCTTGAAATCATTTCTGCAACGACATCCAAAGCACTTCCTGGCAGGAGGAGCATGTAATCCCTCTAATCCCTCCAGAGTGTCTGGAAAACCTCTAAACACAGCAGCATCCACCCAAACTCCCTTTAACCACGGCCTCTTCCGGTGTGTCTCAATAAGATTTGTGGCCAAAGCTGAAGGTAGAAGAGAAGATGGACCAGTCCAGTCCTGCTCAGCCGAAGCTCATTAGGAAACCAACAGAGCCACATCATCCACTTAAAGCCCAGATGTAACCCTGAGTTACATCTAACTCCCAAACCAGGCACCCTCGTTACCACGACGACATCTTCCCATCCCATAACTAAACCAGGACCAATGGGCAGGCTTGGAGAGGTCCACACTTGGACCACAGCTCTCTTTGGTGACATTCAAAAGCTTATTCTACGTTTAAAAAAACACTGTAGATTAATTGGTCCAACTCCCTCCATTCCCTCTGAGGGCAAAAACGATTCGGCTCCCCCTGAAGTCTCCATCAACACCCTGGGATGAACTCTCTCAGGCCGGCTGGAAGTTATCAGCTTAAAGGTAAAACTTTTGTCAAAGTTGTGTTTTGGAGAGAGGGAGGGATTGGCTTAACTCTGACCTTTAAAAGGAGATTGATGCTTTACCTCCTGATTATACTCACTCATGCTCTTCTAATTAGCTCGCCCCGTTTGTGGTTAAGAGTTCAGATTTAATCCCTTCTGCGATTATTCTTTTTTAATAATTTCACATGCGTGTTTCTCAACATCCTAACTCCAACACCATCAATGAGCTCATATCAAATCAAGAAGAACAGACACTCGGCTTAAATATACCACCAAGGACTTATTCAGTACGACCGTCCACCACAGACTCACCGGAACATCACAGATTTACACCTCAAGCCCCCTAAATGTTTGCTGCTAAAAATAAAGCCAAACTGATTCAGACAGAAAAAACGAGAGGTTTCCAATAGTGTACGATACACTATGATTATTATACGTTGGGAAGCAAAGGTCAAACAACGAGTGATTTGTTTTATAGAACAACAAATAGTCGTACCGTGTATAGTGGTGCAGCTCTGGAGGAATCCAGGGTGCAGAGCAGGAACAAAATGGAGGGAGATCAGGAAGTTATGAGGAGCTCTGACAGCTCTAACTCTGTGGCGGACAGAGCCTGCAGACAGAGTGGAAACAGGACAGGAGGAGGGTCACAGAGCTGCTCACCAACAGCTGGAATCCTGCACACGTCTTACCAGATGTGAGGTTAAACTGTTACAAAAACAATCCCCCAAACACACTGATGGAGACCTCTGGAGGTTCCCCTCACACCCAAACCGTTCAGCAGCTGATTTCCATTTAGTTTTGCTATCTTACTGTAACATATCTAACTGGTGCCACAGCAAAATGACTCCTGAAACATCATCTCAGTTTCTACATCTGAGCTGTGAAGCTGCAACATTTCGGACATGTGAACACACTTCTGATGAGAATGGGCTGGTTGGACCAAACCAGTGCCATTAAATATTAGAGCAATCTGCAGCCGGAGAGCTGAAACTCCCCGCAGGCGTTGGTGAGGAGTGCCATCAGAAGCTGACGCCCAACATTAAACTGTCAGGGCCCCCGTGGAGGCTCCCCCTGAATACTCACACCACCCTCATGCAGAAACCCAATCCTGATTGCTGCAGAAAAGGGGCTTGTAATAACACAAACACCTCACAAAAAACCCACATTTCTCATTTAACTGCAATTGTTTACAGGGGAAGAAAGACCCCCTGTTCTCTTTGGCGATTAAGCAGGCAGAATATTAGTCAAGGCCTCAGAAGGATGCAATTTATAACATCATGAAAGAACATGTTGCTTCAGGGGGCTTTTTAAAAGTATGAAACACTTTGTAGCTACGCGGAAATCCTGGTAACACAAAGCTGAGGCTGTCTGCTGCAAAGATAATTGTACAAACACAACAAGAGAAATATGATGGCAATAACGTTTGCCAGCCATATTAATGTAAAAAAAAAAAAGAAAACCTCTTTTGCATCATGGTGATTTCTCCTCTCGGTTATAGATGGCTATCGTCTGAATGAGTGCATTTGCATAATTAGTCGAGTTGCCACTGCGGGGCAAATCTGAGACCGCCACTCGCTCATTACTGCCGTCACTCACTTCTCCTGTAGTATTGCTTTAACTTGTCAAATTAACTCAGCTTTGTGTTCAGCGTGGAGACAGTGCTGGGTGATGCACAATATTTCACACACATTTTAATATCTGAAACATTTTTTGACATTCATATTTTGGATTTGTGTGTCACAGCGTGCAGCTCAGATTTAAAAGACAAGCCTAAAACAAAACAAAAAGTTGGGACGCTGTCAACGGAATACAGATTTTGTCATTTTAAACCCTTAATTTATTCACAATTGAACATTGGAAAAACACGAGCTCACCTTTAATCTGAAGAAAGCTGGAAAAAGTGGCAACTAAAAGCTGGACATCTGAAAAGAAACAGAGCATTTTAACCTAAAATGATATGGAAAAAAGAGAACCTTAATGCTGTTACAAGGCTTCATCAGAGCTGAAACATGGCTACAGGTTTTAGAGCAACATCATCGTCCTCAGCCGAGGCCTCCATATTGCAGTAGGACAATGTTTAAGCCGCGAGGCTTCACGGGAGAAGAAAACAGACGTTTTACCACCTGAAAGGCCTAAAGGTGGAACCATGAAGACAGGAGTGGCAAAGCAATCCTCTCCAGATGTTACCAGGCTGAGGGGACTCCCAGATTTATAAACTCAAAACAACCTTCTGATTTATTCATTTAAAAAAAATTATGAATCTGAAACCCCTTAAAGTCAAGCTGAAAATGTTATTTGTCTTAACCCTTTAAAGCCTGATCCAAGAAGAAAACAAAACAGAAAATGACTTTTATTTGGTTTGAATTCCTTATTTGGCCTTTTAACAAAATATGTAAAAAGAAAAAACGTATTTATAACTATGCGATAAGTCAAGATTGTTTTTTGTGTAGTCTTCTGCCCCCTGTTATCAGGTATATCTGATTGTGTACAATAGGATTTTGAGCAAAGTTTTTACCATTAAATTATGCAAAAGGTGTCAGACGCAAAACATTTCAGACACCGTATGTATCAGATATGATACATTTGGCATTACAGGGTTAAAACTGAAGAAAATCTTTATCTTTCAAACAGGTTTGAGTTGTTTGTTGGTTTAAAACTCAGATTTGGCCATTTCAGTATTTTACTCTGACTGGAAGCAGATCCGGATTCTCCTCCAAGCTCTGAATAAATGTTTCTCTGAACGTTGTTATTTGCTGTAGCTGTGATTGTGCAGTTGGTCTGCAGTCCGCTGGATATCCTGTGAAAACCTACAGACTGAATCTGAATAAATCATGTACACAACAAAAACTGCACTCCTGCATGAATCCTTCCTGCCTTCAGCTCTCGTTTCTCCTCCTTTTCTCCCCCCCTTTGGTCTCCAGACGGATACCCCCGGGACGAGATCGTGTACAAGTGGAAGCGAAACTCGGTGGAGACTTCGGATCAGAAGTACTGGAGGCTTTACCAGTTCGACTTCATGGGGCTCCGCAACACAACCGACGTGCTCACGACCACAGCAGGTAACAAAAACACCTCCAAAACCCAGCGGAAAAAGGTCACCTCTCCTCTCAGAGCTGCTAAACGCTGCGTTTCACGTCTGGATAAGCTTTTCCCAGCATGCCGAGCATTTAGCGTCTCTACGTGCCTCTCTACTCTTCTAAACAGAAACTCAAACAAAAACTCCTGCTAGCCATTAAGACCAAGAATTTTGGTTTTGTGTAGAGGTCCAACAACAACAAAAACAAAAGTTTAAAAAAAAGGAAAAAATAACATGTTTACTGTTGTGTAATATTTACCTAGCTCCATTTTTGTAGATTTTTTCTTTTCTTGATTTGGAGTCAAGGCAGATCTTTGAAAGATGTCAGCATTGAATGCAAAAGGATATAAATGTTTTATTTTTTTGGTTCCTCCAGGTGCACTTGTGAACAAGATAATCTATTGAAACTTAAGGTTGTTCACAAAAATATGTACATTGTTGTATATCAGAATCAGAATCAGAATTAGGTTTATTGCCAAGTAGGTTTATCACCTACAAGGAATTTTATTTGGTGTTTGGTGCACAGCACACCAAAACATTTGCTTGTGGAAAAGAATGAGGTTTGTTAGATTCGGGGGCTTATTTGAAGCGCCCCCCCCGCAGCTGCCCATGAGCTCCATCCCACACATGTAATCATATCACCACAATCTCACAGCTCATAAGTATTCCCCTCAGGTGGAAGGGCAAATAGGTTTTTTCTCTGACATTAATCACCGGGATTAAAGATTAAAAAGGAAGCTTAATTATTCACTTCTCTTTCCGAGCCGCTGTTTGGGAGAACGGGTCGGAGCTCGGATTTGCCGGACAGGTTTCCGACCCGTTTGAAGCCTAAAAACAGGAGCCGTCGGCTAAAAAAGTGATATGGCATAATTAGAGGAGGAGCCGGGCTGAAGCACAGTGATTGTTAACCCCTTTTAACCTTGTTTGTGAGTTGAATATTCGCATTAATTCATGCCATCCAGCCTTTGTCTTTGGAGAGAACGACTCCGATCTGCATAATGTGACCTGATTCAGCTTTCCAACAGCTGAACCTCTGGTCATGAATATTCCAGGAACAGGGGCCTGATTAGGACGGGGATAACAGGGAGTGGCAGAAAATTATTAAAAAGCTCTGAGGAAATTAGCCGAACGTCTCTTTTTAAACCCAAAACAGCTCCTTGTTGTTGTTTACGCACCGATAAAGGACATCCTGTTCATGTTCTGATCTCAGAGGAGAAGGTGACTGATGGGCGCTCTCATCCTGGGGCCGGTTTATAAATTATACGTTTTCCTGAACCCCCGCTGGATCCTCCTAACGCAGCCAAACTCATTTTCTGCTGAGATGCTCAAAACTAACTGCCACAAAACCTCCACATCTACCTCACGCTGTTCAAGAAAATTGGCCGCGTTCTCACTTATTACTTTGTTTCTGCTTCCTGGTTCACACACATGATGATGAGACACTCGGATAGAAATAACTTTCATTAATTTACAACCACAAAAAACAAAAAAAACTTATCTTCCTATGCCTGATTTTGCTTTTAAAACGCGGTTTCAGGACTTTGGTCTCTTAAAAGGCCCTGAAGTAGAATCCCAAACGTTCCCATTTTAAAGCCATTGTGCCTTTTTTCTGCTGATCCTTCTGAGAAACGCTCATGGAAACGGAAACAATGAGCATTTCCGACCTGGAAAAAAGGTTAATTACTTTGTCAAATCCCCTGCTTCCCGGTCCATGTCGGGCAAACGCATTTTCAATTCGATGCAGAGTCACGAAAGCCTTCGAGGTCTCAGCTGGAAATCAGGAAACAAATGATTGCTGAATCAAAACTTCATGAAACCGTTTCTGATGGAGGTTTCTGGTCCTGCTCTGCTCTGTTCTGAATGTGTTCAGGAGGTGAAACCTGGACCAATAGATGAGGTTTAACTCTATTACTAATTATATTAAGCATGCACGTTTCCCCTTGAGACGGTTTTTGAAACATTAAAATTAGATTTTTTTGTTTTATTCCGAAATATGAGTTTTTTAACAGGTTACCAAACCTTTTTCATCTTTACTTCTGAGTCTTTGCCTCTCTAAGGTGCTCTTTTTCTACCCATCATGTTACTCCAGTTTTTTTCCTTTTCCAGCCTCTTTTGATAGACTTTGCAGTTATTTAAAAGATTTTAATGACAAAATATGTCACTTTAAACTGTTTCTCAGTTCAATTGTGAATAGAATGATCATTTTAATCCATTCAGTTAGGTTTTTATTTACATTTTATGCAGCGTGTTTGCTAAAATGAACTGAACTGAGGAGGAGGGCTTCACGTTTAAACACACTTTTAACCAACATATAGATTCATTAAAGCCCGGTTAGATGTTTTTTCTTTAAAAACATGGCTCACCACATGGAGTCAGAAAGGGGCAGCTATGCTCTGATTACACTCACCAAGTTTCTAAACAGGCTTGTTTTAAAAGATGGGCTGTTTTTAGGTCTTTGGCGAGTTCACGTGGAGTTTGTGTTGCTTCCTGTTGTGGGTTTAATTCAGAGGGATTAGTCAGTGGTGCGGCGGTGTGCTGCAGGCTTCAGTGGGATGTTTTAAACATGGTTATCTCCAACTCTGGGCCTCTGTGGGGCAGACGGGCCGTAATGTTGTTGACAGAGATCTCAGCGGGTCGCCTGTTTAGCCGAGGTAAATAAATGAAGAGGCTCTGAGAAGACAGGCTCTGCTCGTTTCTCTAATTTAACTGGTGACTTGTTGGAGCAGCTCTGCTTTCGAGGAGTTTTTTTTATTTCTTCTCTGGTGGTTTTTGTTTAGGAATATTCTCTAAAATGCCCTCTGCCTGGTCTGGCGTAGTTAAGGTGTTGGACTCTAACTCCAGCTGACATTTCAGAGCAAATGGAGACGGTCGGCAGATAATTAGGCAGAAAACATTCCTCTGCTTGTCCTGGAATAATGGTGGGTTTTAATAACTGCATCTAAAGGGGAAAGGATGACATTGATGTGCTTAGGGTGGATCAGGCCAGAGCTAACATATAAGAGCCTTCTTTCCATAAAGCCGTGAGCAATGACAGCGTTTAGTATTTAAGGATGGCATCTTTTTGATTTTGATTAAAAGCTCATCTACTAATAAATATAATCAGAAAAACTCACCTATGATGAGGCAGAGCAGCTCTTCAAATGGCATTTAATTAATTCCTGATGCTCTGCAATGACAGCAAGCACAAAATAATTTAATGGTAATTCATAATTTAAATAGTAAATATCTCAATTTTGATTAATAATACATCATATAAATAAATCATTTCATGATTGCTTTTGAATAAATCTGCATCTACCTTTTCTAAATAGATTTAAATACATTTTAATATTCAAATGTAAGCTCATCCTGTTTTATCTTCATAAAAACACAGCAGGTGGGAATTTAAAAATCTTTTAACCACACAAAGAGCAAACTGAAAGCAAAGATTTGTTTCTAGCTAATGAGTTCCTGTAAGACAGTTCTCCTTTCCCCTGTTAATCATATTTGACTTCTTACTCTCTTTTCCTCACTTTGCACACCTGCCGGTTCATTTGATGCAGATTAGAGGGAATTACACCCAAAACCTCCACAGAGAAACGCTGCTCTGATGTCTGACATGGCTCTGACGGCTTTCTGTGAATCCTCTCACAACAGCAGGTCTAAAAATGGCCTTAATTAATCAAATGGGTTCAGGTTTGTTTTCGCTTTTATCCGAAGTGACTCCCGACTAAAGACCACCTCAGAAGGAAATACAGTCGTTTTCTGCTGATACTCTCCAGATTACGGCCTCTTTTCTAACTCCTCTTTGGTCTCCACAGGCGACTACGTGGTGATGACGGTTTACTTTGACCTCAGCAGAAGGATGGGCTACTTCACCATCCAGACCTACATCCCCTGCATCCTGACTGTGGTCCTCTCCTGGGTCTCCTTCTGGATTAAAAGCGACGCCACGCCGGCGAGGACAGCTCTAGGTATGAAGGCGCCTTTGTGTAGGAACCCTCCCAAAGCTCCTCTCTGGATGTTCTCTGTCCGATGATCCCACTCTGCTTCATAATGTGGATCCGTCCCTCAATCAGAGCTACTGGGGTTCAGTCCACTTCTGGTTCCTCTGGTTCCTCCTGTTTCCTCCCTTCAGAGTGGTTTCTTGAGCCTTTCTGATGAGGCTCTTTGGGATTGTTACATTAGATTTCACTATTTGGAGCAGAAGTTAATCCTTTTTCTAAGCAGAGCTCAACATGTTTCTGTGTTCTGTCATAAATATCAGTGTTTCTTCAGTGTTTCCTGTTTTGTTTAGTTTCTGCATGATTTTACAGTCGTTTTGAATTGTTTTCCTCTCCACTGCATGCCGCCCTTTAGTTCTTTTGCTTTCCTGTGGATGAGGATGTTGTACAAAGTGCTGATTGTGACAGAATTCAAGGTAAGTTTTTCATGATTTCATCACCCATTTATCCCATCCTGTGTTTCTCTGTTTAATTTAAGTTCCTTCTTTGATGCCCTTCTGTCAGATGTTTTACTCCCAGTTTCAGTATTTCCTAAATGTAAGCTAACCCCACCATGGTGACGAATCGCTTTCAGTTCTGGGCTTTTGACTCTGAGCCGTCAGAATCCTCTTAAAAATTTATGGCAGCCATCTTGAAAGCCGCCATGTTGGTTTTTCCAATATGGAAGGTGTTCATGTATCACATCAAGACCAGAATTTCCTCAGAAATCGATCAGATTTAAAATATCTCTTGTGATTCAAAATTTAAAAACAAAAAAGTTATTACAACAACGGGAACGTTGCACATCTGTGTGACTCCATGCTCTGCAGATTATTTTATGCTATATTATATATAAATATATAATAAAAACAAAAAAAAGGGGAAACTTTGAAGGTGCCTCTAAAGTTTTACAACCCAGTGTTAATGTTCCCGTTCGGCTGGAGTCAAACTCCACATTTCAGTCTGACTTATGGACCAACGGGACGCTTCATTTAGAAGTGACCCCGCTTCTCAGACTGGTGTAATTATGCTCCTGACACACTATTAACTCCACTCAGCTCTCTGACACAGGACTTATTCCATGTGATAACTCTCTCATTAACCTCCACCCAAAAGCCAGCCCCCCCTCACCAGCTCTGGCCTCCAGCCAGCCCCCACCACATCTGGAACACCTGCCCAGGAACAAAGGACCTAATATTGCTGCTCCCTCCATCAGTATTTGCCATCAAATCAGAAGAAAACCTCCACAGATGAATAGTCGAGCCGTCTCATATTGTACCGACTCCAATAATAAGTCCGAGTTATTACTGAAGGATGCGCCGGTCCGAAGGAGCCTTTCCTCTCATGCTTTAATAAAAGCTCATTATTCTAAGAAATGTGTTGGCTCAGATTGCCTTCACCTCTCAATCTGATGAAGCAGCTCACATAAAGGACGACACAAGCAGCCTGAAATACTTATTTTCTCAATTTTTACCGAAACCTGTCAAAGTCCTCAAGGTTGGTTTGTTCAGTCAGAGAAAAAAAGAGTTATTCTTTTACTGCCGACTGACTTCCACGCGGCTCGAAGTGGGCTGAGACATGATCCCCCAGCTGGGAGGGGATGGGGGGGAGGGGGGGAGGAAACACCAGGACAAAGTAAAGGCCTAGTACCAGCTGGGAGATGTCAGAACCGGGTGGCTGGATCAGAGAAGTTCAATTAGCCTCGGGGAGGCTAATGTGCCTCGACAATTCAATTCAATTCTATTCTATGTATATAGCGCCACATCACAACAACAGTTGTCTCACAGCGCTTTCCAAACAGAGCAGGTCAGACCCTACTCTGAAGTTAACTACAAAAACCCAACGATTCCCACCATGAGCAAGCACTAGGCGACACAGGCAAGGAAAAACTTCCTTTTAACAGGCAGAAACCTGGAGCAGAACCATGGCTCAGGGTGGGCGGCCATCTGCCTCGGCCGGTTGGGGGTGAGGGAAAGAGAGAGGCAGCCAATACAGCAACACGTAGACTAGATGAAAAATGGAAATGATATTAATACTAATGATGATGGTAGAAGTTATGACGGCAACAGAGCAGGAACACGGGGGCAGCAGGAAACTCCCAACCACAGATCCAGACCCCACAGCTCTAGGAACACCTGCAGGAGTGATAGGAGGAGACTCCCAACCAGAAAAAAGAGCCCAGAGCCGGTCGGGCGCCATTACGGCTCAATCTGTGCGGCTCCGATGGAGCCCGACACAAACAGGGAGGCTGATGATGGGAAACGGAGCGAACCCGAAGCGGCTTTGGTCCAACCGGGGCCTCAGAGGGTCGGATCAGATTCTCATATTCTTCACAAACTCGTATTTGTCGAGTTTAACTTCATATCTGTGCTAACACACATTCATTACAGCCGTTAGTCCAGTTGGGTTTTAATGAAAGAACATCCAGTTGCCCCCCACTTCTCCTCCTCCTTGGGCTTTATTCCTATTGCTGTCTTTTTGTAAGACAGCAATAGGAATAAAGCCCAAAGTAAATTCCTGTGTTTGAGGCAAAATGGTTCAGGTAGAAGCTTCTAACAAACATCTGTAAATTGCATCATATTCTGGGACCATTTAGAGATCCGAAAAGCTGCATGAACTCATCTCTGCTTTAGGAGAAAGGAGAAAAAAGAGATACTCATACAGATGTAAAGATTAGACCCCGTTATTAAGACATCTAGCAGACAAGGATAAAAATTGTGTTTTTCTTATTCGGGGGGAAGAGCCAAAATGCTCCATTTCAAGAGAAGGAAAGCAGGATGAAAAGATGATAGATGATGTGTTCATCTATCTCCGACCAGGAGGGTGGATTAGTCTGTATATTACAAAGCTCCCATGTATGAATTAGTCGAACTGCTGGAAGCGCCACAAATGGTTGTCTCTATAGCAACAAGTCTGAGGAGAAACAGCCTGTTTACAGGTGCTGCCACCATCCGAGTCCTCGAAAAGAGCGAAAGGGCCTCCGGCAGCAAATGTGACTAAAAACCTGAAGTTTGAAAGGAAAAAAAGAGATCTGTGGGGAGATGGGAGGAAGTGAGTGCAGCCCACTCCTCATCTGGGCTCAAAACTGCCTTCTTCTGCTGGCATTAAAATGAAATCTGTGGCTGCTCGGTTGGCGGGGAGGAAAACGATCTGTTTCTTTGTCTCTGCTAAATACCAGTTAGGTTCCCTCAGCATCGCCTGTTTGTTTGGACCCTTCAGAGTGATCCTCTACAGGCAGCAGGAGGCAAATACAGCTCGTAGGAGCAAGCATAATTCATGTGTTTCGTTTTAAAAAAGCCACCTAGTTCCTTTAAGGAGGAAGGAGGGGGGCGGATTGCATGATTGCACACAGCAAGTTCGACCCAGATACAACGGCTGATTTATTCACTCCTGAGTTCGGTTGGCTTAATAACACAATAACACCTCTTTGAAATGCTGTGTCTCCTCTGGCTGCGTTTCGGCAGCCCGAGGCTCCCTCTCCGCGGCCTCTGCCTGGTTCGGGGTTTGTTTACTTTGGCTGTGAACGATCAAAACTGATAAAGGGAAAAGAGACCTAACGGGGCAAACCCAACCGGCTGGGATTTGAGTCCCACAGATGGAGTGCAAACAGTTTTCCCACGTTGGAGTTTGGGGTCAGTGGAGCCCACTAAAGGTCTTCTGTGGGTCAGTTATTCCACCAGCCGCCTGCATAAATACCACTAGGGTTGTCACGGTAATAAAATGTTCAACTGGATACCGATACTCAGGAAAATATACGATACTCGATACCATTTTCGATACCACAAGGATAAAATTTAATTCAGTGTTTGCAATATTCATTTCACTATTTTTAAATTAATGTCTATATTGCCATGAAGCAATTAGGATTTTCTTGCCTGGGATCTTCCTATTGGTGACGTATTCAAAATGGCCGACTTGGATGTGGGGGAGTTTGATCTCCATCCTTGACTTCCTGCACACCTAATTAATGTTGGCGTGTTATTATTAGCCATTAGCCACAGCTAGCAATTCAAGGCTAATGTCACGTTAATGATCATAAAGAACGTAAATAAATCAATACTCTTGAAAATGAGTATCGTATCCGGATACAACGTTTTAGTACCGATACTTTTTTGAGGATCGATACTTTTGACAACCCTAAATACCACACGTACCAAACGGCCAGCTTCCTGCAACAGCTGCTTGTTTTGGGCCCCAAACCGAGCCCAGACCAGGAGGGAAGAACCCGTCGGTTCTCCGGACAGAACCAACAGACCCCCGGCTTCAGCCTGGAGCTCAGACCAGCTTTCAGCCAAAATGAGGCCAAACAAACGGCGTTGTGTCCCATTATTCTGCTCACCCGTCCATCCATCGCCTCTCTGTGGCTCTCTGTCACTGTCACTCATTTCCTGCTTTGCTCCCTTTGGAGAAACAAGAACCTGCCGGAGCCTGAACATTTGCCATTCGGAGCACTTCCATCTTATTCTGCCGTTTTCCTGCTGTCAGATGAGGAAAACCCTCCGACCAGTTTTCATTTTCCAAAATAAACAACCAAACACGTTCGGTTTGTTTGGCTCCAGCCTTTTAGGGTGTGGCCAACTTAGAAGAATAAACACTTAAAATGCTCTTTTCTTGGTGTGAGCCGTGATGTTCCTGCAGGTCTGGTCTGTCGTTGGACATTCAACATTGCACATTTCAATTGTTCATTTGTACGTTCAGATCCATATTTTTAAAGATTGTACTTTTTAGTTTTATAATTTCTTTTCTATAGTTTTATTTCTACATTGTATGTCCTTTCTTGCTTTTCATTGAAGTGTTGTGCACCAAACACCAAGACAAATTCCTTGTAAGTGAAAAACCTACTTGGCAATAAACCTTATTCTGATTCTGAAAAAGCTCTGAATCTGCAGAATCCAAAACAGGAAGTCGGCCCGAGGGTCACACGGCGTCCCAAAGGTTTCGGGGAGGTCTCAGACTCTCATCCACACAGAGACTCAAGCAGCCATCTGACCATTAGCTGAAACTCAGCTGAGTTAACTAATGAGAGTGGACTGGCTTCTGGCCGTTTAGTCCTGAGTGTCTCTTTTGTGCAAGCGGACTCCTGCAGGAACATCTGACTGATTACAGGCCGCGGGGCTCAGAGTCAGACCCCTGAAGAGAGGGGGAAACACTCCTAATCAGATTAGCCTCAAGTTGCCTTTGGTTAGAATTTTAGCCCCAATCACCAGCACATTAATGTGAAAACATGGGCGTGATTACCATAAACAAACACGGCTCCGGATGGAGCAGCAGCCTCCACCCTCTCGGCGTTTTCCTTTCCGTTTTCCTCCCAGCACAACAGATGGAAAGCATGCAGTTTTATTCCATCTCAGCTACTCGAACTGCGCCGTTTCAGTTCAACTTGTCAGAAAAATTTGGCTCAAATTCAGCGTTGCTGTGATCTTTCTAAAAAGTCTCAGATTCATTTTATCCGGTTTGGTGCGTCTCCCTCCATGTTTAGTTGTATTTCTGTCAACAAAACTTATTGTGGGAGATTCAACAACTGTAGTCTTCCTCTCCCGGGTTTTCAAAGAACTGTGTGGAAGATTTTTGTTTTTTGGGACAGTTTGAACTACTAATTAGGAGTGGATTTAGCTCTAATTGGTTAAAAAAGAAAATCAAAGCAGATAGAGAATACAGACATGAGAATAGAGAAAACTACTGAGATGAATCTATTAATCAAACAGTTCCTTATATATTCAGTTTTATTTTAAATTAATGTGTTAGCGTTTAATCTTTACTTCTGATTTGGGTCATCAAGGTGCAAAACAAATTCCAGTTTGAGCCTAAAAACGCCATCCAGGTGTCAGAAATAACGCAAGACATTCTCCCTCTCTTTTAAAAAACATTTTTAAAAGTAAGCCTTGAACATTTGAACTTTAACTTTGCTGTTATGGTTTAAAAAATTGACTTTTCATCCTGACAAGTCCTTTTCCAACCTGTCTGCCTCTTTAGGAATGGGCCCGGTTTGATTGGATAAGAATGAATTGGCTTGAATAATAAGAATATAGGGTTTTCGTTGTTTTGTTGATGATTAATAGATTTTTGGAAAATACTCCAGTGTATAAATGAAGAGCTTATTACAGATCTGGATCTGTAATTTACCAGTGTGCATCCACATCTGAAGCCTTCCACATTCAGCATGTTTCTAACGACCATAAAACTGCATCCGTTGTACAGCCGTCCAATCACAGAGAAGATTCACACATTTTCAACGCTGAACTATTTGGTTTTTGACCATCGTGTGGCGGTAACAACGGCCCTGAAGCCCTCAGGATTATTCATGGATTCTCCATGTTTTCCTCCTGGACTCAAAGGTCAGACTCTGACATTCGTGAGGCTCCTCTCTCACTAAAACTCCACCCTGCTGCAGAAACTCCGCCCCGGGCCCAGAGGTGGAGGACCCGGTCCCAGGACGGACCATGTGGACATCATGAATAATCGTGTTTTTAAGAATCTGTGTCAGATGTGGAGAATCTGCTGGTCCCTGTGTCTGTGATCACACTGATGGCACTGGGAGGAAGTCTGGCAGGTTTGCTGTGCATCCATATGCACTGGAGCTTTTCTCACTTCCCTTTTTTCTCAGACAGCAGCTGGTTGCCATGGCACCGAGCGGCAACAATTTCTCCAGAATGAATTCAACTGAGCAAAGACTGATGTGAAGCCAGCGAGGAGCTCTGAATAGCACAAAAAAGGACAAAAGTCCCCCCAAAAAAACGGAGAGATCACAGCTGCCCGTCTGGGGCTGGACACAAAAAAACCGGACCAAAGTGTGAGGAGCAAAGGGCCGTTCATTTACCTGGCTGGACCCGATGAGGGGGGAAAAGAGAGAAAGTCTAGACGAGCACTAGACGAGAAGAGGTGGCTGGAAATAGACGGGAGCAACTCGTCTCTATGGAAACCAGAGGCGAAAACAGTGGCACACACTGCCATGAAAGACATGTCAGGGAAGAGGATGAAAGAGAGCGAGAGAAGAGATGGAGGAGGGAAGGGACGGAGGGAACGGGGGGGCTGACGGGGGCCGTGTGTGTGTGTGTGTGTGTGTGTGTGTGTGTGTGTGTGTGTGGGGGGGGGTCTAAATACCAGCGCCCCCTTTGGGCCGTTCAGAGGAACTGACCACGTTACGTTTCCCCAAATGAGCTCAGCCTCCCCTCTACAAACCACAGGAGTCCTCTCTGCAACGATGGGGCTCCTGATTAAAAAGTTCTCTGCTTTAAAGCAGCCCCGGCGGGCTGCAGCGCCCCCTAGTGGCTAAAGCTGCTAGCTGCAGCTAACAAAACGGGGCTTCTGCCTCCAAAATATCCAAACGGAGCCCACGTCACAGCTACCTTACAGGCTGAAAATACCAGAAAAATGAAGATGAGTTTTCCACCTATAACAGAACCTGAAACCATTTTAAACGTCTATTCAGATACGTATGAACCTCCATCTTTAACCCTGTAATGCCAAATGTGTCATATTTGATACATACGGTTTCTGAAATGTTGCGTTTGACACCTTTTGCTTAATTTAATGGTAAAAACTTTGCTCAAAATCCTATTGTACACATTCAGATACACCTGATAACAGGGGGCAGACTACACAAAAAATAATCTTGACTTATCGCATAGTAATAAATTATTAATATCATTAATAGTCTGTTTTTTTCTTTTTACATATTTTGTTAAAAGGCCAAATAAAGACTTTAAACCAAAAAAAAGTAATTTTCTGTTTTGTTTTATTCTTGGATCAGGCTTTAAAGGGTTAAAAGAGAAATCTGTAGAGAACCAGTTTTACTAGCCAACAGATAAATATAACCCGTCTGTGTTATTTTTTGCATATTGGAGATCTTTCTCTCTAGTAGTAAGCACACTTAAGGCCACGCTGGCCTTCCAAATCCAAACGATTCCCCCTGAGCCCCCGACAGGAGCAGGTCTCTGGCCCAGATCAGAGCTATTGATCACGTCTAGTGGACAAACGGAGTCACTTCAGAGGACAGACACTCAAAAGTTTAACTCCACGCAGTTCATCCGGAGTTTGATTTGAGGTTTTTTTCCTGTTCATAAATGTTGCTCATAATATCAGGAAGGCAGGAAATGAACTTTTTGATGGCTCAGATTGCTCAAAACTTCAGAACTGATCCACATTTCCCTCTGAAGCAGCCTGATGCAGAGCTGGAGGGGGTCTGACAAATAATCATGCCTAAATAGCTGAAACCAAAATTAAGTTTGGTGTGAACACAGACAAACTTGGGATGTGTTGACACCTACAGACTGAACACTTGAGGCTGGATCATATCCAGAGAGCCAGTTTGATATAAAAAGAAAATCTTTTTTTCTGCAGGAAAATGCATTTTTGTGAGGGTTTTGGTTATTATTCAGGCTTCCTGTCATGATTTAATAATAATGCAGGTATAAACTGACTTATAAACTATTGTTGACTGATTAGTGTGGAAATGACTGCATTATTGTCAATTTGTTTTAAAAATAGAAGGACAATTGGTAAAATTCAATACGATGCTGATTACATAAAGCAAACAAACATTAGGGGGGAAAAAACGAGTGGATTTTGCTCATTTCAGCCAATCACTGAGCATTGTTTGCCCTCTTCCACATGGAGGCAAACGTCTGGCCTCATATTCAAAGATGCCGACTAATTACTGGAAGTCATTGTCTGAAACTCCTGCCTTTGTTTCAACAGCTGCTTATGATTGGTGCTAAACTGTTAAAGTGGAGAAAGTATTGACATTTGCAGGTATTATACAACTTCAGCTGCTTCAGAAAAACAGCTTTAAGATGCTGAACAGGTAGATTTTTCACTCATTTCAACACCAGATTGTCTAAAATGAAACAGGTCGCAGACATTTCTCTGGCCTGAGTCTCAGCTCGTTGGCGTCCTTAAAGGATCATATTATACCCTATTTCAACAAGTTAAGCTAGTTCCCTGGTGTCCTAATGTAATGTCTGTGACAAGCTTTGGTCAGAATCCCGTAAGGATGAAGCCCAATAGCAGTTCAGTCCCCCTGCCTAACCCTAACCCTAACCCTAACCCTAACCCAAAACAGCCCCGTTCAGAGCGCTCGCTTTGGAGTGCCTGTCTCTTTAAATGCAAATGAGACACAGGCAATCCACCCACTTCTTCAGGGAGGCGTGCCCACGTCGGCACGCTAACGCTACCATGCTAACGCTACCATGCTAACGCTCACGCTACCACGACGTCTCCACAGATAGGGGAGTGAGCTGAGGGGGGGGGGCAACATGCAGGTGAAAGGCTGCAATATTATAATGAGCTAGAGCTAATGACGTCAGAAACTACCCACTCCTGAAACCTCCTGATTTATCTCCTGGATTCAGACTGAGGCAGCCCACAAAAACATGACTGAGTCATTTTTTTCACACTTTGCCTGCTGATAGGCCCTCCACAGTCCCAAATGCACACAATCAAATGATTAAAAACTTGGTTTTGCATAATATGTCCCTTTTAACCCTTTCGTGTCCCTCTCCCCTGCAGGCATCACCACCGTGCTGACCATGACCACCCTGAGCACCGTAGCCAGGAACTCGCTCCCCAGAGTGTCCTACGTGACGGCCATGGACCTGTTCGTCACCGTCTGCTTCCTGTTCGTCTTCGCCGCCATGATCGAGTACGCCATGCTCAACTACTACTCCTACAGCATACGCAGGCCTCCGCCCAAGACCCGCAGGATGGTAAGCAGCTCCGGCTCCCATAACGGGAGGAGAAGCCGGATTAGCTTCATGCTAACGGAAGAAAACCAACATTTTTTTTTTTTTTATGAGTTTAACAGACGTTTTTATCCAAAGCGATTTATAAAGGTAGAACACATCCATGTGTATGTCCCCGTAGCGGGAATCGAACCCCTGTCTCCCAAGTGACAGGCAGGGACACTCACAGCTACACTAACCCCCACATCTCTGGGAACAGATCCTAAAGGTGAAGGAGCAGATAAACAGGCTGGTTTTATGCCTGGATCCGGCTCACTTCCTGCCCTCTTTATGAGCAAATGTGGGGCCAAAGCTCCGGCTCAAGCCGAGCCCCTTTCAGCCGGTCCGTCTGAAAGCTGAAGCGCCCTCTAGTTGCTAAAGCTGCTAGCTGCTGCTAACAAAACGGGGCTTCTGCCTCCAAACAACCCAAACTTACAGCTACAGAGAGAAGCTAATAAAATACCAAACGGATGAAGGAGTTTTCCACCTACAACAGAACCTGAAACCATTTTAAACGTCTATTCGGACTCGTATGAACCTCCATCTTTAAAAGAACATCTGTAGAGAACCAGTTTTACCAGCCAACAGATGTAACCCGTCTGTGGGGGCCGTTCTGTAAACGGTCAGCTGCTATTATCTGGAGCCAGTGGGGACCACTTTTTCTGCTTTGTGTTGCAGACCTACTCGTCGTTCAACTCGGGCCGAAACCCGCGTCCCATGATGCCGATGGGCAACTCGCTGTTCTGGCACGAGTACGACGACAGCTGCCTGTACGAGTGTCTGGACGGGAAGGACTGCCGCAGCTTCTTCTGCTGCTACGAGGAGTGCAAGCAGGGCGGCTGGAGGAGGGGCCGCGTCCACGTCAACATCCGCGAGCTGGACTCCTACTCCCGGGTCTTCTTCCCCACCTCCTTCCTGCTCTTCAACATCGTGTACTGGGTCAGCTACCTCTACCTCTAGTCCTGGAGTCCTGGAGTCCTGGAGGACTGAGCTGGACCCGGTCTGCGGGGGGGCGGCCCTCTCAGAGACAAAAGGGACGGGCTAAAGATAGTGGAGCACCCATAGTGCCTTCCCCAGAAAGGGTGCGCCCAGAGCCCCCCCCCCCCCCCCCCCCACCCCCCCCCCCCCGGCCCCCGGCGTGGTCGATACCTCAGCCGTCAGAGCTCTGCTCACCAACTCTGTTCCTTTGGTAGCACATTAGCTTTAGTTGGAGCCTCGGCTTTGCTCCCGTTTCCAGAATAGTGCTTTTCCTCCTCTTCTTCTTCTTCTTCTTAGATTAGTCGTGCTTAAAAAGGCGAGCCCGACGAGGACAGTCGGGCTTGCGATTCGTCCGGTAAAACCTTGTTTATGGAGTCAGTGAGTTTTTGTTGTCAACGCTTTTTTGATCAGGAAACGAGTTCACAGGAGAAGCCGAGGAGATTTGGGAGTTTTCCGTCGAACACAGGGTCACATCTCCAGCAGACTTCTGCACTGATCCCCCCCCACTCTCACAGATTTTCTTCATTTTTTAATATAATCTGGAGGCTTTAATGAAACGTTTGACATTCTGGGAAATTGACTTCACATTCTGATATGATTTCCTGATCCTTTGCTTGTCTCTGTGAGTCGGCTTGGTCCACTCCTAAGAAAAGCTTTTCTCAAACCTGATTCGTTAATCAGAAACTGTCCAAACAGGACCTAAAACAAATTTGCCATTTGAGACTTTACAGGACGAGACCTTAAGAGACTTTCTCAGCTTTTTCTTTAAAGAAAATGCAGCAGATTGACGACATGAGCAGCCAGTCGATCTTTAAACATCTGGAAAAGAAGGATCTGGAAATGGTTCCTCTGCAGATGTTGCCAACAAGAGGTTTCATGGTTTATTCTCAGAGTTCTTTCTAAAAGCAGGAAATCGATAGTTCCCAGTTTGTCTGTTTGATGGCAACAAACTAATTCTGGGGGAGAGCTTTAACCCTAAAATAGTCTTTGAGGGGAGGCCCATCGGAGGGGACTGAGATGCACAGCTGGAATAGCTCCACATTAAAGAAGGAAATATTAGCATCACAATGGACATCTTAAAGTTGTAAACCAGACTCCATTTTGACCTGAAATTACTTTAAACCGACTAATTTTCAGGTTCATTTCATTAAGAACATTAAGAACACCACAAATCCAAACCAAAGCCAAAAGGACAGTCAGACTTTAACCTGGAACGCAAAACACGTTGAGAAGAACCAACAAAACCTCCAATAATCCAACAGATCCATTATTTTGATTTCATCCCGACCCAGCCGGGGCTGATAGGCTCTTCCTGTTCGATAAGCAGTCGTTTCAGCAGAACCTACCGGAGCCCGATTATTTCCCAGATGTCAAACGACTCCTTCAAAGGTTCGACTGTCGCAGAAACACAGAAATCTGACAGAAAAGCAGCAAACTGGACCAGAC
>CAJRST010015557.1:1044163-1081640 GCA_907169785.1 Menidia menidia | reverse complement strand
CCCCCCCCCCCCCCCACCGTCACCTGACCCCCCGGTGGTCACGTCCAGATGTGGGCCAGAGGCCAACAGCTGTACTTTAACAATCAGAAAAGTGCTGTGAGCTGAACTTTTCTGAGCCTCCGTCCATGTTTTCATCTAAAACAGATTAAATTCATGACAAATAAATGTGATATTCCTCTGTTTAATTTAAATCTAACAATCTCTTTCCTGATTGGACCGTCTTTTTTTTAAAAGGCCCTGAAAAGCTCAGCTTGTCTTTAAGTCATTCAGTCTGATAAACAATGTAAAATGGGTTTAGACTTCTTCCCAAACAACTGGCACAAATTAGGAAATGTCGGCGTCTTTGGGTTGATTTTTAAAGAAGTTTTTAAATATATTTGTATAGACTCTGAAAAGTCCATCCATCTTTTCATCTAAAAAAGATTCACTTTATGACAAATAAATGTGATAAATTGGGAGCTGGATGTGTAAAACATTACTCTGTTTAATTTAAATCTAACAATCTCGTTCCTGATTGGACCGTCTTTTTTTTAAAGGCCCTGAAAAGCATTCAGTCTCATCAATTATGTAAAAAGAGTTTGGACTTCTTCCCAAACAACTGGCACAAATTAAGAAATGTTGGCGTTTTTGGGCTGATTTTTAAAGAAGTTTTTATATATGTTTGTATGGACTGAACCAACAGACTTCATTAATTCTGATTTGTGGCAGTTTTTACGTCAGGATCGTTTAGTTTCTGCAGCTGAAACTCAAAACGAGCATTTCTAATTAAACTGCTCTGCTGACTGTAGTTGTGGAGAGGATCTAAATACCTCGGGGACTGGGCCGGGCTTCCCTCTTATCGGGACAAAAGCTCTTCAGATGCTTTGTGATCTCTGATTGCCGCCGAGTGGCCGCTGATTAGGGCTGATCCGCAGATTTGGCAGCCGCTAAATAACGCCGTCCTGCTCGAAAAATGGCATCCGGCGACGAGGGGAAAGCAGCCAGGCGGAGAGGAAGAAAACAGAAAGAAAACAGAAAGACTTACGATCATCTGAGAGGAAAATGGCGGATCTGAGGAGGGCTTACCTCACATGTCTCTGAGTTCAGTGATTGCAATGACAATCACCAGAGGCCTGACCTTGTGAGGCCTTTCTGATGATGGGAGGAGGAAGCCCTGAATTATGCAACTGTCTGCTGCACACAGGGAGCACCGGGGCACGCCAGCATCACAATACTCTGATTAAGATTTACCAAAGGGTCAGGCTGCTCTCTAAACGGAGACGTTCCAGATTCAGGAGACAAAAAACAAGGAATGGAAATCAGTTCTAAGAAGCTCTCAGGTATAAAACTCAGCCCAGGGAACAGCTCGGTTCTGAGGATTTTCCCGCTAAAAATCTATTTTTCTGAAGGGTTTTTAAAGCCGAGTGGTGGTAAAAAGGTAAAAAGGGGGTAAAAACAAACTCCCGACAGGTGGAAACTCAGCCCTGTTTAAAGGTCACGGCACCATGATGCTCAGAGGAGCCGTTTTTCCAGAGCTGTGATTTTTATCTTGGAATAATCGGGCTCACGGACAGCAGAGCTTTTTCTCCATCAGGGAAGGGGCCTCAGCCGGACTTTAGGCCAAGGGCAGAAAACACCTAACAGCAGGAAGCCACAAAAACACAGACAGGTTTGTCTCAGCCAGATAACAAACAACAGAAACACTCGATTATCTCACAGTTAGTGAAGGGGGGGGTCTGCTCTCAGTCTAAGATTCAGGACTGGATGGAAATTAAATGAAAGGTCTGGGGGATTTTGGTGTTGTGTCCTGTCTCCATGTTTGTCTTGTCATTTCCTGTTTTATTTTGAAAGATACATCCCCTTGTTTCAGGTCTCTTGGACCCCCCTGTGTGTCACCTGTCTGATTGTCTTCCCTGATTACCCATTATGTTCCCCTGGGGTTCCCTTCCCTTGTGTTTAAATAGTCTGAGTCTCTCCTTGTCTGGGGCCAGTGGATACCCTCATAGTGATCCTTGTCTTCTGCCTGGAACCCCGTTTATGGCTCCTTTTGGAGTGAGTTTATTTTGGTACTTTGTCCACAGTCTTGTTTCTGCCTCGTAAGAGGGATTTTGATTTCATACTTTGTTTACAGCCTTGTCTGCCTCTTTTGAGAGATCATTATCTGATAGTAACTTTGTTTATAGCTTTGTCTGCCTCGTTTTGTAGAGTGATTATTGTTTTTTACTTTTTTTTGCCTTTCCACTTTGAATAAAAACCCTTTTGTTAAACTCCATCTCTGCATCTGGGTCCAGCCTTGAGTTCTCACCCTGACCTCTGAGCTCTTTGGAAAACTTTCCCACCGATAAACACAGAGCAGAGCGGAGGTGAGTAAAGCAACATCAGCATAAACTGAGAGCTGAGAGGATTCCACCATCTGATCGGAGTTATCTGTTTATGTGCGGCGGATTATAGGAGGAACGAGCCGGATCGGCCCGGAAAGAGACGCCGGAGAGGCTCTAATTGGAGGGGCATCACCAGGCGTTGTGTTCCTCTGCTGTCTGACACAGACAGCTTCAGGAGAATCACATCCCGCACAAAGGAATCCAAATGAATATGAAAAGGGGTGTTTGGAGAGGGAAAGCTGTGGTGGGCGCTCTCTGGGAATAGACTACAGTGGGCTTTCCTCGCCGGGTAATTGGACAGATATCTCAGAGCCTGTAACACTTTACCTCAGTATGTTTATGCGGTGGTTACAGAGCTAATTAGCGGTAAACAAGCAGCTGGTAACCACTTTTCAGATTCTCTTTGGTTGTTTTGTGCCTCACATAAAGGGGAGCTCTCCCTACAGTGTGCCGGCATCGGGAAGTGTTGAAAGCAATTCCCCCTCCGAGCTCTTCACCAGAGCAGTGAAAGACCTTAAGTGACTGATATTCTCTCGGGCATCAATGAGAACAAGGCCGGGACTTCATGTCATACAGCCGCACAATGACTCCGGTTATTGTGGATGGGCTTTAATTGAAAAAACTCTAAAGATCTCAGGACTATTTAGGCTTTCTAATTATCTCACAATGGCACAGAGAGCAGCGATTTCTCACCGAGAGTGTGGGAGCATTATTTCTGTCCTCTTGGTCTTTTCAGAGGATTAACCCGGCCGGCGGCATTGTTCCAGAGAAAGTTCAAGGCCGCTCTAACCCAAATTAAAACAGTTATTAACAGAAAGCCTGGCCATGATGCTGCCGCCTGGAGAGCGTGCCTGCTTTCATTGAGGAAATCACATGGAAAACAGTGAATAACCAGAGAAAAGCAGCTGACCCAGATTCAAATCGGGAATTTCTTAGCTCCCTTTTCCAGCCATTTAACTGGATACGTTACGACTGGAGCCACCCGGGGGTGATTCTAACCAGGGATTCGGCACATTAAAACTACTGAAAAAGAGAAAAGCAGGAGCTGGTTGTGCTCAGTGAGTCACCTTGAGCATCTAAAAGCCGATAAAGTCAGAAACACATCGAGATTTCTGAGACAACTGGAGCGGATTCCAGTTAACCGGTGGCCCAAAGGTGGCAATGCGAAGTTTATCCAGTGATTAGCGAGTCAGAAAATCCTAAATCTCCACTTATTAAAAGCTTTCCAACAAAAGGGAAGACTGACCTATGTGTCCCTGTTCAGGATGTGACAGGAAGAGAAGGCCACAACTGTTCAGGGCTGAGAAATGACGCCATCTTGAACAGTGTGCTGCAACCTGTCGTCTTAATTTTGGTGCCTGCTGCTGCTCGAAAGGCCAAGAAGTAAACTGATCAGAAACAACTGGCTTCGTGGAACAGAAGGGAAACGCTGCTCAGGATTAAGCCTTCATTTTGTCATTTCCAACACTGAATGAAGCTGAGATCTCACGCAGGGAGCTTTAAAAGATTCCCGCAAACCAATGCTGGCACTAGTGTTGCCTGCTTCCGCCCTCAGGAGGTCCTTCAGCAGCCGAACCCATTCAGCCTTCACTCAGCTCTCAAAAAGCTGCTGGAGACATATTAGAAAGTCATATTTCTGACTACTTCAGCTTGAAACGCACGTCACATACAAATTCCATTTGAAAGATTTCAATCCTTTAAAGATTTCAATCATTTCTTTCCTTCAAAAACAATAAAAGACAAAGAACTAAATCTCCATATGATCAATTTTCTTTAAATTCCCTGAGATGGATCATTGATTGGCGGAAACGCCGATATTCTGCCTTTTTACTGCAATAAACAGCAAACAGAGAAACTTTGCTGGTAAAATAAACAACAGAAACTGAATGCGCTTTGACCAAAATTAAACCTGAACGTAAAGAAATGTAAATGATTAATAAAGAAAATGGCATTTCATACGATTTTCAATGTTGCGTTTTCTGTGGTTTGGAATAAATATGTTGGATTTTGTGTATTTTAGACATTTTAGGACGATACAAGCAACAGTTTATGACCCTTTGGGTAATCCGAGCTGTTTCCATTTAAAGCTGAAAAGGCTTGAAAATAAAAATCTGAACAGAAAATGGATCTCCTCTGGGTTTTTTAGAAATGCTGCTGGAAATTGGATTCAATAGGGGGATGTATGAATGAGACATTTCGTACCTTTGAAGAGATTTTACAGTCCACAAATAAAATACAAAACTCCAACTTCACAACAATACTGGCACCTTTATAACACGAGGAGAGTCGGGAATCCTTTAATAAAGTCCACAAATGCTCACAAGCAGCTGAGATTTGGGTCTCAACCCCGACATGTTTTAAAGCTCCTGCTTTAACAGAAAATGCCCTCAGCTCTAAATAACTTCACAATCCTTCTCTGTGATTTCTGATAAAGATGCAGAGCGGATATCTGGAAGGTGCAGATGGTTTATCGAGCGGCTTCTTATCTGTGACCACGAGGGACAGAATAATGACCGTTCAGACATATTAACCGAACTGAGAGAAGTCGTAAGAATCTCTCTCTGAGCTCCAAACGTGTTTATTTCCACCGACTCCGGCGTAAAGGCTGCTCACCCCTCCCTAAAAAAAGAAACATTTGTGTATCCGTCAGGGGGTTTTGTGTGGGTGGCCCATTTACCCCCTCACTGCACAACCCTGACAACATGAATCGAAGGCAAGCCTCTTTATGTATCCGGATACATTCAGTGCCCATCAACCAGACAAGTGCACCGAATCGGATTCCCCAAATCATTTTCTGGTATATTTCAGCTCCCTCTCACCTGGATTTAGACCCACTTTAGAAAAGCTGTGAGAAAAACATAAATAAAAAGCAAATGCAGCCTTTTTCTTTTAAAAAGGGGACACAGTGTTCTTGTATGTAGAAGAAGACACTCGGTAAACATGTTAAGATATATATAAAATATAAATAAATATCACATATAAAACCACACATAAATCACTCTTGAATATTTCTAAAATGAGGTTTAAGGTAGGATATGGCAGAGAGTTCCCTCTGGATTTGAATGCATCCACACCTTCTGCTTCAGGCGATTCTGTCTGACCAACAGGCTCTTTTATCAAGATGTTATCAGCACAGAGCAACAGACACGGCAATAATAATGATAACGATACATCCCACTGATCTGCTCTGGCTCTGAAACTAATTCTCCTGGGATATTACAGGCAGACAGTCTGACAGCCGGCTTCCTGGCAGGTGGAAGGGGTTCAGTGGACTTTCTGTTACTTATTCATGTCAGACAAATTGGGAGAAATTGCGTTTCTGTGCTTCTGACTGGAAAACGAGAGAATAAATGTCTTCCCAAAACACCTAAAAGCGCCACATTTCCTGGTGTGGATGCAGTCTCCTCAGGCACTTGAGAACCGGGACTCTGAATCCTTTAACATCTCATCATCTTGGATTTCAAATCCCAGCAATCGTGTGGCTTTTGCAAAGTTGACAACCATCAGTTAGCAGAAGCCTGTAATTTCAAACACATCACGAACACTGCAATCATACCACTCAGAGGTAACTCCAGCTGCTTCGCGTTGCTTTAGGCTACGGCAAGGGTGGCGGCACACTGACATTTAAAGCACAACACATTAGCACAGCAACGCGTGAAATCACAGGTCATCAGGCAGAGCCCACGTGCAGGTAGGGAACGTCCACTAATGATCAGAGCTGCAGCCAAAAGAGGACTGACATTTACTGGAAAAGGCAAAAGACGCACAACAACAATAACACAGAAAGAAAGCACCTCTCAAAGAAAGAAAGGAAAAACACTGACGAGCAAGGTGAAATCTTCAGAGTTGTACAGAGATGACGCATCTGGCATTTAAAAACAGCTTTTACTCCACAATGATAAATGTCCATTTAAAAAAGATGGCAAATTGCTCTTCTTAGAGAACCAAGTTGTGGTTCTCGGTCTGGCTCTCTTGTTGCCTTTATAAAAGCAGGCAATTTTAGACACTGAGCAATACCATGGAAGTCTGATATGCAAATTAGTTGGCCAGCAAATCTGAACACTGCTCAGCTCTTCATCATGAGACCAAAACTAATCAGCTCCACAGTTAAAAGATCTGTCCCAAAGCTTCCAGTAAACAGAAACGCCAACTAAGGGTCCAAAGACAAGCTAAAGAAGCTCTGAAACTGGTGAACAGGAGCTGAGAGTCTGACACAGAAAAGAGTCAGAGTGCAGAACTCAGCCTGATTTAAAGCCTCAGTGAGACCTTCAGATATCTTAAGCTGCAAACCTCACCGGACCAAACAGGACAAACCAGTAACTCAGCTTCCTGGTTCTAAAGACGTTTAATTCAGTGACGGAGTAGTAAGTCATGTGCTTTTTGCCACATTTTAAGACCTGAGAAGGTGCAGGTGATTTAATGCGAGGCTTTAGATTGGAAGCGTTCCCTTTCTGGGCTCTGGCTCTGAGCTGACCACAGACCCAGAGTACCTGTTGTTGCTTCCATTAACAGCAGAATGTGTGTTGTCCTCCCACCAAAATGCACTCAGTCCTGATGGAGGCAGGGGCGCCTCGTGGAGTAATTTAAATGGGCTTTTCAGTGATTTCTGCACCTGGCCACAGCCATTAAGGCCCACTGCCATCAACCACAGGCTCTGCAACAGTTCAGGGGAAGTCAGTGGACATCTGTCAGAGCTGTTAAAGTCCACTCCTAAAGTCACCTGAGAGATGTCGGGAAACAAATCAGAACAATGTGCTGAGGAGACGGAAAAGCAGGCAGAGAAAGGGAGTTTTTCTGCTGGTTTTAGATGACTGGCAGAGTCCTGGAGTCGACCTCTTTCTCTGGCTGTGTTCTCACTGATATTTCAGGGGACTGGTCATGGCGGGGGAACATGTGGAGCTATTTTCTTCCATCTCAAATTCTGATGGCCGCAGCTCTCGGTGGGATCGGGGAGTGTTTGGGCTCATTTTTCAGTTGTGACGGAGAGAATAATTGTAGCGCCTGTGTTCACGGGCTGAAAGCTTTCAAGTAAAGTGATGTGTGAAAGAAAAGATGGCAGAAGTGTGTTTGTGGAAATCACAGATGCTGACAGGGGGGAGAAGAATTACTCAGGATGCCTGTGAAAGGAGTAAGCTTCTGTAATGTTTCCCCTGTCTCCTGCATACATTTATGTTGCTATTATTACCCTCTGTTACTTATTAAATATATATCATTACACTCTGTAACTGAATAAGTAGCTTTCCTCAACCCGCCTAAAGCAGCAGAGCTATGATTACATGAAGCTAATAATATAATGACTTTCTCAGAGGGATTCCTCTCCACAGTGCAAACAGAAGCCATGTCCTTTAAGGACCCCCTTTGCTGTCATCTCCATGTATCTGACAGAGGAGTCATCTGGCTACAGGCTTCGGTATTCCTGTGAGAATCCGACCACACGTCCAAACAATGTGACCTTTTTTTGCATGTCTCTGACTGTAGTTGTCTGCAGTAGGGACTTCAAATCCAGTCTTACTGTATTTTTCTTCTCCGCACACACACAGAATTAGTGAAGGAGAGATAAAATGCTTTGAGTGAAACTCAAAGGGCTGGAGCTCCCTCTACAGGTGACAGGCCACACGTGTCCCGTTCTGCCAGCTCTTCTGGCCTTTCTGCTTCCAACCTCACGAGCCTGGAAGCGGGTTTGATGTCCCCGACAAACAGCTGGGAGAAGCCACAAACCGCAGAGCTGTTGGCCGAATTAACAGCTCGAGCAAACGACACAGAGACGGAAATCACCATCAGAGTAAACACAATCAAATCAAGACGGGGTCGGCCAAGAACAGGGGAGAGGAACCAGGAAAGGCGTCCAGATTCTGCCTGAACATTTGAGGCTGCAGCTGAGTCCTCATAGCTGGTGGGTGGAGGGACGACGCATTCCCGGCTTTTGCGAAAGCAAAAGGAGGAAAAGCTTGCTGGTAATTCTGAGTGGGCAGAAAGGAGGTTTGTGGGTGGGCGGGAGAGCGAACAGGTTTTTATTCTGCAGAAGTGGCAGAGCGCACAAAGGAGAGCCGAGTGAGCGTGTTGTGAGTAGGAAGGCGGCTGTGTAATGTGTCTCTGGAGTCCTGTGATAGCGCTCACATACGGAACGAGTGCAGAGGTTTTCTCCTATTCACAGCTCTCTCCTGGAGGCGACACGCTGCCACAGACTCCAAGCTGCTCCAGCCTGCTGGCCACTCTCTCCCCCATCCGGCTGGTCTCAGACCTGCCGGGCAGCGCCGGCTCTCTGGGGAAGCTGTGACAGAAACGCTCAGAGTTACTGATGAAGCCGAGGAGGATTTAAAGCTGCTAAAAAAGCAGCTCCAGTAAGAAGAGGGACAACCTCGTCGTCTGCTGGAAATTAGGAACACGTCCTTTAATAAGTCAGCGACATCCTTCTCTGAGGGTTTAAAACATTTAAAACACATCTGCTTTCATTTTAAATTCAAGTTCGATCTGTTAGGGGCTCTAAAGGGATATTCAGTTTGAACTTCATTCTACTGATAAAAGTCCAAAGAAACGATTTCCTGTTTTCACTGACCTATTCTAGAAAATCTAAACCATTTGAGGCACGACAGGCAAAGAAAAACAGAAAGCTATATAAATATATACAAACATGTATAAATACAGGTAACATCGTTCTGGAGGATTCAACCAGCAGGTGAAGGTTCCAGTATTGGATATAAAAGCCACAGCCACATAATATTCAGTCTGTACGAGCAAAGATGAGACCTGGCGCACCATTTTGTACCAAACTCTGTTTTACGGATCAGAACAAGGGAAAAAGAATCCGTGGACATCTAAAAATTTGAAAAGCAAATGAAAGGAAACTGTCATGCCATCATGATCCATGGAGCCAGGTGGGCTCAGGAGAGCTAATCTCAGATGGACACATGTTCTGTGGTCAGATGACTCCACATTTCAGCTGCTTTTGGGAAGAAATTACCCTAAAAGCATCAACTACTGGCATCCTGGGTTAAAAAACATTAAAAATAATAATCGAAAGGAAGCTGATGGAACACTATCTTGGAACATTTGAGTCTCGTGGCACTTAAAAGGGTTTTTGTAGACAAAGAAAACAATCTTTTTGTGGAATAAACGATCAAACAGGTGAAGGGGCGTCTGTATATTTCAGAACAATAAATCAGTTTCACAAAAAAAATGTCTTACTCTGACTTCTCGTCAGTTAATAGTGTCAGATTGAGGGAAACTTCCTCTCTCCACACACACTTACAAATCATGTACAGCATAAAAAACACAAACATGCCAAAAAAGGAGGGACAGAAAGAGGGGCGGGTGGATCCGTTTCAGTGTTATGACAGAGCTGAAAAGTAGCATCATGCCCGGCGTGTTCCAGCTCACAGGAAGCTGGAAGGAACTCCAGATGTTTGCTCACTCATTCATTTCTTGTTTAGCTTATCCGGACTACTTCCCCTCCTCAAACCAAACATGTTTCTTTTGCTCTGCTGTATCTGAGGGCCTAAACGTGAACATTCACCCTCTTTACTGCATTCAGGAGGAATCAGGTTGAGCCGATTCTGCCCTGATCTCTTTCTGTGTGGAGAAACTGACCTGGGTGTTAAGTTGCTGTTGCAGAACGGAGCTTTTCCTGACAGGAACTCTGCTCTGATCATCTCAGGTGTCAGCTGGACTCCCGAACCTTCACACCTGTTTGTCAAACACACGGCCCGGACATCAGAGGAGCAGAGGCCCGAGGAAAAGCCTCCAGCAACAGGAGCTCCGCCGAGCTTACAGGGCCTCCATTAGCGGCGGCGGATCAGCGGGGGGGCCGGCGGGAGGCGGGGGGGCTGTCAGTGGGAGGATATCTGTGCTGTAGTCGACAGCCCTGCAGGAGACACACAGATACCAGCGTTTTCCTCCTGAAGAGGCAGACCACACACTACAGAATCAAGATAATGCTCGCGTTTCTACTCAGTCTGACGGAGATGAAAGCTCTGCTGAGGGTCGCTGGAGCTGTCAGACGGAGCAGCAAAGATGAAGGCTGATGCTTAAATAAGGGGCTCTAGGAGGAGCTACACACAAGCACAATTATGAGCCACATTAAAACGTTTCAAATGTGCCAACTGGTGGCGTTGGGCTCTTTCCCATTTTGCATTCTGTCCACTTGACATAAATCATAGCGTTTGTGTTTACAAGATAAAAACAGACACTGTGCGGAGAGCCTGCGAGGCAGTGACAGAAAATTAATAAGACCGAGCAGAGAGGCGGAGGCAGAGCTTTGAATAAAGGAGCAGATTTCCACAGTTATCCTGCAGATCAGCGCTGACAGGCAGAAAGCGGATCCGCTGCCTTTGCAAGGTGTCTGATTATGCAACATGAGGAAAGTGAGAGAGAGGTGAGGGATCCTCAAACGCCTCGGCCCTTTCGTCTGATAAAGATCTGAAATAGTTTCTCATGAACATGGTACATGAAAACCTAAATTGCTGTGTGGATGGGGTCAGCGGCAGAGTGGGAGAGGTTGTGACAGCGGGCAGGGAAAACAGGCAAACTGGGCAGGACATCCGGATGCTGTGAAACTCTCCGTCCTTCAGACTAAAGCCCGAACAAATCAGCATTTCTCAGAGGAAGTGAACACTTTTACACAGTGTGACCTAGATTCATCTCACTTAATGTGAAGCTCAACAACAAGCAGCAAAAACAGAAACATTTCAAAGGGAACTTGTTTCTCCATCCATGCAGGTGATGTATTCATGGGCTGGGAGTATATTATAATATAAAAATGCTGTTCTTTGCATCCTCTTTCCCTTTTAAACTGGGTTATAAGTCCTTATTCTTAGCATAAAATCTTAAAGAGGATCTGTTTTACGTGCTAAACGCTGTCCCGCTGTCCTCCTCTCACTCTGTGAATGGAACCAACTCGACTGGAAAGATTACAGGCGGCCAGTCTGACAACCTCCAACCTGGCAGGTGGAAGAGGTTTGGTGGACTTTGCTATAACTTATTCATGTCAAACAACTGTGAGAAGTCATGTTTCTGTGCTGCTGAGCATGAGGTGATGGAATGGATACCAGGGAGGATAAATATTGGTGCTGTGAGCTGGAAGTCTGGGAAGCAGAGGATGGCTTCCTCTTTTCGAGAGGAGGCGAGTAAACAAAAACATGAGCACATCCTCTGCAAACCTCACGGGTAAAAAGGGGAGTTGTGTCCTGCCTGACTGGCATGAAAAGCCTTTAGCTTTATATGTGAGCATGACTCAACTTTTCCAAGATGAGGGTCAAAAGTTTGAATGCTTCACACAGGCTGAAACGATGCGGGCAGCAGAGGCAAAAAAAACAAAAAACAGACACTTTTTAGAGTGTTAACAAGGCGACTGTAAACAAAACCTTGTGGGTTCAAGTGGAGCAAGTTTACATGGTAAATATTGTTTCTGTGCTCAGCTTTGGGTGGCTGCTATCAGTATTCAGCCATTCTCTCCGTCAAAAATCAAAGAACCAACAGGAAGTGGCTCAACATGATGTAACAGGGTGTTGTGGAGGCAAACTCCAGCTGATGGGGATGATTCATTCACGCCAGCAGGAAGGTAAAACCCATCTCACCACGCAGGTCTGTTCAGGCTCAGCTGGACCAAAGCAAACACACGCACACACACACACACACACACACACACACACGCTCTGACCCACCTGCGTGGAGCGTAGTCCATGGCGACGGCCGGCCTGCTGGACAGATGAGTCAAAAACATGGAGTCAAAATTCCTCCATCTCATGACCTCTGCAAATTCCTCCTGTTGTCGGTCAAGAAAGAAACTTTGTCTGAACTGTAACTGTCTCAACCACGAGACACTTCGGCCCCATAAAATCATCTCTCGGTCGAGTGTTTTTCGGAGACTAAAAGCATTCCTGAGCAATTCAGAGTCAGCGTCTGACAGAAAACTGACCTTGTGACTTAGGAACAATTTCCTGGGATGGATCTCATCCCCCGTGTTCCTCTCAGGAAGCGTGTACCTGCACAAAAAGCAGCTGATGGTACAAAGGTTTGAAAGCTGAAGCTCTTTAAAGGGATGTGCTCCGTCACCTCGAATATGGGGAGAGGGGAAACTCCAGGTCACTCTCCAAAAGTTTCGGGGGAGGTTTGAAGGCCTGGAGGCCCGGGGCTGGGTTCTAAAAAGCATCAGAACATTATTCTGTCACACAAGCGTCCGATACTGACATGATGGGAAAAGGCTTCGGCCTTACAAAGATTCGAAGTGGGTTTGCTGGAAAGGGCCTGGTCAGATCTTCAGGAATAATGAAGGACAGGGGGGCGCAGTCCTCCGCTGCCACAGGCTCCTCCTCTGCTTTGACCCCAGAAGGCTTGTCCTGAAAGGTGAGCAGACACCAGAGCTGAGCACAGATCAGGTTGAAGAGAGGGTCTAATTTTCTTCTAAAGGTGGAGCTGCACTTACTGGAGCTCCTGAGCGAAGCGGTCTAGCCAAAGTGGGAGGGATATAGGAGCTGAACGCAGCCCAAGCTGAGACGGGCTGGTACCCCACGAGCTCGTAGTGCTGGGGAACCTTAATGCCACCAACAGACAGGAGGGTTAGAGCATCTGGAGTGGGGCTTCCAGAGCTAAACACACAAACGCTGCGGACCACAATCCCAGCGTTCCACATATAAGGGCAGGACAGAGTCAGAGGCTCGGCCCCGGAGACCAGCTCTTATAAATTAAGGGTCCCTCATCCATCCATCCCTTCTCTGACCCTTCGTCCTGCTCGGGCTAATGGAGAGGCTGGAGCCCTCCCAGCTGTTACTGATGCAGTCAGGCCTTTTAGGGGCAGGCCGCTGGTTATTTACCTTTTTAGTAGAGTTTGATTAATTTCAGCATTTGAAAAGAAACACAAGATATGCACAGTATAAACAGATACAAGCAGGATACATAGGCCCAACAAAATCTGAGCTCATGAGTTAATTTCATGCTTAAAAATCTGCTTTCAGAGTAAAGATGGTCCTTCGGTGCCTCAAAACGGACTAAATCGCTGTTTGGCTGATGCTCTGAAGGTTCAAAAAGGGTCCCTCTTCTGATTTTACAGACTCATTACTTTGTAATATGACGAGATTGCAGAGCAGTGAAGATGAAAAGAGCAAAGAAAATGCCAGACTGGCTGTGCAACAGGCAGGTGGTGGCCAAATGAAAGCTCTTTTGGGTGTAGGTTTGGCCTTATTCAGGGAGCTTTCTTTATCCCACTGAGCATCAGGCAGAGACGCAGAGCTAAGTTTGGGGAATTGTCATGTAATAAACGTGTTGTATTCATGTTAAAACTATCCAAACATGTAACTTTAACGATCACAGGTTTACTTCTGGCTTTTTTTTTTATGGATAGAGGCAGTGCTGTAAGAAAAGTGAAATTCAAAAATTCAGGCTTGTTAAAGGAGAAACAAAGGAGATGGCTGACTCCAAATGAACCTCCTGAAATATGACAGCGTGTAACAGCTGTTTCAGAGAAAGTCTGATCTCTTCCTGTTATCTGACAACCTGTGAGGCGTTGGGAGAAAGGCTGGGGAGGCCAGCTGGGCCTTTCCCTGCATGCTCCCCCTCCTGTTCTGCGTGAGCTGCTGTCCGTGTTCATGCATGTTGAGTTAACCGGTGACGCTAAGCTGGTGTGAGTGTGAACGCATATGGCTGCCTGTCTGTGTAATGGACTGGCAACCTGAGCAGAGTCTACACCGCCTTTGGGTAAATGTCAGCCGGGAGAGGCCCTCTGCAGGAACAGAAGGGTCTGGCATCAGGATGTGCTGTAAACGAGTACCTGAAGCTTGAAGAAAGGCACACGAGCTTCTGTCGTCACGTCAACGGGATCCACGGAGACTGGGACCAGAGCCTGGAAACACCAAGAGGACGAGCGGGAGAGTTGGAGAATGAGAGGAAAAACAACACCTCCACAGGGGTCCCCCCATCGGTGTTCGATCATTTTCAAAGCAGTGATGAGGCTCTTTGATGGGGTCCTGCTGCTCGGAGACTCTGACTTCCCCAGAAGGGGCGGAGTATCCATCATGTCTTGTTTCCCAGCTCTGCGCGGTACTCACCAAAGGGTCGTCCTCATTAGAGAAAAAGGGGGACGACGGCAGGAACACTTTGTCTGGAGGGATTTTTAGCTCCCGTGTCTCCTCGGCTAAAGCAAACATAAAACAGGATAAAAGGAAAGCTGCTTCTGCAGGTTTATCACATGATTTCAGAGATTTCCCGACTTTGGAACCATCTTGATTAAATATGCTTTCCCGTCATACAGTATTATCTCTGAATGATTAGATCACAGAAGAGTCAGAACCTTTGTGCAGTGATTTGCAGCTTCTCAAAGCGCCTGCCAGCTCCTTCAAAGAGGAGAGTCTCCGGTTCATACGACATCGGATCACGACCTGGAAGAGAGAGGTGGGCTCAGCAGGGCGCCGCTTTCCCAAACCTACAACGTGTCATGTCAGGAAACGTGACACTTTCAGGCTCCCCTTTATTCCCTAACGAGCCCCTAATGAGAGCCACTGGAGTCAGACGAGGCTCTTTATCGCGCTGAGAATTTCATCTTTAGTGAATTAAAACGCATTTTTATCTGAAGCGAGCAGCTGTGAATAAATAAATGGACTCCATTGGACAAACTAAAGGGGGAAAAGGTCTTGATCCACTTCTCATTTCTTTCTATTTTCCCTCAAAGGAACAGGCTTTCTTTTCTCTCTTCTAAAATTTCTCTGGACTTTCTGAAGGTCTTTCAAAGTAGTTATTTTTCCCTAACTCTCATTCACAGAGATGTGTTTTTACTTTGCACAGCCACTTAACACTGACCTTTGAATCTCCAACGCATGAAGGAGGCCTCGAAGTCTATTTTGTGTAGACAATACCAGTGTTATGTGGAGACAGCACTGGTGGTGTCTACACAAAGGATTTGGCAAAGAAGCACTTTAAAAAAAATTCTTAAGACATATTGTTACTGAAAGATTAATTTAATTCATTTCTCGCTCATTTTCATTTGTTTTCTTTGTCATTCAAATTAAACTCCTGTTTTTTTTGGCTGGGTTTGTTGTAGCTTCTGTTGATTCAGAGGTCTGTAGGAGGGTTTGGTGCCAAATGACACATTTTTGTAGTAAAATGCTATAAAAAGAGGTTGAAAAAGAGGGCGCTTAGAAGCCGATGCTCCAGGGCTTCGTCTCAACAGCCCTTTTGTTTTTGGTTTTAATTTCTATCATTTTCATCACATTTGCTCATCCCTGGACTTTCTCCACGTTTAGCCTTGAGTGTGTGATGTATTTTCCTCTCTTTGTGCTAATATTTGAGCTCAATATGTCACAAACCTCCAGTTTCATCCTTTGCTGTTCCAGGTAACCATGGTGACAGTTTTTGCCACTATGATTGGTCGGAAGGAACAAAAAAAAAAAAAGCATTTAATATGCTCTAGACTTGAAATGACATGAAGGCTCGTTATAAAATCGTAACGCATTCGGAGCCTAAATGTTTCCAAACGAACAAAAACCATCTAAAGATTAAAATTTGCCATATTTACCTGAATTGATGAGGAAGGAGACATTTTGGTTTGGAGATTATTTGAACATTTCATCCATTCATTTAAATTATTACAGCTTTTAGAAACAAGTTTAATATTGATAGATTTGTAAAAGTTTAATGTAAGTGCTCAGTGAGATGGATTTTTTTTATGACTGTGCAGTTTAAAAGCCTGAAATTTTTGTTAGGTGCCAAAAGTGGACAGAGGGGAGGATTTTGTGGATACCGGATTCAGGCTGTGATAAATAAATATCCCCAAAATAAATATTGACTTTAAAACTCTTTAATTTAGTATAAATTCAGTTTTAATTTACCACCACACCAATTTCCTGTTTTCCTGGTGATATATAATGAAATGAGGGGTGGCTTGAGACTTGAACTGGTCAACTGTCCATCTACTCTGAATTATGGATAAACTAGGTCCTCCTGGTTTACAATCTGTGCACGTGTACCTTGCGTGCTGCCTGCTGAAACAGTCTGAGGGCTGTGTTTCTCAGCTCCCACTGAATATCGGCGTAGAACTGGAAGGATGGGGCTCCCTCTGGGACCTGGAATAGGACACAGAGAGACTCAGTGCTCCCTTTAATATGCTCACACTGTTAAAACCCAAAGTAGAAAACTGCGGGGGTTTGCTGGAAAACAGGTCGACAGGATACAGAATGATTTAGAAGGCTGTTTTGGTTCATTTGCAACCACAAAAGGAACTGTCATCAGTACATCAGTTTTAGGGGAATTTAAGGCAAATCTTTCCTCCACAAAGAATAAAAAAAAACAAGTATAATCAATTCCTAAAATTGACATTAACGTTATAGCATCAACGTTATGCAGCTATTTGAGCTTTGGATAAAATGCTCTGAAGAGCCATGATTTGAAGAGCTAAATTAAATCTGGTCTGGTAAAACCAGGCGAATGAAACCTGAAAATGAAAAACAGCAAAGACGAACCTGGCCGGCCTCACAAAGCGTCCGTTTGGAGGAAAGTTTGGCTGGTCCAGCACCAAAGTCTTCCTCCAGCCTCACAGCTCCCTTTTTCACCTGAAACACAAATTCCTGCTTTTGGAAACTCACTGACTGGAACCGACTGGATTACAGCTGATTTACAACTAACTGGATTGTCTTTGGTTTGAACCTGAGCGTGTCTTTGACGGGCCAAGAGACGGACTTACGCTGGGATTTGGCGCTTTGTAAAGAAGACCCAGTTTATGTCCTGCTCACAAAATGTATCTGGCTGTGTTGGTGTAAACAGTGGAAATTAAACATCTCAATGTGTTCTGCTTTAGAGAGTTTAGAGAAGAGAGGAAACTGTTACAGTTCCAAACTTTTGGGGTTATGAAAAAGCTTTTTGAGTTGTGGCTTTCAGTCAAGATTCCCAAAGAGTACTTAAAAAAGACTTGATGGCTCATTCCATCGTAAAAAGTTGCCATAAAACACCAGAGTGTGCAGATATGAGGCTGTAAAACAGGGATAGCCTGTTTTATAAACAGCAGGGGTGGAGGGCAGACCAGGGAGGAAGTGCTGTGAAATGTCTGTGAGAGTTCTCTCAACTATTCAAACAAACTTTCCAGGTGAAACTCACACATGTGGAGTCATATTTCAAAGCTGAGCGTCTCTTTCCAACGTAACTCACTGACATCACACACTCACAGGGTGAAATCTCGGGTTATGTTTCTGATTATCGAGTGAAATGACGACACAAAGGAAGAGGAAGCTGCTCATCGGGCGTCCATTCATGCAGAAAAACCTAAAAAAGCTGGTCTGTGATACGAAACCCTGAAAACTTTGTGGTCTCTACAACTCGTGTTGTGGAAACACAGGTTTTATTTAATTAGGAAATCAAAGAGATTACAAACTAAGTTGCTATTCTGAGGTTTATTCAGATGGTTTTTGATATTTCCTTCCTCATAAAGTCTCATTTTAAAGGGATTAGATTAGATTAGAGAACAGAGCAAATAAAGAAAAGGCACAGAAAATAGGAAAAATAGGGTAAAAAAAGCTCCCGACTGGTCAGTTTGGAGCATTTGGGACCCCTGCTGCTTCTTTTGAGGTCCCCTTTAAAGAGAGTCCTGCTTGTCCTCTGAGTTTCCACCTTACCGCGTATTCCTGCAGAGCCGCCTCTCTCTCCTCCACAATCTGCCTCCTGGTCTGCTCTGACATCGGGTCCATACCCGGATGAACTCGCCTGCAGGTGATTCACATGCATGTATTAATGAAGCTGTCACCTTTCAACTTTTTTTATTAGATTCTGGTCTCACGTCCTTAAAAGTGAAAGAGGAGGTGAGATCTAAAGAGAACCCGTCACATATGCAGCACGTTTGGCACGAATGTACCATTTCAGGTGGTTGGCTTGCTCCTCCTTCACAGCTCCTTGAATCTTTTTTCTGAACAGAGCTTCTTTCATCTGCCGGCTTTGCAGGCCTGTCGCAGAGCCGCAGGACAAAGCTGAGAGGAGCAGAAGAAAACAGAGAACAAGCTAGCAACACACGTCTGACGGAGAGGTTTGGGTGCGCGGTTACTGAGCTGCATCTACCTTGCCTCACGTCTTTGGAGCTGAGTTTATTGATGTCTTTGATCAGCATCTTTGCCACCCCAGCAGGGGTACAGACATCCAGCGAGGGTGTAAATCCAAGCTCAACATCCCCCTGATCCTTCTCTGTCTGGTGTAAAGGTGAAGAAATAACAGCAAGAGACGAGGGGGATTAACCAGTTTTAGAGAGGAAGGGAAAAAATCAATACGCAATTGTGAGGTCAATTTAAACGTTTGTGTCACAAAGTAGCAATTATTTATCTTTTATCTTTTCAAGAAAAGCTCTCAAGTCAATTTTAGGGAGAAAAGTACAAAAAATGGTCGATTATTTTAAAGAAAAGTTTGAGTAAACACGTCAAACTGGGGAAGTAACACCCTTTTGGGCTGAAATGGACAGCTTTACAGCTAAAGGGAGCCCCTCCCTTCTTTAGTGAAACTCTACCTTTAGTCTTTCAGCCTCCTTTTTTGACCTGGATGTGTTTTTATTTCGCTGAGGCACGGCACTTCGACGTCCTTCAGGTTTACGAGCCAGCTGCCTGTCACACAGGAAGACAAAGACATGCACAAATCATGGAGCTTTCATTGTGAACACAACTGAAGGACTGAAGTACATTATTTTCTACCATTTCCAAACAGAATTTACTCATGAGAGTCCATGTTTTTACTTATTCCTCCTTTCTTTAGCTCACTCACACACAAAAGGCTGGGAGGTGGGGCAAGTTGGGACTCCGAATGCAGTGAAAACAAATGAATAAATAAATAGTTATTTCAAACAAACGATGTATGCCTGCAGTCCTGAGCTCTCCATGAGAAACAATGCTGGAGAGCTTTATAAGCTTGAAATACAACTAGAATGTGTTACAGACCAAAACAAAAAAAAACGACCAGCATCAGTTCTCAGAGCCGATAGGTCCATATTGTGGCTTATAGACCTCCAAGACCTGAAGCCTGTGTGATCAGCTGTCAGATATTTTCCGTGTCACTCTAATTTTTCACAAATACAAGCGTGAAACAACTTGAAATCACTGAAGAGTTTTATCGGCTCATTTCTGACCCCCAAAACTTTCCTTTAAGGCTTTTTTTTATTGATATTCGCATTAGAAAAGAGTGGAATCACCCAGTAGAGTGAGGGGAAGCACAGGAGAAATTCAGAGGATTATCTGTTCTTTTAGGGAAAATACAAGCGTTGAGATTGGACAGAAACAAGGAGTGAGATGTGGAAAAACAAGGGCTGTTCATACGTTTCACATGTCTCATCTGCTTTGGTTCCTCGGTGGGAAACGACAAACAGAGGTAGAGAGTTTTATATGCCGAGCATCCATCGGAAAGCATATCAATCCTGATATCACTGCAGCAGCTACCGAGTTATTTTCATGAATTATTAACTCCTGGCTGAGATAACGCCAGTGGAAGAAGCTACCGCTGGGTGATGGATAGCCCCTTCATTCTCATGGGAAGAGGATTAAATATTGGGTTTTATGCTGGCTGGAAACATAAATTAGATCTCCAAATCAGGGCATTTTCTGGGAATCCACTCGTTTGCATGTTTTGCCCCCCTCACCAGCTTTGCTGTTCGTTTGTTCAGACAAACTGAGATGTTTTTATGACAGGACGTATTCTGTGCTGTAGTAAGGGGTTTGGACTGGATTCTGCTTCAGGTAAAAGATGCTGAACTTTTATGGAGGATCACGCAGAAAGATAAGGCGGCTCACTGAGAGCTGGGCAGTAAAATATGAACAGACACAGAAAACATGGAAACTAGGAGGGCTTTCTACATAATGAGGGCTTATCTTTAGACAGAGACATAGCGGTTTTTACCTGAGGGCTAAATGAGGGTCTGAGCTCCCACTGATGGTGCACAGGTAAGGCTTCGTGTTGAACTGAGAGACGACCAGCTGGAAAGTGGTCTGAGAGGTCTCGTACCGCAGAGGGCTGAAGGTCACAGTGATCTGGGCTCCACCACCAGTCGGAATCACACCTGGAAGAATCACAACCAGAGCTGCCTTAATAAACACAACACAAGTCGACCCAGCTCGAAAACTACTGGTCACCAGGTCATTTTCTGGATGAAACCAACCTAGAAAGGGTACTATCATTACTGAAATGAACTGCTAGTCCATGGGACAGAAAGACAAAGACTTTATTTATGGACAAGTTGTTAGAAAAAACTAAAGGAAATTAAAAATGTTAAGCTATCAGGTACCGTAAAGCCTAAAACTGAATTTATAGAGTTAAAAATGCATAAAGATGTTACACCAATAGTTTCAAAATAAAGAAAACCAAAGTAAGAAATAGTTAAAAGGCACTGAGATTTGAATAATTACTTTGTTAAAAGTCCTAGAGTGAAAAATTATTAAAAAAACATCATTAATATGAGCCAAGAAAAGGCACTTTTAGTTTTTTTTTCTTTTTACCCAATACTGGCTCATTTATCAAAAGTAAACGCATTAAAATATCCTTGTGACAGTTAAATATTGCTAAATACAGACTTTGTTTAGAAAAGGAATAAACATTGCCTAAAAAGTATTCAATGTTTGTATTTACTGTACTAATCAACAAATCAAAGCAGCATAAATGTCTGGAAATCAGGATTTTCCCTCACAGGGAACACTGGACAGCTATTTTCTCCCTGTGCACATCTGGACCTGCAGCTGTTTTTGTGGCCGGTGTCAGAGTCGGGACCTGAATGTCAGCTGCATTTTTTCTGAGTTTCTCCTCCAACAAGCAGCGGGCTGACAGCTGAAAAATAACTGCCGTTATTTTGACTGATAAAGGGTGTTTTTGTTCACCTCTGGGACTCTTCCTGCTGTGTCAACACAACCTCAGGTGTCACTGACTGTTTGGGGATGCTGGGACCTGCATTTATCTTTCTAAGAAATCAAGAAGATAACAATTTTTTCCTATTTTTCTGGGAATAATAAACCGATTTTTGAAGGGAACAAAGCCAGTGACATCTCCCATTGATTACAAAGCTGCTAACCATGTTTAAACATTTCTCCTCCTTACAGGAATGCGATGTTGGATAATCTCACTCAATAAATGAATGACTAAATTTAACATCTGTGTTTCCTTTTGGGACTTTCAAACAAGCCCTCAGAGTTTGTTGACCTCGTGCTGTTGGGCTCTCTGTGAAAATAGGCGGCCTGAAAGGCATTTCCAAAATGAGAAACTCATTTGTCTCTCTTCTTCTCAGATTTAAGCCGGCTGTAATCCAGATCTCAAGTGCTTTTTCCACCATCTGTTGTGATGCTTTCCAGACCATGAATGCTGCTTTATATCAGTGTGTGGAACCTGCAGGCATGCCTCCACTCCTTTAATAACTTATGCAACACAACACGCCGCTCAGAGAGGCTCTTTTTGCTGTTTAAACTTCAGTTTTTTCCTGCTATTCTAAAAATGCATGAGTTCTCACCTGAGAGGGGATGGATGTGGAAGGCTTCATGTGGCTGAACAACAACCAGCTGAAACTCAAAGTCAACGGGGCAGCTGCATCTTAAAGGGATAGTGTGGCAAACACTGCAGACAGGGGATGAAAAGAATAGATAAGACTATTTATTCTATAACAGGTGAAAGGGAGCATGGTTGGCCATAGTGAGAAATACAAAGAGACAGGTAAGACCTCGGGCAGACATGAGGTCAAAAACAGATCCCCACACACACCTTTGTCCAAGTGGTAAGGCTGGTAGGTCAATATGGGATGGGATGTGCAGGTCATCGATGACAGGGTAAGCATGAACTGGAATTAACAGGTTCTCCTCCCCCTTCCAAAAAATGTAGGTGGGTTGAATGAACAAGCAGAGGGAAAATATCACAGAAAAGATATGGTGGGTGAAAGCAGCATAGAGATAAGAGGGATCCAACAATGTCTCATCAAAGATAAGTTAAAGCAAAGACTTGTTCCTGTGTTTCTTTTTAAAAGATGTTTGCTGGACTACAAAAGATGTGAAATAAGATTACAGAAGCTGGGAGGAGCTCCAGCCCAGAACGTGGAGGATGCTGACCTGGCAGTGGACACGAATGTAGTCATAGAAGTAGCGCCACTCGTCTGGACAGAATCTGACCTTTAGGGTGTAGGCCAGGCCAGGGATGAGTCGATGCTTGGCGGAAAGAGAGGGTTGAATCATGAAGAACATCGCTGATTGCACTTATGGACATGTAGAGTTATAAAGTTAGATCCAGGTCAACACATACCTTCTTGCTGTAAGATGTCTGGAAGTACTTGGTTTGGGTTGCAATGACATGAATATTCATGGCATCAGATGAGATGTTGATTAGTTTCTGTTCCCGGCAAAATAGGAGAGAGCAAAAATAATTTATTTCCATCAAATCATCACTTGAGAGATATATTTCCATATTCCTGATACTTATATCCAGCTCATGGTGCCTCATTATGCGTATAGGGTGTGAAATCAGACCCTATTCATTGAAAACAAACTTCACCCAGAGGGAACTGTAGACAGTTAATGAATTTCCCTTCCTTTTCTTCACTTTACTCATATAATACCCTACCCTATGTAGCTTCTTCCTTAGCCATGACTTTGTGGGGTCTTAAAGCCTGAAAAGCGTGAACATAAACAGCTCCCCGACTTGTGATTTATTTAAAAACTTGTTAAAAGTATATTGGGTGTCCAGATTAAGCCTGTAACTGACAGAGTGAAAGAACCAGGGGTAAAAAGTCAAAAAGCCTTAACACCAGGACTTGTCTCCTCACCAGGATCTTTACATAATCCTTCCCAAGCTCGAACCCGCTGAAGTGCAGCTCTGAGGGCTCCACTTGGATCTGGCTGTTGCCTCTCAGTTTGGCATAGATTTCTGGATGGAAATTAGTGTATGGAAATACAAATTAGATCAGAAAATGTACAGTAACAAACACCAAAAGAGCAGAAAAGGGTAAGACTAAAGCGTGGGGTCTGCTTTTAACACACTAATGGAGGTTATGGTACTACTGCAGAGAGCAGGCAGCCCTTATGTAACCTGTGACAGGGTTTCAGAGGTAATTTCTGATGTGTACTTGATTCCAGGAGGTGATTGGGAATGCTGGCTCTGCTCCTACTCTCCTCCACCAGCTGGCTCAGGGGCAGCGGCGTGCCCCTCCTGAGGGGCTCTGAGAGGATCTGTGGGCCAGACAGGGCCACCTCCATCCTGGCAAAAGGTCAGCTTTGGCTCCTCATGAGAGAAATGACAGAAGGCTGGAGGGGAGTCAAGGAGAAAGCTGCAGGTGGGAAATATCGCGGTGGGAAACTATGAACCAAGCAATCAGAATACTAGAGGAGACGTGAAAGGGGAGAATGAGCTAATTACAGTTAAAAAATAACGGTATTTTCTGTAAATTTTGACTTTTTAAATTCCACTTACTCTTACAGTTAGCAAGAAAACGAAGGTCTTAGCTTAAAAAACTAGCATTAACTTAAATAATGAGTTATTTTTGCTGAAGCCTATCGACAGAAAACATTTTAAAAGTTAATATTACGACTTACTTATGTTACAAACAAACTGCAGCCTTTAATATCCGTAAAAACGGTCATTTTCTACATCTTTTCGTCCCGGACCTGCTGGGTCTGAACAATTTTCTGTTACTGTTAATTGAGAGGCCTTTCGTTGCCGTGGCGACGATAAGCAGGGTGGGCGAATCTGATTGGTCGGCCGCACGTTCCAATTGAACTCCGTCATGTGCAGTGAAACCAGACCGGAAATACGTGCTTCGTGTTCAAAATAAAGTTAAATCAAGTAACGCTGGCTTCCACAGCTTTATTTGTTTCGTTCCAGTTTGCAGTTTAACGTTAAAACAACGTTAACTAGCAGGATTGAGCACAAACTCGTGTCTTTTTAAGTACATTCGTCAGCCAAAATTACAAATGCTAACGTGTTTGAGTTTTATTCTGACAGTCAACAAATAAATCCCGTTTGAGCTGAAGCCACCTTGACAGAAAAAGTCCATCAGCTTGTTCTGCAGAGTGCATTGCATGGTTAACAAGATTTCGACTAAACTTATGTTTGATTTTCAGGCTCATATATCTGCTGCATGGCAGGACACTTACTTTTGACCCTGAGCAGATATGCGGTGTGGAGTTTGGATTTAAGTGCTCATCTTTCGGGGGGAAAGGAAGCTTTTTCTACAAAATGAAGAAAGTTGGACTTATTGGGCTGTTGCTTTTGCCCCAGGTGAAGAAAAAGACACATTCTTCCTTTGAATAAATGCAATTTTGAGAAGCTAAAGTTCAGCGTTACCCCTCGGGATTGTTTATATTGTATTTATTTGTTTGTATTTTTCCAGGTAAAAAAATCCTCAGGCTGCCATCCTCATGTGAGTCTGGTAAAAGACGAAGAAAAGTGCAAGCAAGACCTTCTGCTGCAGTCACAAAAAGCAACAGGTAAGTCTAATGAGTTTGTAACTGTGTTATTAATGCCACTGTGTGAAAAAATACGCCCTGAATTGGCAAATTTACAGATTATAATGTAGATTGCTGAGAAATTTAGTGTGAAATTAGTGACAGCTAGTGGTGACGTTACAAAACACACTTTGAAATGTGACGGACCTAAATCATTTCCTGCTTTCAAAATGAAAAATAGGTTTTAACTTCATTTTAAACATCAGATTTATTTATTTTCCATCCATTTATTGGTTTTAAATGTTTTACTTTTGTCATTTCTCTTATATTGTGACTTCTTTAACTTGAATGTCGTACCGGGGATAAAAAAGAGCCACTTTTTTCTATTCAAACCCAGAAAACAATGTCAGCATACACTGCAGGGGGATGTGGGACCACCTAAACTGCTGGCCGCACGCTTCTCCAGGGGACACCGTTTCTCAGCCATGCCCGGAGTTCTTCGGCTCAGAAGGTGAGATACACTCACAACCCACTGACGCACGTTTACAACCTCACACCCGTTATCTACGCCACATTGTGCCGGTTAATGATTTTCCAGAGGAAATCCGTTTGTTTACATAAGTAAGTGAGACGTCTTTCTCCTCTCAGGGTCTTTGTCCAAACTGTCTGCCGTAAGCTTGTGTACACAGAGAACTGGGCAACCAGCGAGAGCACTTGTTTTCTGTTTGAGGATGATAGATTACATAATAAATTATCTGAAAAGCCAGAAGTTTATTGAATAGTCTACAAAGGTGGGTTAATGGATTCACAGCTTTTCGTGTTCTGAAAACAGGTGCTGTGTGAACCAGGGGCCTCTTGTCCGTCTCGTTTCTGACTCATTTTCTTGAGAAAAACAGGAGATAAAACAGAGATTTTGTGGGTATTTTTGTAGGAAAGGTGCATCGTAACTGCACCGCTGATGGATGGACGGCCCTTCTTATTCCGCACGAAGACGCATGCAGCTACACTTTCAACGACACTCTGGACTTTGTTGGAGAGGTTTGCAGTTTCTAACGTCAAATTTTTTTTTTTCCAGATTTTTTCTGTAAACATTTTCAGTCTATTTTCTCTTTGGGCTGTAAAAAGGCCTCTAACTCAAGGGATGAGCCAGTGTTGTGGATCTTTAGGCTCTTTGTTAGCAGCAGCTGTCACAGAGACACATAATTTGTTCCTATTTCTTTAGCTAATTTGTGAAAAAGGCCAAAGAAAATCCAGTTTGACAGACAGAAAACAGGATTTCTAAGGATTCCCAAAGAGCTGCTGGCTGGAAACTGGGCAGATCTCAACATGGTGTGCAGTGAAAAGGCTAAATATGTACTTCAGAGCTTCTTCGAGTTGTACAAACACGGGTTGGATTAAACCAGCCGTTCAGTGAATCTGCAGTAGTGTTTATAAAAGATCCTACTTAAAGATACATTTACTGTATTTACAACATAAATACATTTAGAGCACAATGCTGAACACAAAGCGGAGCTGCCTATAAGAGGACTTTAGTTATAAATTATGGAAAAATAAGGATCTCCTGTTTACTTAAAAACTGATAAATTATTGAGTTGGTTTGAGTTGGAGGTGGAATTAAGATTACATCGGCCTATAGTGGTTTTTGAACGCATCTTTTTGTAAGTAAACGGCCCATTATTTTGTCACTTTTTATAAGTAAATGGCCCATACCTGCTGCAGTTTTGGGGTTTTTAACGTCTCACTGAGCGGTGTGTGTTTGGTGTGTGTGTTTGGTGTGTGTGTTTGGTGTGTGTGTTTGTCAGGCCCCGGGCTCCCACACGTATTTCTCCTATGTGAAGAACATGTACACGGCGGGGTACGCCGTGTCTCTCGTCTCCCTGACGATCGCCATCACCATATTCTGCCTGTTCAGGTGAGAAACACTTCTCCTGGTCCATGTCCCCCCCCCCCTCCATGAACACAACTCTCTGAAATAAAAGCTTTCATTTTCTCAGGAAGCTGCACTGCACCAGGAACTACATCCACATCCAGCTGTTTCTCTCCTTCATCCTGAGGGCCATGTTCATCTTCATCAGAGACTCTCTGCTGTTCACCGATGAAGACTTCTACCACTGCGACTTTTACCCGGTCAGGATCTGCCTGGACCTCACAGATCTGCCTCAGATCCAGCTTAAACTCAATTATTGACATTATCACCGCCACTTATTTAGACCTATATATATATATATATATATATACATATAGTTATTTATGTATATATTCAAAATAATTTCCATCTGGGATTATTAAAGTATTTCTGATTCTGAAAACTAGATCTGGTCATTCCTAACTGTTCCTAACTTAATTATTGACATTATCACCCCCACTTATTTAGACCTATATATATAGATATAGTTATTTATGTATATATTTATCTATATTCAACGTGGAATTTTGTATATATATATATATATATATATATATATATATACGTGTATAGACGTGTATATATGTATATGCCGTTGTTTTATTTATGGAGCTAGTAACAAAAATGATTTCCCTCTGGGCTTATTCGAGTATTTCTGATTCTGTAAACTAGACGGGTGGTACCTGTGTGTGTGCAGGTGGCCTGTAAGGTGGTGCTGATGTTTTCCAACTACTCCATCCTGGCCAACTACAGCTGGCTGCTGGTGGAGGGCCACTTCCTGTTCACCCTGCTGAGCCGCTCCTTCTTCTCCCTGAAGAAACACCTGGCCTGGTACATCGTCCTGAGTTGGGGTACCTGGTCGCTCACGCCTCACGTTCTGCTCCGACCCAAACTCCTCCCCTGGATCTAATCCGTGTGTCGCACAGGTCTGCCGGTGGTGGTGATCTCCACCTGGGGGTTTGCAAAGTATTTTTATGAAGATAAAGGGTAAGGAAGACAGTCTGCTGGATCATTTTGGTTTAATCCGATTGTCATTCAGTTTTCCCTCCACAGCTGTTGGGAAACCAGAGAGCATGAATGGATCTGGTGGATTCTCCGAGTTCCTGTTCTTCTAAGTATCACGGTAAATTATTTTTTTTCTCTCCTTTAAATTTTTATTATCATCAAATTACAAAAGGGAGCTAAACTCTCAAAACAGAAGATGAATCCAGCCTCTTTAATGCAAAAAGGCTCATAAAATCTGTGAAAAACTCTCATAAACTCTCATTTATGCCTTTTAAAAATGTTAAACAAAGAACTTTTCAGATTAAAAGTAATCGTGCGCTCTGGTTTGAAACGTTTCAGATTAATTTCATCTTCTTCTTGGCGATTTTGAGGATACTGGTGAGCAAACTCAGGATGCAAGATGCCCAGAGGAACGAATTCAGCCAGTACAAGTGGGTCATACCATTTTACAGTTGGGGAAATAAGTATTTGACCCCTTGCTGATTTTGCAGGTTTGCCCACTTTCAAAGAATGCCTATTTTTCCTCATCAGATGGTTATCAATTTTTATAAATTCATATGATTTGATTTTCTGGAATTTTCTTTGGGATTCTGTCTTTCACTGTTAGAATGTACATATGATTAAAGTTATAGATCGTTGCATTCTTTGTAAGTGGGCAAACCTGCAAAATCAGCAAGGGCTCAAATACTTATTTCCCCCACTGTATCTATTGGATTTATCCTCTTTTTTACGCTATTCTTTAACCCCACCACCCTTTTACGTGTGAAAACGGACCTGTTGTCACCAGGAGGCTGACCAAATCCACCTTTTTCCTGGTGGTCCTGTTCGGGATGCACTACATCGTGTTCGGCTTCTTCCCGGTGGAGGTCAGGCCCTCCGTGTACCGGATCGGGATGCTGGCAGAGCTGGCCCTCTCCTCCACTCAGGTCAGTCCGGGATGCGTCCGGCGGGCGGCGGGCGACGCCCACTAACCCTCACGGCTCTCTGACCTCCCCCCAGGGCTTCATGGTGGCCGTCCTCTACTGCTTCCTGAACGGAGAGGTAACAGCCACGTTTTCACTAGAAGAAAAACTGCCGGTTCTGAAACCAAAAATACACAGAGACCTCATTTAAGCTGCAATTTTAGTCTGAAAGCGTCCTCACTAGGGATGGGGATCGTTAATATTTATTGATATCGATACCTTTATCGATACTCCTTATCGATCCGAGTCTTTATCGATACCACTATCGATACTTTTCTGTTATTTGGTGGAAAGACGATGCGACAATATTTAGCAAATAAATAATTGTATTTTAAATTAAATTTTTTAATAAATGTTGGCATCAGTAGTTTAATCATATATTCTAAAAATAATTAGAGCAATATACAACTGTATTACTCATGTTTCTCGCCAAAAACTAATTTTCTTTACGTTACACTTGAACGCATCATGATAACCTAATTGTCGTTTTACTGAGCCAATCTGAACAGTCTGAAACTTTATTTACTTTTCAAGCTAACTAGCTTGTATGCTGGCGATTACAACACAGATTTCACAATTACTATTGTAATAATAAAAAAAACGACCAGACTCGATAGTGGTATCGATAAGCCCAAACGTTATTGATTTTCGGGTTTTGAAAAAAGTGGAACCGGGTCCTTGATAGAACCGGGTTTCGATCCCCATCCCTAGTCCTCACGTTGGTAAATTTGGTAAAGGTCAATAACATCTGCTTGGATAATGGAGTTGTTTTAGTTTTAGACAGTGGAACAGAGAAGAGAGCGTTGGGTAACCTGGAGAAAAAACCTAATTTATTTAAGCTGCAATTTTAGTCTGAAAGCATCCTCACGTTGGTAAATTTGGTAAAGGTCAATAACATCTCAACTCAACTCAACTTTATTTATAAAGCGCTTTCAGTCAGCCAAAGCTAAAATCAAAGCGCTGTACAGGCCAATTGAGCAGATCATAAAACACAATTATCACCACAACACAAGACAAACTCAAAGATTAAAAAAACAGTAAGAGACAAAAAAAATAATAATAATAATAAAAAATAAAAAAAAAAGTAAGAGAGGGAAATTAAGACAACTAAGATAAAGTCGAAGTCTCACTCAAAGGCCTGAGAGAAAAAGTGGGTCTTTAAAAGGGTTTTAAAAGAGCTGAGTGTAGGGGCCTGTCTGCTTGGATAATGGATTTGTTTTAGTTTAGACCAGTGTTTTTCAACCTTTTTTGAGCCAAGGTACATTTTTTCATTGAAAAAAATCACGAGGCACACCACCAACAAAAAATGTCAAACAAATCTGTAGCCACCTACAGTAACACTATAGTTATTCTTATCTTATTCTTATCTTAAGTGTCTTGAATAGGAATCAAATAAACACAAAAATGTATTTTTATCATATTTAATATATTTCTTCTTTCAAATTGCTCTTAACATGTCCACTTCAATATACAAAATTATATACAAAATCAAGTCATAAGGAATTATTACATGATTACTCCACCAGTCAATACTTAAGTACAGACACTCAAAAATTATTTGCAGATAATTAATTCCTTATCAAAAATCTTTTTAGACGAATTAGGTGAAATAGGATGATTTTCTACGGCACACCTGACCATCACTAACACCACACTAGTGTGCCGAGGCACAGTGGTTGAAAAACACTGGTTTAGCCAGTGGAACAGAGAGGAGAGCGTGGGGAAACCTGGATAAAAGCCTCCGGTGTGTTTCTGGTTCCGGTGTGCAGGTTCAGCAGGAGGTCCGGAGGCGCTGGAGGAGGTGGAGGCTGCGCCGCCGCCTCCCAAACCCACCCGGCCGCCATCACTCCTCCACCAGCGGGTCCCCGCACACGCAGGTGTCCCTGCTGGCCCCGGGGAGCCCCCCCGGGGGGGCCCCGGCCCCCTGAGCCAGGCCCGGGCACCAACACACCCATCTGAGGAAGAGAAATGGGAGGTTTTTATGAATGATTCACTCAAATTGCTGGAAAAATATTCAAATTTCATGTCAATTTGAAAGAAAAGTACACAGAAATTAAATAGCCGTTTGTAACTGGAACCTATTTAACCCAGATGTGGAGGCTAACACCGCCCCCTGGTGGAGATGGAGGAGAAATACACCGTTCAGAATAAATTCAAGATGGCGGACAAAACATAAGAAAAGATAAAAACAGGGCAAACCTCAAATAATTATTAGAAATCTAAACTGCAAGAACCAAAACCCTGCTCTGAGCAGGTTAAAGTTTTCCAGGTTTTCCAGAACTCATGCCTCCCTCTAAGAGGTGTTTTTTATTACAAAGATATTTTTATATTTAAAAGCCTTTTCTCAAGGAAATAATCTTAAACATCATTATTTTTATTCTCAATAAACCTTTTAACTATTTAAACCATGATTACCTTTCATAATTTATTAATGAATTCAGTTTTCTTTCCCAAAAGAAATTAAAATTATCAATAATCTGTCCAGTTTCTTGTACTTCTTGGGAAAAAAAAGACAGTCGAACAGAGAATAAAATAGGCTTTTTAGCTAGTCTGTTTTAGATTTGATGAATCAGATGAATGAAGAGACTCAAATAAAAAAATATTAAAGTATAAAAACAAGCATCTAAAAACTTAAAGCTCAGAAAAATAAAAAAAGTGAAATTTTACCTCATTTTCCAAACAGAAACTGGTTTTGGGAAGATCTCAGAAGTTTTCTTGATATATTTGTGATGTTTTTGATCGATTCTCAGCATCTCCTGCTGAGTCTGAATTTACTCACTGAAAAATGACCAAGTTTCATATATTTTGTGACTGAAATTTTTATCAATAAACTCATTTATGTCTTATTGCATTTGTTGCTGACGTTACTGAAATTCAGACATCTAAAAGTTTGACTCAGGGCTCATTAAGTTAGGCTAAAATATCTTAGGAATTGCTAATAAATCAAATAAATTGAGGAATTTTCTTCCTTTGGTTTGATCTTCTGATTTCAGGAGCAGAAAGTTCCATCTAAACGTTTTAGGGTCAAACCTGGTCTCTTGTGTTTGTCTGGTGATGAGCAGCTCCATTTCCTCTTTTGGAGACCGACTGTAAACATGAGCCCACTGGAAGCACAGATCACCCACTTTTCTGTCTGCACCTGAACGCAGCACGGGCTTTTTGGATGTTTGAGAAGCACAAATAGGCTCAAAGCCTCCCAGGGAAAAGCAAATTATTTTACTGTGTCGACCTTTTTGAAGACACAGGAGATGTTTGAATTATCAGTTTTGCAAGGCTTAAATTTCAGAGTCTGAGGTTTAAATTCCAACCTAAAAATAAAACAAAAAAACTGCTTCATGTGTTTGTTCTGAACCCGTTGGACTTTCTGGAGAAGCGCAGATGTTTTTCTGGATGCAAATAATCGCCACGATTGTGCTGAGTCCCATAACAGATGCCATCAGGAAGCCCAGAGTACTCACACAGGGTCCAGACGGGTCTCATCTGGAGAACCCTAACCGGAGCAAGGCTAATTTTGGGTAAAATGGGTTTGTGATGGGCCCCGAACAGCACCGAGGAGGGCAAATGGGACATGAATGAATCATGAAATCAGCACAAAACATGCGGAAAAAAAGGTTTTTCCACTCATAAATATATTCATTTGACTTTATTTTCTGTTCTTTTTACTGGTAAACTGCTGCTCGTGGAATATTTTAGTTTCTTTAATAAGGTTTTTTTTTTTAAAAGGGGACATTTGTGTGTCAAATACTCCTTCAAAATACAAAAACAATGTTACCTACTGTAGCCAACAAGTTAAACTTCTAAAACTAAGATGTGGTTTGATTATTTTCAGCAGTTTATTTTCATGAGCTAAAACAAAAACAAGTGTTTTATGTCTCCTGGTTTAAATCTTGCTGATTAACGCATTTTAACAATTCATTCGATTCCATATTTTTCTTTCAGCTCCTCCACCAGCCCAATATAAGCTGACATGGCTTCTTCTTTGGACATCCCTGATGAAACAGAAGAAAGAGTCCATTTAAAACATGTTTTAAATGTTTTCCACATTCAGCAAGTTTAAACCTTTTGAATCCTAAAAGACGTGACTGAACATTTGATAAATCTGACCTTTTTTTTTATCCCATGCCATCCATTTCGCCTTTGCGACGAAATCGTAAAAAGCCGGACCTTCTGTGAATCAAAAAATGGAAAACAAACCAATGACATTCGTACAAATCACCAACTTCTCATTCAATTATCATTTTAACCTATTAGCTGCTTTCAGTGGAGTTGAATGAGAGAAAAGTTAAAAAATATGCAGACAACTATTTTTCTGGAGCGTTTACCGTCCCCCAGATGAACCTTTATTCAAATTTAAAGAGATTTGCATATTTCTTCCTCTGCAAAGTAGAAAAATATTAAATAACTTAATCAATTTGCTGGAGGTTTGGCTGTAAAGGGGACGAAAATAGGCCTTGTGGAAACCTGGTGCATAGAAAAAGCTCATTTCCACAAGTTTGATGCCTTCAGGGCCACCTCTTTTCCAGGAAAAACCAAGATCCTTCATTTCAGATGACTATATCAGAACAAAATAAGACAAAATAAGAACTTGGCATCCTCACAATTAGTAAAGGTTTCTTTTATCTGTCTAAACGAAAAAGGGTTTTAAGCTATTTGAATGAGCTTTAAGTCACCAAACATGAAACATCTTGAGCTCATGCTAACAAAATAGCTCAGACCTGAGGTGTTTCTGGACCAGTTCAGCCCGTTTCTCTGTTTCTGACCCCCCCCCTGTGTGTTTCTGCCGTGTTTCAGTCCTCTCTGGGCTACTGCGCCCTGTGTGCGGCTGGCATCGAGCTTAAAGTCACCAAACGTGAAATATCTTGATCTCATGCTCACGAAATAACTGGGAACTCGTCAGACCTGATTTCTGTCCTGGGCACTGCCCCCCCACAGGTCTCAGTTTGCAGATCTGAACAGGTTCTCCTGTTTTGTGTGCTACTTTCTCTACATTTTCCCACCAAACGGCCCCACCGGGTGCTCACCAGTGTTGTTGTCCCCCACCGTGGCCTGCTTATACAGAGAGTAGACCTCCCCCATCTCCGTCTGGTCGGGTCTCTGTTTGAGGATGGTCACGTCTTTGGCTGCTTTCTCAAATCTCTCCTGTCGGTACTGAAGGGAAACACGTGTTGAATCCGTCTCTAAACACCCTCCGGAGCCCCTCCGAAACACCACAAACAGCAAAAAAACACGGTTAAAGGAGCAGAGATGGGACTTACCGACATGCTGGCAGTTTGAGGAAGACGCTGCTGTTGGGAGTTAGAGCTCGTCCAACTGGTCCGGCTGTCATCTATCAAAGCTCAGATATGCTCAGGAAGCCGGAGGGGGAGGGAACTTTTCCACTATTACCCCTCCCACCGCCACAAGATGCCAGCATCCACTTATTCTCAGATAAAGCAGCTCACTGCAGCTGCATTTTCCAGCAAACGCGTCAAAACCCAACACAAAACGAGGAGAAAGAGCCGTAGAAAACACATTTATTTAATTTAAAATCTTTACATTCTCGATACAAACACTAAAAGACGTTTTTTCTCGGACTGAGGAGACTTCATTCAACAGAAAGTTGCTCTAAGATTTTAAAAAACAGGATAAATACACATTTATTGTGCTTTTATTGGGTTCTCAGCAAGTTGGATTGGAGTCAAATGAGTCTGTAACATTTTAAGACAGCAGCCAGCAACAGGAGGCATGCATTTTTTCAAAGTGAAAACAAAACAAGGTGAAGGATCGCATACCCAAAAACAGCTCAGACAGGAGTGTCTCCACCCATGAGCTCCCAAACTGTTTTAGACCTCCACATCTGACCTATTTTCTGACACCTGGACGGACAAAAGGCAGCCAAAATGTCTAAAGATAAATAATCAGAACAACCAAAGGACACAAATGCAACTCCAAAAATAAGCTTTGCATTGAATGAGCTCAGAAAGAGAGCCCCTAGTGGCCATCTTCTGTAGTGCAGCTTTGAGCTCTGATTAATTTTTAGAGCTTTTTTCTCTTTTTTATTGGATGAAACAGCACCTGAAGTTATGGAGATTAAATTATTTGGGATCATATAAATAAAGAGAAGTGTCAGCTGTTCGAAGTTTTGATAGTGTCAATCAGCTTTAAAAGGGTTTAAATGGAGAGAAATCAATAAATTAAAGAAAAATGCATAGAAACTAGAGGCGGTCAGTGTATTTTTGGGGCTTTTTTGGCAAATATCCAGACTTTCGTGATAGTCTGACCGAGTATTTCCCCCTGTGAGAGCTTCACAAATCAATAAATTAAAGAAAAATGCATAGAAACTAGAGGCGGTCAGTGTATTTTTTGGGCTTTTTTGGCAAATATCTGGAGTTTCGGGATTGTCTGACCGAATATTTCCACCTGTGAGAGCTTCACAGGGGTATATGGAGTTTGGAGAATGGAAAACATGCTGTGGGATCATATAAATAGTGTCAATCAGCTTTAAAAGGGTTTTAATGGAAAGAAATCAATAAATTAAAGAAAAATTTATAGAAACTAGAGGCGGTCAGTGTATTTTTGGGGCTTTTTTGGCAAATATCTGGAGTTTCGGGATTGTCTGACCGAGTATTTCCACCTGTGAGAGCTTTACAAATCAATAAATTAAAGAAAAATGCATAAAAACTAGAGGCGGTCAGTGTATTTTTTGGTATTTTTTGGCAAATATCTGGAGTTTCGGGATTGTCTGATGGAGTTTGGAAAATGGAAAACATGCTGTGGGATCATATAAATAGTGTCAATCAGCTTTAAAAGGGTTTGAATGGAGAGAAATCAATAAATTAAAGAAAAATGCATAGAAACTAGAGGCGGTCAGTGTATTTTTGGGGCTTTTTTGGCAAATATCTGGAGTTTCGGGATAGTCTGACGGCGTTTTTCCCCTGTGAGAGCTTCACAAATCAATAAATTAAAGAAAAATGCACAGAAACTAGAGGCGGTCAGTGTGTTTTTTGGCAAATATCTGTAGTTTCGGGATAGTCTGACCGAGTATTTCCCCTGCTTTAGCGTCACCTCAGACGTGGCTGACGTCCTCGTTCCCGGCGGCGTTGGGCAGCCTGAAGCGGACGTGGCGGGTCCTTTCCCAGCCGCGGCGGATCCAGCGCAGCCGGGCGGCCAGGCAGGGCAGCAGCAGGCCCAGGCGGCCCAGCAGCACCAGCAGGGGCAGAACCAGGACCAGCAGGAAGGGGGGGGGCAGGTAGAGGGGGTAGTGGGCCGGGTCGAAGGCCCGGTCCCAGCCGTACAGCAGCGTGTGGAGGGCGGCCGCACACAGGGCGCAGTAGCCCAGAGAGGACTGAAACACAGCAGAAACACACAGGGGGGGGGTCAGAAAACAGAGAAACGGGCTTAACTGGTCCAGAAACACCTCAGGTCTGAGATATTTTGTGAGCATGAGCTCAAGATGTTTCAGGTTTAGTGACTTTAAGCTCATTCAAATAGTCAAATCATTCAAAGAAACCTAAACTCAGATTATTTTTGAGGATGCAAAGTTGTTATTTTGGCCCATTTTGTTCTGACATATTAAGCTGAAATGAAGGATCTTGGTTTTTCCTGGAAAAGAGGCGGCCCTGAAGGCATCAAACCTGCAGTAAACCTCCCAGAAGGGGGCAGTAGCCCAGAGAAGAATAAAACACACAGCAGGGGGAGCCTTCAGAAACAGAAACGGGGCTGAACAGCAGTGATGGCGAGATGAAGCTTTATTGATTGAAGGGTTCCATCCAATTGGTTCATCACTCGTGTGTTGAAGCTTCATGGTGCTTCATTTGCTCTATTGTGCCATCAAGTGGACAATAAATGTAAACCGTACAGCATTATTATAATGAGACTCTGGCTTTGGTGTCTGAAGCATTAAATGAATAAATCAATGTTTGATATGCTGCCATCCAGGGTGACCCCGCCTCTCCCCATTGGCTACAGGCTACTGGCTACTTATTCCCCATTAGGGAATAAGCTGTTACCATAATGGTAACAGTCTTAATGATACAATGAAGGGAAGCTTGAATAGATCGCTAACAAACGTCACCGACACAAGCTTCGATACGCGCTTCACAGAAATCATCCTGGATTTCTCGAGACGCGTTTCGAAGCCTCGATACAGAGGGACACATCACTACTGGACAGAAGACCGGTCTGAGGCTGAACTGGTCCAGAAACACCTCAGGTCTGACGAGTTCTGAGATATTTTGTGAGCATGAGCTCAAGATTTTTCAGGTTTGGTGACTTTAAGCTCATTCAAATAGTTTAAAACCCTCTTTCTTTTAGACTGATCAAAGAAACCTTTACTCAGATTTACTCAGATATTGGTGAGGATGCCAAGTTGTTATTTTGTCCCATTTTGTTCTGACATATTAATCTGAAATGAAGGATCTGGGTTTCAGATGAAGCACTTCTTATTGGAACATCTTGAGCCAAAAAAAATGAACTATTTAAAAAAAAAGTACTGTGATGTTTATAGATTGTAAACTACGGAAACAAGTCACAAAATGGCCAAAGAGAGTCTGAATGACTGTATAGGAGGAGAAAAACAGACTGGTAAGTTAGGCCCAAACTGAGGGTGACTGAGCAGATTTATGTTACTAACTGGACTCTCTCCCTTTCCTGTAGTCCTGTGCTTTCTCCTCCCCCTCCTCTCTCCTCCATCACCTCCTGCTGGTGTTCCCAGAGCTGTGGAAGCTGGATCTGTGGGTGGGAGGTTCCTGCTGTCCCTGTGTTACTACTATAATTACAGCCACTGTTCACAGTCCTATTGCTGTTATCACTGCTATCATTAGCATTAGTGTCAATATCTTTACCATTTTTTATCCAATCTGTGTGTTACTGTGTAGACTCTCTCTCTCTCTCTCTCTCTCTCTCTCTCTCTCT
>CAJRST010015557.1:1027414-1039163 GCA_907169785.1 Menidia menidia | reverse complement strand
TAATGTGCACTGTCCTGATTAGATAAATAAATAGATAAATAAATAAATAAATAAATAAATATGCCATAATCTGTCTCATTTACAATCTTTACAGAAGTATAAGATTGTTCATTAATGTGCACTGTCCTGATTGAATAAATAAATAAATAAATAAATTAGCTGTGTTCTGAGGCAGAGACGCTTAGCCTACAATCAAGTCGACGGCGTTTTAAACCCTTCGTTTGGGTTTGTTTCCCTGTGAGAGCAACATTGGTGTCTGGGATGGGAAAGGTGGTTTTGAGGTGTGCAGGTACAGCTGCTAACATCTGACAGCAGCTCACTGTCAGCGGGTCGGATTCGTACCGGCACCTCCACCCGGGACAGGGAGTCTTCAGTGGCCTTCATCTGGGATTAGGGTCACAGCAGAAGACAGGAGCTGATGTTGCAACTTCCCCGAGCTGTCGAGCTGTGCTCGGTGGAGGCTCCTCACACACAGGCACACAAATCCTGTTTGAGAAAAACAAAAGAGGAGCAGTTTTAGGAGTTATATTTCCCAAATGCATCATTAGAGACACTAACCTGGTTTCTTTTCTGTCCAGTTTAAGTGTTGTCTTCTTCCTCGGACAGTAAGAAATACTAAAGAGAATAAAGGGGAAGCTCAGTTTTCCTCCTAAATGGCCAAACCCCTGATGGTACCAGGGGTTTGTCTGGAGGAAATGTGAATCTGAAGGCTGGTTGTTTGGCCACACGTCCAGCAGAGGGCAGCGTAGAGCTCAGCAGGTTTAGCATCACTATGGAAACGTGGAGCGAGGAAACATCCCAGATGTTTGTGCGGCTCCAAAAGCCGGTTTTAAAAAAGCTCAGAGTACGAAAGCAAACAAAACACACACAAAAAATAGTTTTTATACAACATAATAACTGTTTTCGTATTTTCCAAACTCCTCCGACATTATCTGATTTGGAGTTTCAGTCCAAGCCAGTTTTAATTTGACCTGCTGCCTCTTCTGGTAAAAAAAAAAAAAGACAAAAAAATCTGAATGTTCACTGTGAAGGGGAAGTATTAATAGCATCAGCAGCAAATTAAATTTGAGTTTAGTTTCACTTTTAAGACGATCCTTTTGGGGAGGGACGAAGTCACAATGATCAAAACCATTTAAGCAGACAGTAATTAGTGAATTTAAGTATCTTCAGACGTGGATTCAAAAGTTAAAAATAAGGAAAGTCAACGTCTGTGTTTGATTCAAATAAAATATTAAGGCTCCTTTTAAAACGTTTCAGCATATTTCAGAAAAATGAGCAGAACCGTTGATAATAATCATAACTGGAGCTCCAGTCGTCCTGAGCTCTGAGGAGAGAAGTTATCCATCCAAACACAATAAATCACAGAAGCGTGAAAATGTGTGCAAACAGCAGCAGGCTGAGACGTGTCCATCACACTCTGCCCACCACAGACCGGGTCAGGGAGAGTTCAGCTGGGGGGGCCAGTGCTGACATCACCACAGCTGGAGGAGCCTCCAACTCCAGCTGTTTTCCCCCAATCAGCAGGCGTCTCCACTGAGGAAACAGGAAGTTTGGCTTTTTACCACACGAAGAGTTCAGAACAGAACAAGCTTCAAAAAGATACTGTCTTCAGAATTACTGCAGATGATATGATGAACTGACCTGTGCATATATGTTGTATATTTCTACTCTTTTTCATGTTCCTATTATTTCCTAATGTGATTTTTTTAAATGGTTTGTTCATAATGTAATGTAATTTTTTTATGTGAGGACCCCAGGAAGACTAGTGGCCATTTATTTGGCAGCTAATGGGGATCCTAATGAAACTAAACTAAACTGTAACACCTCCAATAGGGAGATAGATTTACATTTGAAACTTAATGTCACTATTTAGACAAAGAAAACGACAGAAGACACAAACAGGCTGTTAGATCACTGATGTGTGAGGTGAGAAAATTGATGCCCGGTCTTCCATTTCATCGTTTTGATCATCTGTTTGTTCATTTAAATGACTTAAGTGAGTGTTTCCAGTTGGGATAAGACATTATTCTGAAGGGTTTTGCCTCTGGTCCTGTTGGGTAGACGAATGCTGCATTATAATTTTCAATCATTACAACGTTCATGATCAGTTTTTGGAGCACTGGAACATTTTCTGCCTTCCAGGTTGGATTCATGCCATTTAATTATGACTTTAGCTTTAGAAAACCATCGTTTTGTCACTGGGAGCCCGTGGAGACATCGATGTCAAACGCGGTCACGCCTGGATTGAGTTAAAAAACGGATAAAAGCTGCAGCAAACAACACAAACAACAGCAAAAAGAGCAAAGAAGGAGGGGACTGAGAAAGTAGAGCTCACGTTCAGAGGAGGGGAAGGTGAGACAGGTGAGGAGAGGTGAGTTATGACCAGAGGGGAGAAACTCTGATGAGACTCAGGCTGTAAATGGAAGACAAACTAAGCATCTGGGAACAAGAAATACAGAGAAAAACACAAATAAATCACTGATGTTAAAACAACTTAAACTACAGGAAACAACCCCAAAACAAGCCTTGAAAACCTGATATCTAACAACTCATAACACATTATTTTTTTAGCTAAAATTGAGTATTTTTGCAACCCAACCCCCTGTTTCTGGGTGTTTTTCTACTGTTGGGGCTGCATTAATGAGCGCTCATGAATATTCAATGAACGCACGGAGAAATTAGCTCCAGAACAGGGAAACTCAGCCGAGTGTCGTCACACTCAGAGGCTCCAGGGCCAGCAGAGCTCGTCCGGGTGAAAAAGTCAGGGTGATCTCCACTCAGACCACTAAAAAACAGCCTCTCACATTAGCCTTCAGCTGATTGGCCGCAGTTTAAAGGCTTCTTCTGCTCCAGCGAATGGTTTCAGAGCATGAACAGGCAGCGTGACGGGGAGAGGGATGGCGCCGGGGGGGGGGATCTCTGGGACTGCAGTGCACGATGTGGACAGTGTGTGGGGCCTCCAGTCCCAGTTAACTGTACTAATCCCAACGAAAGGTCACTCTGTCTGCAGCAGTCAGAGCACAAAACATAACATGATCTGTGCCTTACTGCCTCTTTATTTTAAGGCTTTTTCTATTTGCTTCGTGTCTCCTTTTGTTCAGATGAGGGTTATATTTTATATCCACTTGTCCAAAGCAAATAGGACTCTCATCAGAATGTAATTCATATATAGATTTACAGAAACTTAGGTTTAAAAAAATGCATCTTAGTTTTGCTTCCAAACAGAATTCCTGGTTCTGATCCATCTGAACAAACAGTCTCTGCTTTTCCTCGGTCCATTTGAATGAACTCTGGTCCAGAAATGACCTTAAATTACCTTCATTACCTGTGACCTGCATTAGAGCCCATGCAGAGATTTCAGGACACAATCAGGGAGCTGCCTGAGGGCCTGAAGGCCACAGAGATCTCTCTAGATGAGTCTAAGTTCTGTAGATGATGGAGGACTATTACCCAACCATCTTCATACCCAACCACCTTTTCCAGCCTTTTTTTCCCTTTGTTGACTCTAATGAGACGAGTTGTTGCCATCAGGATAAAGTTAAGCTCACGTTTTCTATTTGATAGTAAAATGTCTTTCAACCTTTCACATTTTTTCCATGAATACACCGTTTTTTACACAAATCGCAGCCTCCCGTTTTCATTTGTTTGACACCAAACCTTTTGGATCTGGGCCTGAGGAGCATTTCCAGCCTCGGCTCCGCGGTTTAGCCCAAACTAAAGTCTAACCCCGGCTTTCGGGGGCTGGGCGAGGGAGAAAGGGCTTTCAGATAAACCTCATCTTCAGCCAGTCAAGATTTCCCCCCGTCACCTTGAGCTGTAAAGCCGCTGTTATGGATGTGGGGCCTGTGCTCCAATTCCAGGTGCTAAGCTCCCGGGGCTGGATTTCTGAGATACTCTAAACCCTTTGAGGAAATGTCTGAAAGGCGCCGAGCTCAATATTAAAGTCCGGGTGTCTAAAAACCTTTTATTCTCTATACATATGAATGATTGCATTAATAGAAATCCTTGTTGAGTGACGAGCTTTAAAGCCATTACAACAAATTCATGTTGGAAAATAAACGCACAGCCCATCTGAATGCAACAGAACAGGGATTTCATGTGCCGTGAATTAATTTTAATCTGATGGATAATCTAAATTCCAGACCTGTGGCAGTCAACCGCATGAAACAAGACATCCCAACTGTCCCCGGAGCCGCAGTGAGCTCAGAGCTGAGGGTGTCGACGCCCTCAGACATCTCTGGTCCACTTCCAGCATACATTAGCTGATCCACCCCCCCATACGCTCACACACTGTCTGTGTGTGAGCGTATGAAGTGCCCAGCTGATGTCACCACTGTGAACCTGCCCTCAGCCATACGATGTGACTTTGAGAGTGCCTGTCATGGTCTGAGTCAAACATTTGGTCATGTATTAAGCTGCTGTGAGGTGAAGCTGTTCATTAAATGTGACTTTGACCTGGATTTGTCCGCGTTCGAAACAAAAATAACCAACAGCTTCGGTCACATCTGGACCTCTCTGCGCAAAAAGCACAAAATAGTAAAAAGCAGAACCTGTTTTTTCCCCAGATTTTAATCAACATGCTTTCATTTCTATGGAAGCAGGCGGAAACTAATTGGCCTTAATTGCTTAGCTGCATTAATGGGTTTTGGGTTACTCAGATTTAGATGTGAAGCACAATGTTTATGTCAACTAGAATACATCAAATTTGATCAGGAGCAGGTTTATATGTTATGGATTTTTAAACATTTTGAGACTAAATCTTTCCTCATCTTTAAGAGATCTTGTTTTTATTGGCTTTGCATTAATTTGATGTTTTTTTGTGTGTGATTTTTGTTTGGAGGAGGAGGTTGTTTCTACTGTTCTTTTAATATTTTTTGCCTGTTTTTCATGTCTGAGTGGGCATAGCCCCCCCGATCCACCACTGGCTCTGCCCCTGACATAAATAGCTCTTAACCTGACATATGACTTAATTCATCTGCCCCTTACTTTAAATGGATCAATACTGACAAAACAAAACAAAAAACCCTCCTATGACTCCACCAGCTGGATCTGGAGAAGCTGCACGTCTGTTTTTCTAGGTTATTTTACACTGTTATCCATTTTTCTACGTTTCCTCTGAGGGATCGGCTTTAATTTGAAGCCATATCTTCCGGTCTCATCTTTGCCAACAACTGGACGCAGCTGTGTGCGCGCGCCCAGCAGAGTCGCGCGCCTCCTCTCTGGTCACGGCGGCTAGAGGAGCGTCACCACACCGTTTCAGAGCATCTGGACCAAGTTCCGCCTGCACTTTCCCCAACTTACTCTTCTTTTTCCTGATCTCCCCCTCCGGTATCCGTCACCATTCCCGGCCAGAGGAGCTCCCCGGGGTTCCTGCCGTGTCTTGGTGCCCGTTGCGCGCGCAGGAAGTGGTCGGTGGTCGTCCTGGTGACGGTCATCGCGATGGTCCTGCTGGCCCTGACCGTGGCCGTCCCGCTGCTGATGCTCCGGTCCACGGAGACCTCCGCCCACTACTACGAGATGATGGGCACCTGCCGGATGGTGTGCGACCCGTACAGCGCCAAACCGGGGGCGGCCGGCGCCATGGAGGTGATCCAGAACCGGAACGGGGCTCCGCAGCCGCCGATGGCGCAGGGCGGCCGCGGGGAGCCGGGCAGACCCGGAAAGCCCGGGCCCCGGGGCCCCCCGGGGGAACCGGGACCCCCGGGTCCGAGAGGGCCACCGGGGGAGCGGGGGGAAGCTAAACCCGGCGTCCCGGCGTTAACGGGGAGCGCGGGCGGGGACACCGGGGAGGCGGAGGGGGGGAACTCCACGGGAAGCGGGTTCCGGATCGCCTTCTACGTGGGTCTGAAGAATCCGCACGAGGGATACGAGGTGCTGAAGTTTGACGACGTGATCACTAACTTGGGGAACCACTACGACCCCAACAGCGGGAAGTTCACCTGCCATGTGTCCGGGATCTACTTCTTCACCTACCATGTGCTGATGCGCGGGGGGGACGGGACCAGCATGTGGGCAGACCTGTGCAAGAACGGACAGGTTTGTGGAAGCAATCAATGCTCCAAATTATGAAACTGGAAACATCCCTCTGACTCTGCTTGGTGCTTTAGACATAACACTTGGTCAGAATGAACAAAAACGGGTTAAAAGAGGGGTGCGTGTGTATTTTTACGCACCAAATGCGCATAAAGCGCGTCTTTTCACAGGCTTCTCTTATGTAAGAGCTATCCAGCTATATCCAGCTATAACTTCACTGATTCAGCTCAATTTGAGCCTCCACTGTCCAGCAGTGCTACTCATGCAGAAAGCCTCTCTGGACGGATGTTTCTCAGAGGCTCAGAGCAGCTGGACGCTGGTCAGATAGTGACTAACATCCAATTTAGTGAGCTCAAACTCCAAACGTGCTCCATGCTCTCGTTATCCCACCTTACCTTTAACCCTATAATGCCAAATGTATCATATTTGATACATACGGTGTCTGACATTTTTTGCATCTGACACCTTTTGCATAATTTAATGGTTAAAACTTTGCTAAAAATCCTACACAATCAGATACACCTGATAACAGGGGGCAGAAGACTACACAAAAAATAATCTTGACTTATCGCATAGTAATAAATTATTAATATTAAAAATGTTTTTCTGTTTTTTCTTTTTACATATTTTATTATTAAAGGGCCAAATAAAGTCTTCAAACAAAAAAAAAGTAATTTTCTGTTTTGTTTAATTCTTGTATCAGGCTTTAAAGGGTTAAATCCTCTATAATTAGAATCTAATCATACGCACCAGTGTTTCCCTTTGCCTCTTAGGTACATGTGAACTTTTTCATTGACCATGTCTCCTCTACCCGCCTGTTTTCCGGACTCAGCAGAGGTTTACGGCTCTGTTTCTTCCCTCTCACAGGTCCGGGCCAGCGCCATCGCCCAGGACGCCGACCAGAACTACGACTACGCCAGCAACAGCGCCGTGCTGCACCTGGACTCTGGGGACGAGGTGTACGTCAAACTGGACGGGGGCAAAGCTCACGGGGGCAACAACAACAAGTACAGCACCTTCTCCGGCTTCATCCTGTACCCCGACTAACCCGGCCCAGCCGGCCCTGGACTGGAATCAACATCCCTCACACCAACGCGACATAAACTGGCTTTTAAATGAGAAAATCTGCTTTTTGTTTTACTTTAAGGGATGTGGCTTATTGGTTTGTCTCTTTTGTTCAGCTGGAGGTCAGAAACCTGAGAGACCTGATGGGTAATTTCACCAGGAAAAGGGATTGATGTTCATTAAAAAGACAGGCTTTAATATTTTAACCGTGCAAAAGAAAAATAAATTTAACTAAACTGAGGTGGACATTTAAAAAAGATGCACAGTTTTAGGAAAACACAAGCCTTTGGTTTTAAATGTTTGGACAAAACCCGAAACCTCCACTGGGATCCATCCGTCACATCCAGAAAAACGTGATAACATTTGATCAGAGTCGTCTTTACATCGCTACACAAAGGCTGCCAAACTAAGAAATCAACTACACAAAGGCTGCCAAGCTTCAGTAACACTAAAAAATGACCGTCCAGTGGGGCAGTTTGGCTGGAGATCCAGCAGAGGAGGCTCTCACAGAAAACTTTCGGAAAATAAGACTCCAAAATGTCATGTGTAACCTTGTAATGAGAATGAAAGAAAATATTTAGCAAATGTATTTAAAATTCCCACCATACATGGTTTAATAAAAACATCAACAGCAGCAAATAATGATTCAATTCAAAAGTTGAATTGCAATTATACATTGGAAGAAATCTGAATTTCTGCCAAAGTTTCTCAAATTTGTGTGTTTTCAAGGAAAAAACAACACATCTAAAACTATATTGATGCGTTAAACGATCCAGTTTCATTTAGACTTATCTATTGGAGGAGAAACAAAAGACAAACTGTAGATTCAACATAAAGAAAATCTTTTTTAAAAAGTGGTCTGTAAATTATGTCAATTTTTCCATTTGGGCAAAGCTCTTTAGCCTCATGGAAACTTTCAAAAAGGTTCCTGTCAGCTATGAAACAAAATTATGCCTCAAACAAACTTAAGGGGCTAAAAACGAGAGTATCAGATGGATAGGATGAATTAGCAATAGCACTTAGCTAACAGGAGGCCATGATAGCGTTGACCAGCTGTTAGCTACTTGTAAGCTATCAGACGAAGCTAAGTGGCGAGCTAGAGCATAAGCTAATGGGCTTCTGTTGCTAGTTTTGTTTCTTTGTACCAACAACAACATTTTGGCATCACATTTCCAAAGACCAAGCTTGTCATACTGATTTTATCATACTATTTTTCCCAGAAGAAAGTCACCATATTTTGGCTTTATTAACAAGATGGTAAAGATTAGATTAGAAGATTAGAATAACAGTTTTCCATGTAAAGAAAACCAGTTTTGATTCAAATGGCCACCACTAATTTTCCATTTTTCTTCTTCTGCAAATTACTATATTTGGATTGAACTGGTATATCTTTGTATTACTGCAATTTAACAACAGATTTGTTTACATATACATGTGGATTATGTCTTCTATTATCCAAAATCCTGTGTAGAAATGGCTGTTATAAATAGGAGGAATTACTATTGTAAGCAATGTCTTTTGAGCATGTCCTGTTTTTAAATTTTTTAAATGGTCACGGCCCATTGAAATACTAAAGTAAATAATAATAATAACTAATTAGAAACAATAAGATGAACTAAAAAGGTTTCAATGCCTATTTTATAACAGAGTGGTGTCAGTGTTTAAAATTATAACCAAATTCCGTTGATCTGTTCTCATCTTCTGCTTTTGTTTTGTTCTCATATTTGCCGATCAATAAAGTTTGAAAAAGAGTCGCTTTAAGCTCATTTTGAGATGCACAATGTTTCTTTGTTTGCGCCTGAAATCTGTCGGCTCATATTTCCTTTCACAGATGCCTGAAAACCATTTTACTGTCTGAATTTGTTGCCTCTGTACAGAGGGTACCTCAGGTTCTGGATCAGCTTTTGTATATATATATATATATATATATATATATATATATATACACATATATATACACATAAATATTTCCATTGGGTTAGTCTCATAACAAGGCATTATTTGTAGTTTATTAGTGTTGTGCACACTTTAGTTTTCCCACCATCTGTTTTTAAAAGCACTTCCTTATTTCACCCGTTCATTAAGTAAACTGGCCCCACTCTGACTATTAGTGGTTCAGATATATGTAACTGTCATGCACAATCGGCTTAAATTATTATGGCGAGGCAGCAAAAGGGACAGAAATCCTGTTGGTGATGCATAAATAAGCGTCCCGGCGTGTCATCATAAACATTTGGAAATATCAGACTGAGCTAAGCTGTTGCTTCTGGCTCCAATGTTTCAGTCCTGATGAGCTCGTATTGATATTTGCAAATGCTCCACCAGGCTCAAATATTGATGTAAGCCCTCATTAAGATGATAGCTGTTTTGTGTGTGTTTAGGATTTTCCTTTTTAATGCCCCCCTTCCTCTGGGATGCATACAAACCAGCTGTTTACACGCCACTCTTGTCACTTTAAATGGAAATCATGGGAAACAAATATTAGTTTGTCTGCTTAGATAAACCTCTATTAAGGCGTTGGCTTATTTTTCGGCGCCCTCCAAACAAACCGTCCTCCTCTGAGGGGATCGTGTCATTGCTTTGCTCCTCAAAAGAGGGAACCCCTGGTTCAGACTTGCCATTGCCAGCTTTATGATTGTACTCTGTGGGTTTATTTGCATATTTGGAGAGAAAGCCAGGTGAAGAGTGTCCGTATTCACTTTAATTTATGTAAATATTCCACAAAAATCTTTTCAATCCTCAATAACTGATGTCACAAAGAGTCTGTGCATAAGATGTCCTGATGTGTATCAGCAGAGCTGCAAACAACTGGACATTATTCCCCTCCACAATGCCGACAATTAGCCCAGAAAGTCTCTTTCTAGTGATTCAAACAAATAAAAATCTGAATCAAAAGGACGCAAAGAGCAGTAAATAATTTAATGTGAAGCAGATTTGACTGTAAATGAGAAGAAAAAAGATTTAGGGCAATTCCATCTATCTCTAAGTTTTTGTTATTATGACATGTTTTGGGAGAAATAGTCTAATATTTTCAGATATATAAACCACATGTGTATTTATAAGTGTATTTATGACCACATGAACACCCACAAAGAGTCACATGGGAGCAGTTCTTCTAAGACACGATTTCCACTTAAAGGACTCCATCCAGAGGGAGAACACCACCAGTCCCCCAGTAAGCAGCACTGGTTTGCTCCCTCCAGGCCACCGTAGATCCCATAAGTGTTTTCCTATGACTATACGAGTTATCTATGACTCTGATATTTGCGCCCTGGGTGGTGTTTAGTGAACACATCCCTCTGATGACGTATCCCAGAGGACACCCATCAGATCGGCCTCAGATGACCATCTCTGCCCCGGTGGCCCCTCATTAGTGATTCAGACCCGCCAGCAGCACCTCCAGCCTCCATGACAGTCAGGCTGCTGGAGGATGGCTTTTGGTCACAGGAGAAATAATGAGATAAGATATGATGAGACCATCCTGATGCCTCCACAGCATCCCTTAACCCTTTAAAGCCTGATCCAAGAAAAATAGGAAGAATGTTGGATTTTTTAGTCTGAAGTCTTTCTTTGGCCCCTCAACAACATATGAAGAAAAAAAAACAGAAATGATTTTGATCAAATTAGCATGCAATAAGTCAAAAATATATTTTGGTGTACAGTAGTCTTCTACTGGCTGTTATCAGGTATATCTGAATGTGTACAACAGGGGTTTGAGCAAAGCTTTAAAATGTAAGAAAATGTATGAATTTTGACAGGTTAGTGTCTTTCGTTTCAAACTTGCCTATTACTGATATTATCCTGGCCGGTGGCCCACATTAATAACCCTAACCCTAACCCTAACCCTCCACCCTTCATAACTGTGAGAAATAAATATTTTTTGGTTAAAGTTGTTTGGACTTATTGTACAAACCTATTTAACATCCACTATTTTAACATAATATTTTGTATAGAGTTTAATTCGGTGCTTGCAAGATTAGTTTCACTATTTTTAAATGAATGTCTATATTGCCATGAAGCAATTAGGATTTTCTCGCCTGGGATATTCCTATTGGTGACCTAATCAAAATGGCCGACTTGGATGTGGGGAGTTGGATATCCATCCTTGGCTTCCTGCAGTCTGCAGCCAGACGGACTTGATTAATGTTGGCGTGTTGTTATTAGCCATTAGCCGCAGCTAGCAATTCAAGGCTAGCGTCCCGTTAATGACCATAAACAACGTAAATAAATAAATACATAAATCAGAGAGAAGGGGGGCAGAGGGGTGGGTATCAATACTTTTGAAAATGAGTATCGTATCCGGATACAACGTTGTAGTATCAATACTTTTTTAAGTATTGATACTTTTGTCATAATGTTATGGCCGACTGGTCAGATGTTCTCATGAAGGATCCGGACTTCCTCTGAAGACCGTGTGGATCTGGGCAGGTTTTCTCCTCTTTTCTCGGCGTGAGCTGAGGTCGGAAATCTCCCAAACCGTTTAAACCCCCCCCCCCCCCACCCCAGACGCATTTAGGATGAAAAGTGGAGTGGCTGACACCAACTGAGACATCAAGAGCAGCATGTGTCTGAGGCGGGCTGACGGATGCTCAGCAGCGCCCGTTTCCAGCTCCAGGATGGATGAGCGGGGGGCAACTGACGAGAAGAGCAG
>CAJRST010015557.1:996943-1022414 GCA_907169785.1 Menidia menidia | reverse complement strand
ATATATTATTCTAATATATATATATATAATAATTATGAGCCGAGGTACTGAGTCAATGGAGGCAATGGCAAAGGCTTCACCTCTCCAAAAATGAAAAAATGTCAAGGTCCAAAGTCTTAAATGAGACTTCAAAGAAAAGAAAAAGAAGATAAAATCAGGTCTAAAAGTCACAATTTGACAGTGAAACTAAGTGAAAACACCAAACAGATCGTGAGATCTTCAGGCTGAACTGGATCTGTTCCAAGATGGCCACCAGTTAGAAATGTCTCATCATAGATTAAAGAAAAGCAGCACTGCCCACAACAGGAGCACGTTCATGTCTCCTGAAGTTTATCCTCCACCTGTGGACCCTATATGGCTAAAAACTGGACCCCCAGGGCCTACGTTTGGACAGCAATTGGAACACCGATGTTCCCAAGTAGTAAATGGAGAGAGTACAACAGCAGGAATTTTGAGGGAATCGAGTTGATCCAGACTTTGGACCCTAAAGGTGCTTTAGGGGTGCTTTGTTTTCTGAGAGAGAGACCGTCCTCATAAAAGCAGAAGGATTTGGAAACAGGCAGAATATGAGTTACAGTGGGGGAAATAAGTATTTGACCCCTTGCTGATTTTGCAGGTTTGCCCACTTACAAAGAATGCAACGATCTATAACTTTAATCATATGTACATTCTAACAGTGAAAGACAGAATCCCAAAGAAAATTCCAGAAAATCACATCATATGAATTTATAAAAATTGATAACCATCTGATGAGGAAAAATAAGCATTCTTTGTAAGTGGGCGAACCTGCAAAATCAGCAAGGGGTCAAATACTTATTTCCCCCACTGTAGTTAAAGCTGGACATCTATTGGGGTCAGAACGTCCCACTTTGGATGATCTTCTGTTACGTTTTCCTCCATAACAAAACAGATTTGAGGTTAAATTCTTGGTCTTTTAGCCTTAATGAGTGTCAGAACTGCTCAGTCCTCCCACACATCTGAACCAGAACCACTCACCACTCCAAAACAAAAACCTGTCCAGACTTTAGAACAGAAAGAATCACTGAGGAATCACCGTGTGTAACAGGTTTGATTAGATTTGTCTTTAGGACATTCAGCTGAAGGACAAAAGTGTGTCCGGGCTGTTTTCTGGTTGAGAGCAGACAGAAGACGGAGATCTCCACCTCACAGCCGCTCGTTCTCCATCGATTTCATTTGCCAATTTCCAGATGGAGCCCTTTAATCATCGGCTTCAGCTTCCCCAAACTTCTCAGCACGGGGCAATAAGACGAGGGAGGGAAGTGTCCTCACCTCTCATTAGGACTCTAAAGAGATCCCCCCAAAGCTTAATTATTCATCTGCATTAATATCCCTTCAATTATTACTGATAAGGTGAGCGTGTGTGTGTGTGTGTGAGGGCCAAAGATCAGCCCGGCGATACCCCGGCCCCCCTGCTGATTAATGGATGAGGGAGAGGAGCGTTCATGTATTATTACTGCAGAGATCCTGGACCTCGGAGAGAGACACAGACCGAAGGAGACAAAGGAGGAGAAGGAGGAAAGCCGGAGAATATTAATCACCGTTTAGTATGCAAACACACCCTCTGTACATCGCTGGCATTTCAATATATGAAGTCATTAATTGGCCTTAAAACGTGGAAGTCCAGACTTTTTGGGTGAAATCTCTGAAATGTTTGTCTCCTCGTGGAGTTCTTCTACTTTAAATCTTCCCCCTGGTGTCGAGCAGAGAGAAATCCCTCAGATTTACTGAGCGCTTCCTGTTATTTCATTCCTCACTGCTCAGTTTTAGTCGTTTATTGTGGTCGTAGAGGCCCGGTTTTACAGCCTCGGACAGTTTGATGATGACTCTGACATTTCAAACCAACGGGGCTGACTCTTTTTGTGTTATTTAAAAAAAGAAAACTCTGTTTTTATTGGGTTCAGAATGTCTTTATGAAGCCAGAATATCAGAGAGTGATCTTAGCTGCTAGTTTGTTGGGTTTTCGTTTGCCAGAGCAGCTGCACACTGACATCTGGTGGACAATCAGAGTATTGCAAGTCATCTTAGGAAGCAAAACAAATGAAATAAATATCTCAAAATGTATGTTCAACTAAATATGAAGCACCAGGAGAAATGGGAGAGAATCCCACCTAAAAAAACCTAAAAAAATCAGGTCTTTAGTCAATAAGAGAGAGAGGTGTTAAAAGATGATGCAACATGGAGGTTAACATGTCCGGTTCCTACTTTATGAACCCTTTATTTCTGCTCTTCTCGTTTTAAATCAGAAAATATTAACTGTAAATGTCTCACTTCATGCAGCTAAGTTTAAATATACACTTTTCAGTGCCTTGTTGTTCATTCTGTCCGTTTATTCAATCCTGTATGAGATTCGAATCTGTTTTAAATACAAAAAAACTCAATTCAGGAGATTTAATGATAGCTGTTAAATAAATTCAAATTTCTGTATAATATGTGTCCCTGAGGTACAAATCAACACGTTTTAACGGAACTAAACCTGTTTTTATCACTGATAAATACCCAAACCAAACGAAACGGGAGTGCCAGAATAGTTAAATGGTTTCATCTTTATAAAGCAGAATATCTTTCCCCTTCAAAACATCATGTTTGCTGCTAACTCAGAGAGTTAAATGTGACCTTTCCTGAGGTAAAAAACGGAGAAAACAGAGCATGCTGTGTTACCTTTGGGAGCCCCTAGATGGCGCCAAAGTACTATATCTGATTTAAAACTACCCCTCAGATTTGGGCTGGAGGCCCCTCTCTGAACCTGATCTGACCCAGTTTGGAAAGACCTCCAAAAGGAGGCGAGTTAGAAATAAAAAAAACACAACTAAAACTATTTAATGATTTTTAGGGAACAAGCAAGTCTTCTTTGTAGGTTTAGGTATTTTAAACCTAACTCACATGTACACTGAACTACAAAGGTATGAAATCTGACCTGGTTATTATGTCTGTGTGTCATTTTGGATTTTAAAATACATTATTTGGTCATCATTAAATGTTGGGTGGCAACCAGGAGAAGAAACGTAAAGATTTATGGAATATTTGGGTGAAAAACAAAATCATAAAAACCTCAAAAGTCTACATAAAATTTGTCTTCGGTAAATTATTTAAGATTTTAGTCACTTTGATTATTAGCTTCCATCATATATTTTAATTTTACAGGTTTTATGTACCCTACAAGTTAAGGAAATGACAGTGGCTGCATAATCATCTATTTCCTCTAATATAAAAAAAACTGGGACAGATCCACACATTCTCAACACACAAAAAGTGTTCAATGAACATTTTGTCTATTAATCAGCGCATTTCTAAAAGGTTATTGAAATCAAACAAATCAAACTTACTTTTAAAGTTAAGCAATCAGGCTTGAGGTTCCCAACTTTTGATAGAAAAAACTGACCTTTTTCAGGAGGTAATTCACCCGTAACTGGGACTTCTTCTCTTTGTTGTGTTGACTCCTTTGCAGAAACCTTCCTGCAGTTCCCACTTTTCGCCAGCAGGTGGCAGCACAACAAAGTCCCTGTGAAACTGATGAGCTCAGTTCAAAACTTTCCAAACTTTCTGCACTTACATGTGATCTGGAAATGTTTGTTTTTTCACAGATTATTTAATGAGAGACCACAAACAGCTCACAGAATAAATAAGGTAAGAAAGTAAGAAAATGACTGAATATTTACCCTCACAATCCGTTTTAAAATAGTGAGACGTTCACATGGTGTGTAAATATACATCTACAGTCTCTTTTGTGATGTGGTGTGTGTGTGTGTGTGTCTGTGTGTGTGGGGTAATTGATCTCTTCACATTATTGTAGGGACTTTGTTTAATTAAAACATGTTAACATTAAATTTGGGGGATTTTCTAAACATGAACAGGCCTTATTTCCATTCTACATTGTTCTGATTTTAGGGGCATTTATAAGAAAAAAAAGGGAAACACCTGCTTTATTTAAATTGTAAAATTCGTATTTTTTTCTTGATAAATGTACTTTTACTGCCAATGGTTCTGCCTAAAAATAACAGGTGTATGCAGTTATTTTCCATTTAAAAAAAGAATGAATAAAAACTGGATGATTGAACTATTTGAGCCCATTTTTGAGGCGTTTCACATTTGTACATTTCTGGAGTGCAATGGATGGGCCAGAAGGTAAAAAGCAGTTTAAAAACTAAAAAAAAAGGAGGGAGCAAAAGAGAATAAAGGTGGGCCTGCTGGTGTGAGGCTGCAGAAAGGAGTGCTGCCCCCCCCCACACAAACCCCAGAAAGGCAGAAAGCTGCTTTTCTTGCCTGTGCACACACACCGTCATGCAGCCCAACAACAGGCTCCTCACGGCTGCGCGTGAGAGCGCGTGCGGGGGCTCGCGGCTGCGGGCTACTCAATAAAAGCCCGGCCAGTGCATTTATCATCCCATTACGGCGACAAATCCGGCTCCCAATGCATGAAAGGTAAAATGAATTACCGGCGTTAAGCCGTCAATAAAGTCATTTTTGTAAATGGTGTCTCTGAGGGCCTCCGCCATTATTCAACGAGCTTTATCAGCACGTTGGAGATGAGGCGCGCGGCGCGGCGCGGGCCCCGCTTCCCTTTGATGAAGGGCCCTGCCAGCGCGCGCTGACAGCGCTCTTCACTGGCTTTTATTCCGCGCGCTGCCCGTGATGAACGCCGGGCAGCTCGCGCGGAATGAGGACTAATTAAAAGCTATAAATTATCTCTCCGGGCCCTCTCCAGCAGCCTCAGATAAGAGCAGGCTGAGAGCTCATTTAGCCACAAAGGCGCTGCGCCTAAACAGCATATTGATACTGTCCTAATTGGAATTTAATTAAGCAGCCATGTCCTCGCGCTCCGGCCTGTGGGATAAAGATTTCACTGTTAACCATCAACACGTCCCCGCCATTATGATTACTAATAGTATTATTACTTTAAATGCCCACTTACAGCTTGATTTGATCCATATTAGGCAGATATGGTAGAAACGCGCCACAGTGTGAGGGCACGTGAGCACAAAGTGTTGTTTTGTTGGGCTGTCAATTAACCAAGGTGTCCAGTTTTTATGTTTAAATTAAAAGTTTAACTTGGATAATTCAGGGGCTGCAAAGTGCGTCTTAAAAATCTGATTTTTGAGAATAACTAGCAGGTTAAAAGGAGGCTGAACTCAGCCCGTTTTGTTTTCTCCTTTTTATTTAAAATGCAATCATACAATCACTTTTTATGTAGTTTTGTTTTTTAGTTTTTGGGCCACTGTGATAATAAATAGTGTAGATTTTTAAAAAAGTATAAATGTTATTTGGTTTAAATCAAAGCTAAAGATTAAATCTAATTGGTTTTCGAAACCACGTTGTGTTAAAACAAACGATAAAGTAATTTCTAAAAGAAATTGCTTGTTAAAATGGAAAAATAGAGCTACTCCAAACTCTTTTATGACAGTGTTTGCTACGCTCTTGTTTTTGTTTTGCTGCATGCGCACGCCCCCCGTGCGCGTGCGTGTGGCCCTCACCCGTCCAGCTGTGCGCCGCCTCGGCTCCCATTGGTCCGCGTCACGCGTGACAGGCCCGATCTCCCATCGCGATTGGGCGCTTGCACGTGTGTACGCGCACACGTGCTTCCGGCTGGGTGTGAGAGGGAGGAAAAAGCTCCCGGAGGAGGGGGGTAACGGTTTTAGGAGAGTTTGGTTCAGGCTGGACCCAGAAAGCGTACGCGGGGAGAGGCGGGCACCGGAGATCCATGCCTCACTGTCCGGGAGGCATGTCGCCTCTTTATCACCAATAAACTCAGGGCTTTATTCTAGCGCGAGAGGCTGGTTTCTTTGCATGCCGGGCGTCTAAATTGGATACGGAAGAGGGGAGAAGAGCAACAAGTGGGATTTGGCGAGCAGAGGCCGTGTCCAGCAGCCATGGAGGAGCGCAGGGACCCCGCCGACCGGGACCGGGACCGGGACCGGGACCGGGACCGGGACCGGACGGAGGACGACGGCGGCGTGTCACTGTCGCCCGGCCCGCTGCTGCCCGCGCGCCAGGCCGCGCAGCAGCACGCGCACGCGCACCGGACCACCAACTTCTTCATCGACAACATCCTGCGGCCGGACTTCGGCTGCCGGAAGGAGCCGGGCTGCCTCCGCGAGCCGAACCGGGAGCACGCGCGCGCGCCGCACGCGGGCAGCCTGTGTCTGGACTCGCCCTCCTCCTCGCCCTCCTCTTCCTCCTCTTCTTCCTCCTCTTCCTCGTCTTCGTCCACGTCCTCGTCGCCCTCCTCCCAGCAGAGCGCGGCCCGGCCCGGGGAGGCTTCGGCCCCCGTCCCGGTTCCGTCCCCGGCCAAAGAGAGCCAGCCGCTGCTGTGGCCCGCGTGGGTCTACTGCACGCGCTACTCGGACCGACCCTCATCTGGTAAGGCGCTAGTAGTCCCCGGACTCACGAGAGAGAGGGGAGCTTAGTTGGGAGATGTTTGCCTCGAAAAACTAAAAAAAATATAAGTCCACTTGGCTTTTACGCATCCGGAGATATTCTGTCGAAATTCAAGTTTTTCCACAAACGGCCTGAAATTATTAGATTTGAACCAAAAAATTGTAAAAAGCAGGGGGAGGGTTTTTTGGGGGGAGATGTTTGCCTCGAAAAACAAAAAATAACTATATATAAGTCCACTTGGCTTTTACGCATCTGGAGATATTCTGTCGAAATTCAGGTTTTTCACAAACGCCCTAAAATTATTAGATTTGAACCAAACAAATAGTAAAAAGCAGAGGAAGGGGAAGATAATAAAAAAACAAAACAGCAATTCGCCCATTTATCAAAATGTAATTGAAGTTCCGGAGATATTCTGTCAAAATTCAGCTTTTTCACGAACGCCCTGAAATTATGAGATTTTAACCAAACAAATAGTCAAAAGCAGAGGAAGGGGAAGATAATTAAAAAAAAACAGCAATTCGCCCATTTACAAAAATGTAATTGAAGTCTAGTTTGTTTTTAAGTCTTCACAGTGATTTAAAAATAGAAATAAGTTCAATTTAAGTATCCCAATTTCAAAAGCAGCTCAGCAGGTTACAACGTGTTATGCTTAAAATATAAACACAACAGTACGTTAGAAAGACCATCATAATTGTCAGGTATAATTATAATATCTGGAAAAAGGGTTTTAAATGGACAAACGACAGCTGCAGAAATAAATAAAAAAGAACAGCTGAATTATTTAGTTTCACAACTAACAACAATACAACTCATCCATTGATTATTATATTCTACCTAAGCATCATATGTAATATCTACATGGTTTAGTCTATATTATAGCAGGAAAGCATGGATGGAAAATAGAAGACTGTGCAAACCGAAAATTGTGCCATTTATTTAAAGACTAATGTTGATATTTTTTCATTTTAATTCTAAACTGAAGGTTTATGTGACTGTTTGCTGTTGAGACTCTTTCAGGACTTAAAGGTTTTAAAATGACACCGAAAGAAACTGAAAAAAAAAAAAAGAAACTTGTTTTTAAATGTATATTTGAGATAAATCCGGGTTCCTTTGTCACCTTCAGGTGTGTTGTGTTTGTCCACGTCTAACCAGATAAAAGCCGGTGGTGGAGTGGTTTATTTGTTATTGTGCATCGCAGTGTGATCAGACACTATTGTGCTGGCTTTTCTAACAGCATGTGGATATATTTTTTTATTTTTCTGGGCCTCATTGATGTCCCATGTCCTTGGTACATCTGCTCTACACTGTAAATTTAATTTAAATCACTGTTTTGGCTCTGAAACAAAAGCTGGACACACTTAGCCTTTATTTAAGGTGCACGTCTCCCTTTAGTGTGAGGAATTATACCTTTATATCTTGGATTATTGGTATTCATATTTGGATATTTATAGAGGGGGAACTGTGTGAAGTGGTATTAGAATTTCTACATCTATACAGTCAAAAGCCAGTAAGTCCATGTGGGCCGTGGAGGCTGTTTTGGAGTCCTGGTACTCAGCTTGTTATTTCCCAGCTCTGTACATTTTCTAAACACTTTTGGTTTGTGTTTATTGGGGTATTATTGAGATGCGTGCTCTGCTCTGATTGGCTGATTTCTCTCCCGCATTCAAGAAAGTCCTGCTTCTAATTAATAATCACGGTTCTGGTCTGATGACCGCAGGGAGACGCGAAACGCTGCCTTTGCGCAACGACCTTGTAAATGTATTAACCAGAAATATGTCCTATTTATCCATCGATTGATTTAAAAAAAAAATTAAAAAAAGCACATCAGGCGTGTTTGGTATTCTTTTGTCTAAACGCCAAAAGCTGCTAAGTTAACGTTTTGCGTAAAATGCGTACAAACGCATCAAATGGCGTCGTAGTTTGATTTTGAACAATGACTGGAGTGTTTTTGGGCTGAGTTGAGGCCTTTAGCAGGAGGGCTGTAGAGCGCGTAACATACAGCAGATATTCAGACCCAGTCGATCCCAGAGAGACGGTTTTCTGACCTACATTTGCGCACGCGAGCAGATAATGAACCGCCATCATCATCACCGTTCACCGGCGGGCCGTGCCGAGCCGTGCCGAGCCGAGCCGAGCCCGTCTGTCTGTCGAGCCTTAGAATAAATATTTTATTTCCATTGTTGTTTCCACGCCAGGCCCAAGGACACGGAAACTGAAAAAGAAGAAGAACAGCAAGGAGGACAAGCGGCCGCGGACAGCGTTCACGGCCGAGCAGCTGCAGAGACTCAAAACCGAGTTCCAGGCTAACCGGTACATAACGGAGCAGCGGAGGCAGGCCCTGGCGCAGGAACTCAGCCTCAACGAGTCCCAGATCAAGATCTGGTTCCAGAACAAGAGGGCCAAGATCAAAAAGGCCAGCGGCTACAAGAACGGCCTGGCGCTGCAGCTCATGGCGCAAGGACTCTACAACCACTCCACCACCACCGTGCAGGAGGACAAGGAGGAGAGCGAGTAGCCCAGGTACCGGAGCCCCGGGACCGGGACCGGAACCCCGGGCACGGACACCCGAGACCGGACTCCCCAGGACCGGACTCCCCGGTACCAGACCGGAGCCTCCGGGACCGGACTCCCCGGGCCCGGACACCCGAGACTGGACTCCCCGGTACCGGAACGGACTCCCCGGGACCGGGACCAGACTCCCCGGAACCGGACTACCCGGTACCGGACTACCCGGTACCCGACTAGACTCCCCGGGCCCGGACCCTGGAGCTAACGCGGCCTGGAGGAGGCGCGACGCTATTTAAAAAAAAACAACACACAGATTTCTGTTTATGGTGACAGTATATGGACATAATTATATAAATGAACGAGCGTTATTAAAGTTTATATAGCCACAGTTATCATGTCGTACATCTGATTTCGGGCTCGTCTCTCCGCTCGTTTGCTGTTTTTAGGGCGTTAGCGCCACGTTTCCCTTCAACAAAACGGTCCGCAGACTCAAACCAAAGATTTAACATGTTCACTGTAGTCTGGAATAATAAAAAACAACAACAGACTAAATTAATCTCCATTTCATCTGTTCAGGCAGACAAAGGCGGCCGTGAAACTATTAGAAAAAAATATATTTTGCGTTAAATTATTATCTAAACACCCCCTGGAAACAGTTTGATTTGATGAGGAAATTCGGAATAACTGGAGTGAGTCTGGATATTTAAATATTTGGATTTTACTGGGGCTGAGGGCTGTAAACAGTGGACAGGCCTCAGTGTTTGTTTGTCTTGTTGGGACAGGGTTCTGGTGGTTTTAAAGCTTTTGCATTCAGAGGGAATCAGTCTCTGTTTGGCCCAGAGAGCTCCATCTTTCAGGTTAGAAATGTATTCTTTATTTAATTTCGACTCCTGCAGAGTGAAACCAGGAGATGAAGCTGCCTGTTGAGGCTCTGACCATGTTAGTGAGACCAGGGCCGGGCCTTTGGAAACGAAAACAGGAGGTTTTTTTATTGGGACCAGAAAACGTGAAGCAACATCTTTATATTAGCAGCAGAAACCTAAACGTGTGAGCCACTCTGTCATTTTTCTGTCTGAGCATCTTGTTTTTATCAGCGCCGCGAGGCTTTTGGCTGCTCCTCACTTGCCCTGGCTCTCACCTCAGATCCAGTGGAGCTTCACATCCTCCGATTCCCAAAATATCCTCCCAACGACCCAAACCTGCTCCTAACGGTGAAATACAAACGTATAAAGCCGATAGAGAAGAAGAAGAGGTTTCATTTGAGTGTGTTTGTAAGACGAGTGGAACCTGATTCTTATCCTTGCTGTTTATATCTCAGATATGGTTATTTAATTAAGCGCTAAGGAGCCTGCAGAGGTCTGCAGCAGAGGAGTTCACGGCCTCCAAGTTTCAGGATTTTTGTTAATTATTTCAGGCTCTGGGTTTGTGTTCGTCCTCCTATAGAGCCCAGAGTTAATAAGCGCGCAGCATCGCGTGTTAATAATTGATTTGGGGCAGGCCGGGGACTGGCTGTCACTCCGTGGGCCGGTTATCCTGCAAGAGGCAAATTTTAATTAACAATTTGTCTCCAAACTTGATAGCATTTATTTATTTTTAACATGTTATTTTTGGTAGCCGTTTGGGAGCGTAAATTAAAAAGATTTGTCAAAGAAAAGGGAGAAAAAAGAGGAATCCGAGTTTTTCATTCTCATCCTGCATCCCTGATGATAATTAAAAGGTTGTAACCTTTGGCGTTGCATTTCAGAAAGCAGCAGGAGCAGGTTCAGTTTTCTTTGTGCAGAAACTGTCCCGTAATAACCGTCAGCTCCCCTGCAGCCAATCAAAACCTCCAGGGGTCCTTGAAGGGGTTTCCAGGGGACCCACAGAGATATTAGGTCTAATTTAATGTCACTATTCTCTTTAATTTCCAAATGAATATTCATAGGACTCGGTTTCACTGTGACGAAAGAATTAAAATTATGCTAAACATCTGAGATCTGCATCCGTTTGAGTCACAAAACAAAGGATCAGATGTAGCCAGTCTGCATTCGGGCTCCACTTTTAGGAGATTTGAGGCTAACTGAACGGATCCGATCTTCTTCGGGGGGAATCTAGTTGTGTTTAGAAAATATACAACTGCCTGTGTGACCAAACGTGGTCCCTTCGGCCATCTGGCCGGCGTGTGTGAGCAGAGGTGAGGCTCTTCACGGTCAGCCGACCCCCGATATTATCATCATAGTTTCCCTCCCTGCTGTGAATGCGGAAGAGGCTCTTATGACATTGTATTTAAAATTCATACAATTATGAAACGGCGAGAGAGTCCCCCCCCCCCTCCTGTCACCCAGGAAGCTGAGGGTTTATCTGTAAAACAAAGAAAAGCCAGGGATCGTTTGCATAGTTAGCATAGTCTGCCTCGCAGGCTCAATATGGATTTAATTTATATGCAAATGATAGCAATAAAAGGAGAATACACACTGGAAATCTGTGCTGTTTAAAAGGGGAAGACTTGGATTCAGAGCAGGTAGCGTTCATCCACAAAATCAGCCTCAACTGGGAACAACAGAGTTATATAACAGCAGCAGGCTGCAGCCTTTAGCCTCTAAAACACACCCAACCCCACAGTGGGACCTCCCAGAGCTTTTGTTTGAGTTCTAAAAATAATTCCCTTAATTTATCTGAAGCAACTTCACAACATCAGTCATCTCACGGTGCCTTTTGGAAAAGTGCAAATCATTAAATTACATTTAAATTGAATTAATTCAGATAAGAAAAATAATTAAATATAAGACTATTCAATCCACTGATAATTTACTTTAATTTACAGTTAACTTTTGTATTATAGTATTTAGAAAATTCCTAATTTGTGAAGGTTTGGGTCATGCGATGAGATTATATATATTTATTCTAAACTAGCATTCTGACTAAAGATTAACGGATCAAATATGAAACTCATCCACATTTTCTTTTTAAATGCTTAAACGTGAGGTGTTGACAGAAAATACTAACCTAAATATATCTATAATTTATGCCAACACCTTAAAAAACAAACCCAAAAATTCTTAGGAACACCAAAAAATTTTGTTTTTAGGATTTCCATCATGTAAAGTTTGGTTGTGATAACTAAATTATCTTATTTTTCATCTGGTTTGATTCAATAACTCCCAAATATACGAGGATAAATATACCAATAAATGGAGAAAACAATCTATTTGTGAAAAGATACAGTTCAAGCAGAGAAGTGTCTTTGATGCTATTTTTTTGGCTTTAGTGACACCTCAAACATCTTAAAACAGCCTCTGAGCCTCAGACGTCCACAAACAAGCTGAAAAACCACCTGTCACTCAGGCCAAAGAGGAGCGGGGGGGGGGGGGTCAAGTGTTCAGATAGTGGTTTAATCTGCCCCTACTTCCTGTAAACACTGGACCCAGAGAGGTAGCAGAAAGCCTTTAAAATCTCTGCTCAGCCAGAGTTTGGAGGCATTCGTACTGCCTCCAGGAGCAGAAAGAACAGAGGAGGGAGACAAAGGCAGGCCACTTCTCACATCACACGTTTACATCTCAGCTCTGCTTTCTGTTTCTCTATCTGTTCCATCCAACATCTGTTTGGAAGCCCGAGACGTGTTGGGAATCCGGCCGAAAGCGTCCAGCTTTTTAAATTAAAGGGAAAAAGGAGCCGTCCTCTGCCGGGTTTTTAAAGAAAAAAAACAAGAAGCCTTCTGTCTCTGAGCATTTCCACCAAATACAACACCACCACTGGTCCGTATCGTAGGCTCTGATTATTTCTCTCAAATAATTTAGGGCATTTAAACATAATGAACATAATAATAATGATACTAATGAACATAATAAACTAAATAAAATGAGGAAAAAACCCTAAAACCTGCTGTAATTCAACTGTGATGTTTTTCCCGCTAATGGAAGTTAGCCTCTTGCCTTTAGCTAGTTAGCATTCAATTAACAGGTTGATGTTTACATTTATTTTCCATGCTCAGCAGTTTTAGATAATTTCTTAATTCAATTACCTAAAAATGCTATTTTTCTTATTTTGATTGATCAAAATTAAAAATTAAAACAACATAAAACTATGTTCTGTTAAATTAAAATTAAATTAAAAGTAAATCAAGCTAGTACTACATTTTTTTCTCAAGCCATTTTGCTTTGATATTTCTTTAAATGTAAATGCTGTTTTCACAGGAAATTATAAGTGTTTTATCGGTCATTGTGGGGAAGAATAAAACAGGAAGTTAATTGGAAATTTATCATAAAGACAAAATAGAAAATGTAGAAATTACAGCAAAAAATGCTGGTATAAAACAACATTTTACAGAGAAATCTGTAAATTTTTCACCGTGAAAGAATAAATGGTTTGTCTTAAGTGTTGAGAGGTCAATAACATTGGTAGTGTGTGTGTGTGTGTGTGTGTGTGTGTGTGTGTGTGTGTGTGTGTTAGGACAGCCTTCACACGAGGGCAGCAGCTGTCTTTTAAAGAAAGTGTAAAAATGAATTTCAAACCAGTCTGACCCTGATTTTATGTGTTTTTTTTTAGCCTCATGAGTACAAAGATGGGTTCTCTGCTGGCTTATTCTGGCCTGTCAACAGCAGCGCGCTATCTCAGACCCACACACACACAAACGCACAAAGGTGGCATTGAGAGGGAACCTCCCACAATGCAGCTGGGCGTCCGGGGCCCTGATCTCAGCGCGCTAAATCCAGATTACATGGGGGATAGAGGCAGCGCCACTTGTTTACCCTGCGCCCGTCAGGGGGTGATGGGGGGGGGGGCATCAATAACACACCGTCCATGCCAGAAGTGGTGGCAAACTTTCTAAAGTTCTCATTTATCTTCCTTATTCGTGGACTGCTTGAACTATTCTGGAGTTTATGGATATTAAGACGTATGTTTGTGTCATGAAATCAAGCAAAAATCTGCAGGATGACGGCTGGATCTCCTCTGCAAAGATAATAAATCAAAGTATTTGTTTTACAAAGACTAAATAAAAATATCTTGGAGTCCCTTAAAATATCTGGGAAGAAGCTAAATTACCCAGATTTACTTTAGAAAAATAATAATTCAGAAGCAGCTCAGGTGGCTGGAGGATGACGGCTGGCTCTCCTCTGCAAAGATAATAAATGAAAATAAAAATAAAAATATCTTGGAGTCCCTTAAAATATCTGGGAAGAAGCTAAATTATCCAGCTTTAGTTTATAAAAAGTGAATTCAGAAACAGCATCAGCAAAGGCTGTTGGGATGTGTTCAATATTACAAAAAGCAGTTTAAATTGAACATTTTACCCCAAAAAAAGGAAGGAGCGTCATCTCATTCTGTTGATACAGACGAACATAAAACTGTGCAACTTTAGTACAAACGATATATCTTCGGTGTAAAAGCGAGGAGGGGAATAAAGCTCCATCGGGGGACGTGTGGATTGCGTGATGTTCTACACTTTAATCCTCGCGGTGACTTTTCAGCCTGTGAACGGACGGGTTTCCCCCCAGACGAAACACTGAGAACAAAGGCGCGGCACCTGGGATGGTCCGGGTGGCCACACACACCTCTGCTCCTCTCCGTTTCTCCCACATGTGGAAGCACTTTACCCTCTCCTGCCTCCCTCTGACCCCCCCCCCCCTCAGCAATATGGGCGGCCATTGCTGAAAACACCGGAGGTTTCTCACCAGCCACACGTCCAGAAAACGTCCAGAAAACGTCCAGAAAACGTCCAGAAAACTGCCGTAAACCGGCGTTCTTCCAGTTAAAATATTAATATTAAATATTAACTCATTAACTGCCAGCCATTTTCAGAACAGAGAGTTTTTTTAGCATTTTGACTCATTTTTCAAGAGCCACAGAATAGTTTGTGCTATGACTATGTAAACATCGAACACACCAAAAGAAAGAGTAGACTCTCTACTTTCATCAGCAAAAAAAATGTGTTTCTACCTTATTCCATTCTTCCTCGACTTGCGTCTCACCGGCGACATGTTCTCTCATAGAACCGTTAGCTTTTTCTTATTTGCCTACAGTCTATGCTCATCTCCCATCAAAAGTGGCACTGCCCCCTAGAGGGTCAATTTGTTACTACATACTCTGTCTAGAAGCCTGATATTTACGGACAAGCTTTAGCAGATCGTCCCCCAGCCCCTCGCGTTGAAAAACATGAAAGACGTCTAAACCAGTGTTTTTCAACCACTGAGCCTCGGTACACTAGTGTGGCGTTAGTGATGGTCAGGTGTGCCGTAGAAAATAATCCTATTTCACCTAATTGGTCTAAAAAGATTTTTTGATAAGGAATTAATTTTCTGCAAATAATATGCCATTTTTGAGTGTCTGTGCTTAACTAGTGACTGGTGGAGTAATCATGTAATAATTCCTCATGACTAGATTTTGTATATAATTTTGTATATTGAAGTGGACATGTTAAGAGCAATTTGAAAGAAGAAATATAAAATATGATAAAAATACATTTTTGTGTTTATTTGATTCCTATTCAAGACACTTAAGATAAGATAAGAATAACTATAGTGTTACTGTAGGCAGCTACAGATTTGTTTGACATTTTTGGTTGGTGGTGTGCCTCAATGAAAAAAGTTACCTTGGCTCAAAAAAGGTTGAAAAGCACTGGTCTATAGACGTCTTTGGCTGTCAACGGTTGTATTTGAATTGACGTCTATAGACGCCTTTTGCAGCCAATGAGTTAACCACGGGCCTCCCCGCGCACTTCAAAAGATCTCGGCCTTTCGGATCCCTTCCCCGGCTCCATCTCTCACCGCGGCGGCCCAGAGGTGGCGAGAGGTGATGCAGGGAGGCGATTAGTCATATTCGATTTACATACGGCTGTCAGGGATGATGTCATCCGTGCACATGGGTGTATGGGAAGACTGGCGTGGGGGGTCGAGCACCTTCCCCTGATGGAGGCACCGCCATGATGAATGTGGAGCAGCCCTGTGTGTGTGTGTGTGTGTGTGTGTGTGTGTGTGTGTGTGTGTGTGTGTGTGTGTGTGTGCGTGTGTGTGTGTGTGTGTTTGCTCTCTTTGTGCCTGTGGACACGGCGTACTACTTTTATCCCGAATGAAAGCGGGTGGAAAAGAGCTCCGTGCACAAAAACAGGAATTAACCTACATTTCTTAGAATCAATGTGTGTTTTTAAGGTTAATTTTTTCCATGGAAATCTTTTGGGAAATCTGTGTTAATCAATAAAAAAAATTTAAAAAACGTTCCCTGTCCCAGTTTGTTGTTTTTAGTGACTGTGTTGTAAAGGGATGTTTAGATGTGAAGTTTTACGCTTAGTTAATGCCACAAAAAATTAAAATATAAAAAAGCTCAGAGGCTAAAAGCTTAACTTATTGATCCACACAGAAAAACTGAACTTTTTGTCTCAAGCAAAGCAAATTTACTTTGGGGGTTATTTCACTTTTATCAAGTGATTTAATCCTTTAGTTTTCTCGGTTAAATAAAAATATTAAAAATTTGAAGAAAACCGATGTCTTTTTTTTTGTTTGTTCAAATCTAAAAACAAAGCAACGAAAAAAAAGTACCTGTACCATAAAGTCCATCATGCCAGAGACTTTACTACCTTAAAACATCTAAACATCAATATACAGACCATTTTTTAACCTTTTGCTTTTTTGGGGGGGGGGAAATTCCTCCAGCTGTTACCTCCTGACATGTATGTAGTTACAAACTGTTGGGAATAATTTTAACACAAAAAAAACCCCTTTTTAGAAAAAAAAACTTGCTTATGCTAATGTTAGCCAGGTTTTTTGCTAGTAAGCTAATGAGTCCACAAGATAATTTTCCAGCTGGCTGAATTTATTTGGTTGAATAATTTGTTCAAATCTGCTCTTAATAAATCAAGTTTGGGTCCTATTTATCGTTTCTTCCACTTTTGTTTTTACACCGAGTGTTTGGCACTTGGTCCCATTTTGCTTTATCTTATAACACAGCTGTATTTTTGTCAATTTCTTCCATTTGATGCTCATGTGAAACCGAGTTTGAAATAAAATCCGGGTCTCCCTCCCTGCTAGCATGATGCAAATCAGAGCATTTTAAAGGACAGAGCTCCTAAACCACACAAACAATACGTCCACTTCACAAAAAAGGAAAACTATAAACTGGGTAAACAATGCTTCTCTGCTAATGGGATGTGAAAATCATAGAAAAGGAAACATAACTGTAGCTCATCCAGACTCTAAACGGGGGGTTTTCCCCTTTGTGTTGCATCTGAAGGCCTCTTTCCAAACAACACACACAACATTAAACATGCTCTCCTGTTGTCTTCCCCAGTCTTATTCAACCCAACAGCACTCGTAAAACCTCTAATTCTATCCGTGTAAGAAATGGACCCTGAGTTCTGACGTCTCATTGGAGGTTAACAAACTATTTGAACAGAGTGATGGCAGCATTAGGCGAGCGCGGGAGGTTGTGTAGTTTATGGTGAGCAGCCGCTGGCAGAAGTCCAGAGGAGGAAGTCCAAGTTATTTATGAAGCCGCGCTTGACAAAAGACAGTATAGCTTCCCATATTCAGCAAATACGTCTGCCGTACCACTGACAGCCAATCCGGTTTGACAGCGAGTGTTCGGGTCTCAAACGGGTTCATTCCCAGCTAAACACCAGCTAAAATCTGAGCCTCGCTGGTTTTTTTCTCTTTAAAATGCACATTATAAGTCAGATTACACAGTTCCAGTTACAGGCCGACTCGTCTCTGGATCTGGGAGCAGAAAGCAGGACGGTGGACGAGCGTTTTGGAGGCCAGACGGCGTGTTGTGTGGTCCAGGACGCACAACATCGCACAATGTGTGTGCGTCTGACGTCAGTCTGCGGGATACATGTGTTTTATCTTTATCCCTCCGTCACATGCATGTGTTTGTGGATGCTTTTGTCATGATTATCATTCACGCTGACATCAAATAAAAGAAGGATCTGAGACCCAGTCAGTGTGTTTGGCCTTTACCTGGTTTTAGTTTTACCTGACAAAGAAACACTATGTTAGATTTCACATGTTAACTCTGAAATGCCAAATGTATCATATTTGATACACACGGTTTCTGAAATGTTTTGCGTCTGACACCTTTTGCATAATTTAATGGTAAAAACTTTGCTCAAAATCCTATTGTACACAATCAGATACACCTGATAACAGGGGGCAGAAGACTACACAAAAATAAACTTGACTTATCGCATAGTAATAAATTATTAATATCAAAAATGTATTTCTGTTTTTTCTTTTTACATATTTTGTTAAAAGGCCAAATAAAGACTTCAAACAAAAAAAAAGTAATTTTCTGTTTTGTTTTATTCTTGGATCAGGCTTTAAAGGGTTAAAACTGATCCAAAAGGGTTTAATATTCATGTGTTTATGAGGGGAAACAAGTCAAAGCTGCTAAATTCTGCTTCCTCAGAGTCAACACGGGGAAGGAGTTCCACACCTTTCTTCACCTTTCAACTCCAAATAACATTAGATGCTAAATGAAAAACTGTGTTTGGCTGGAACGAGGACAAAAACTGAAGTAACTGAACGCAGACAGCCAAAAAAACATGTTTTATGTGGAGTTTTTCTATTTGACGACTGCTTTTTGATTTACTGTGGTGGTGTGCCGATGTTCGGTCCAGAGAGTCGATATATCCGAGGTGAAAAATAACCGTTTTGGTCGAAGAAAAAAAGTTTTTGTTTTGGTCAAACGAGTGTCTGTGGCGCTTTTTTGCCAGCAGGTGTGAGGCCGAGCACCTGCAGGCTGCCTGTGACCAATCACAGGGGTCAAAGGTCAACATGGAAGACGAGAGTCAAGAGCTTACGCAACTCCAAGAATGAGGAGAAGCTCCGAGCTGAAAGTCAACTAAGTTTGCTTTTCCCCTCACCTCTGTCAGCCTCTGAGTATTAAAGTCAGTATTTCAGAAATTATCGGGAGCAGATGGCTCTGAGGGGGAAAAACAAACATCAGAGACGGAGAGAAAATCAGGAATAAAAGAAAGGAACGGTGGAAAAAAAAAGAGCATAAGGGAGCCGAGAGCCTGCTTTCTCCATCAAACTGTGGAGATGAGCCACAGATGTTTGCAGACAGAGGATGAGCCATATCTAACAGCTGGTTGGGGATCAGATTTGTGTCAGTGCAGGACGACCTCCCGGGGCGACATAAAGCTGGAAAAACCACACACAAAGTGGCACGTCTGTGGAGGGAAACCAAACGCTGGGGCTTTAAAAGAGAGAGGCAAAGACCTCCAGGACCAGTCGCTTTCCCCGAGGTCTGGGACTCAGACCCACAACTCCACAGGGATTCAGCAGGGATACACAACCCTGTGTGCACTAAAACAAAACTAAAACACAACTAACCCGCCCCCCCCAGCTCTGCTCATGTTAAATCATCAAACATCACCACTCAGGTTAAGTTCATATATGTCTGATTTAAAGGAGACATATTATCCCCTATTTCAACAAGTTAAACTAGTTCCCTGGTGTCCTAATGTAATGTCTGTGACAAGCTTTGGTCAAAATCCCATAAGGATGAAGCCCAATAGCAGTTCAGTCCCCCTGCCTAACCCTAACCCTAACCCTAACCCTAACCCAAAACAGCCCCGTTCAGAGCGCTCGCTTTGGAGTGCCTGTCTCTTTAAATGCAAATGAGACACAGGCAATCCACCCACTTCTTCAGGGAGGTGTGCCCACGCCGGCACGCTAACGCTACCATGCTAACGCTACCATGCTAACGCTACCATGCCAACGCTACCATGCTAACGCTACCATGCTAACGCTACCATGCTAACGCTCACGCTACCACGACGTCTCCACAGATAGGGGAGTGAGCTGAGGTGGGGGGCAACATGCAGGTGAAAGGCTGGAATATTATAATGAGCTAGAGCTAATGACGTCAGAAACTACCCACTCCTGAAACCTCCTGATTTATCTCCTGGATTCAGGCTGAGGCGGCCCACAAAAACATGACCGAGTCATTTTTTTTCACACTTTGCCTGCTGATGGGCCCTCCACAGTCCCAAATGTACACAATCAAATCATTAGAAACTTGGTTTTGCATAATATGTCCCCTTTAAGGTCACCGCACGTGGGGGAAAATGGATTCATTCATGCAAAACTAATAAAAATTAGCATCGAATTGCTTTGCCAAAAGGGTTTTGGTGGCGTTACCACTATAAAGGTCGAAGAAGAGATCAGGGAATAAGCACAAAACTTTTTAAGCAAACAGTTGTGCCAAAATGTCCTGTTTTTGCTGCCTAATTGCTGCTTTACAGATGGTTTAACCCCAACGCACTCAGGTGAGCCGGTACTTTAAACGAGGCCCAGACCAGACTCAGCCCGTCCACCAAATCTAAGGAGGCACAAAATGGTAAATAAATATATATTTTTTTAACTTATCCAGGTACATTTGATCTACAAATGGTCAGATTCTGATATGTGACCTGGAGGTTGTTGCTGATCTGTGTTACTGAAACTAAGAAGGATGAAAGTCTTTGTTTAATTCCTTTAAAATAATGTTTCCTGAAAATACAGTGGCTCACGTCACGTTCCCTGGGGTGCTCCCCCCGTCCCAGCCAGCAGGTTTTACCCCTTTTGGGAAAAACTGCTCCTTAAAATACACGAATGAAGCATTTGTCCATCAAATAAACACTCAGAGATGCTTTTTATAAGCAAATCACCTAAAATCTGCCTCTAGCTTCCAGTTAGGCCACTTATTGCTCCAAACTTGTTCAAATCTTTTGATAATCCGGCTGCTTGGCAATGAGACCCGACTGTAGAGGCTCTTTGGGATTCCCCCTTAAGAAGTGTGAGCTCTGGGTGGAGTGAAGGAAAACTGAACATAGCTTCCATTTTCTCTGCCACCACAGAGATTAACTTTGAGAAGATCTGTCTCCATTTTCCTCTCGTCCCAACCCAGAACCCCCTCAAATAAAAAAAAGAATGTAAAAAAGTAGCATGCAGTGCTCTGTAAAGGCCCACATTTTGCACTTGTGATGCTTTTCTTCAAAGATCTTTTCTTGGTTAGAGTTTTATTTGAAGACAGATGTGAAAATCCACAGCTTTTCATCACAGTGTTAAGTCGAGCCACATTGTTTCTTCTTTGGACTCGGCTGAGAAACAGATCTGTGAGAGGAGGCCTGCTGGCAGCCTTTATTGAAAGTTATTTGAAATATTTTTTCAAATCATTCAATTTGATCTCTCTTTTTTTTTTAAATAGAAGAAAATTCCAGCTCTGCCTTCGGACTCGCTCACACACCAACGCGCCGTTTTTTCCATTTTCCGGCTAATCAATGAACCGATATCTAAGCAAACTCCTCAGACACTCGATTGTTTTTCCATTAGGCAACATTACTGCTACACATCCATCCACAGGTCGATGCGGGGCTCATTAAGGCTGCGGGCTGCTGATAATTACCCGCTAATGTGAGCGGAAAACGGCCCTGAAGGGCTGAAGGTAAAGCCGGGCGCCCCCCGGGGAAACAGCAGCTCCCTTTAACTGTTTATCTGCCTCACTTACCTCACAAAGAAAAGCAAAAGAGGCCCAAGACTCCAAATGGGATTAAAGAGATGAATTAAGCGGGAGTCTGTAAATGGGTTGTGCCTTCTGATATGTGACTAAAGGTGAGAAATACATATATCAGAGCTTTGGGAATTTTTTACTCATTCATTTGGGGGAAATTATGTCATTGTTGTAAGTTAACACTCTGTTTTTTATCTAAATCAGATCTGTGATGAGAAATGTTTAAATTCCAGTCATAAACTCAGTCGCTCTTTTGGGAGTTGGACCCTTTTTGAGTGGAAGCGGACTCATTTCAGTCCCACTTTAAACCATTTTCAGCACATTTTACACTCATTTAGATCCACATAAAACCTTTTCTCTGAGTTCACACTATAATCAGGGTAACCGTGTAATCTCACATAAATATGGTGAATTTAGCCTTTTTTTTGGTCCTGAATCATCAGTTTCTGCGAACTGTGATCTTATGGAAACCACCAGGGGGGGCTCTAGAGACTCTCAGGCTCTGATCCGGGTTTTTGTTGGTACGAAGGAATTATTATTTGAAAATGTACTCACTCAGAAACAGGCCAAAGTGTTGCTGTCCGCAGGTTAAAGGATGAAAGGCGCCGAAGCGTGGCTCCAGCGGAGGACGAGCTGGACCGGGCTGAGGGAAACCTGGAGGATGGAGCAGGCGTGGGAGTCAGCGACAAACAGCAAAACTACCACAGAAACACGACGAATGGAGGGAAAAAAGGCGTTTCCACTAGATGGCGCTGTCACCGCCCACGTTTTGTCGCAAAAACTAGAGACGTCACTACAAATGTATCTATTTTATATGGAAAATAATCAATATTTTTTGTATAACCTGGTGGTTTCCTGACAAACGCCAGAAATTAAAAGGGTTAAAACCTTACAAAAAATCATTGTTATTGATAGTAAACGTTAGGCTAGATGTAGCCAGTAAAATGGGTTCAATGAATCACACAAAAAAACTTTTTCAAAAGTAGTTCCACTCAAAACTTGAAAGCAAATATCATTAAATTACAACTTTCTGCTTCAGTTTTATAGGTTTTTATGGTTTATCTCAGCAATATTTTATCCGTCAGTGGAAAAATAAACGGCCTGAAAATTTAACGAAAACTTCAATAAAAAAAACTAATAAGAAGAAGATTTATTATTATAATAAATCAGAAGTCGTGCATATCCATGGCAACAGTTGCCAAGCTACAACCTATGTTTATATGGAGGCTCTTCATTAAGGAACTCCTGAACATAAACCGATTATATGATCAGAAAAAAAAAAAAAAACTGTGCTGGTGAATCTTAAAACAAGACTAAAACAAGTTTGTGCGTTTTTAGACGAAGGAAGCTGAAGGAGAACCGAAAATTAAATGAGAAGCAGTTGGTGAAAAAACAACAAAAAGTTGATTCCCTCTTGGGAAGTCTGGGAAGCCAGATGTTTTGAGCCCGTGCACGTTCCCGTACCAGCGCACGTCAGAGCGAGTGTTTATCTGGAGGAAGGCGTTTCCTGATGTCCTCGCCAGATGTTGCTGATCCTGCCACTCTGAGGCAGCAGGGACCCGGAGCAGATCTCTGCTTTGATTTGGGCTTCACTCACCCAAACATGAAGCTACTTAACCAGTTCTCAGAGAAAAGCCGAGACGACTTTATTAGCTGCAGAACTTTGTGCATTTCTACATTTTTTCAAATGTCTAAAATGGAGTTTTCAGTTTATTCGGACTGCGTTGAAGCATAAAAATGCTCTTTTTTTATTTCTATTAAAGAGCCATAAATCCGATTTTCTATAGCTTAATCTTCTAAAAGTAAACTTTTTGACAGGTGTTTCAGGTCCTGGTCGATAATTTTGAATATAAATGAAGATAACTTAACCCTATAATGCCAAATGTATCATATTTGATATGGTTTCTGAAGTCTTTTGGATCTGAGACTTTTTGCATCATTCAGTGGTAAAAGCTTTGCTCAAACCCCTGTTGAACACATTCAGATATACCTGATAACAGCCAGTAGAAGACTACACCAAAATATATTTTTGACTTATTGCACGCTAATTTGATCAAAATAAATTATTTTTTTTTTCTTCATATGTTGTTGAGGGGCCAAAGAAAGACTTCCGACTAAAAAAATCCAATATTCTTCCTATTTTTCTTGGATCAGGCTTTAAAGGGTTAAAATCTAACTCTCAGGCTCAACATTTAGCACCTAATGACATTTATTAAACGATCTTAAGGCTCTTGACGTGTCTTGACGTGTCCCACCCTCCTGTTTCTGGACCGATGCCCAATTCTGGTCATTTCCAAGAGCCATACATCCGATTTTCTATAGCTTAACCCTCTGAAAGTAAACTTTTCTGACAGTAGTTTCAGGTCCTGGTCGATTTTGAATTTTGAAACTTTGAATACAATTAAAGATAACTTTAAATCTAACTAAGAATCCACATCAGGCTCAACAATTAGCACCTAATGACATTTTTTAAAGGATCTTAAGGAGGGATTCAGCCCTCCTGTTTCTGGACCGATGCCCAACTCTGGTCATTTCAAAGAGCCATAAATACGATTTTCTATCGCTTAACCTTCTAAAAGTAAACTTTTCTTATATCAACTCTTCTTATTTCAGGTCCTGGTTGATCATTTTGAATACAAGTGAATATAACTTAAAATCTAACTCTAAGAATCCACATCAGGCTCAACATTTAAATGACATTTTTTTAAAGGATCTTAAGGCGGGATTCAGCCCTCCTGTTTCTGGACCGATGCCCAGATCCGGCCGTTTCAAAGAGCCATAAATATGATTTTCTATAGCTTAACCTTCTAAAATGAAACTTTTTTGAAAGTTGTTTCAAGTCCTGGTCAATAATTTTGAATACAAGATAACTTAAAATCTAACTTTAAGCCGATGAACAATCAACACCAGGCTTAAAATCTAACTCAAAGAATCCACATCAGGCTCAACATTTAGCACCTAATGACATTTTTTAAACTATCTTAAGAAGCTACTTAACGAGTTCTCAGAGAAAACTGGAGACGACGAGTTTTCAGTTTATTCTGACTGTGTTAAAACATAAAAATGCTATTTTTATTTCTATTAAAGAGCCATAAATCCGATTTTCTATAGCTTAACCTTCTAAAAGTAAACTTTTTTTAAAAGTTGTTTCAAGTCCTGGTCAATCATTTTGTGAAGATAACTTAAAATTTAACTCTAAGAATCCACATCAGGCTCAACATTTAGCACCTAATGACATTTTTTAAAGGATCTTAAGGCGGGATTCGGCCCTCCTGTTTCTGGACCGATGCCCAGCCCCGGCCGTTTCAAAGGCGGTCCTGGGGAGCATGTGTTGCCGTGGGGCAGTTGGTCTCGGCCCTGCGGCTCCTCTTGAGCCGGCCCAGTGAAGCCTGTGTGGTAGGACATACATCAGTCTGCCTGTCTGTGGGAAATGTGCACCTGCGGGGGCTCCTCGGGCTGCTGGGACGCGGCTTGTGCGATTATGTCAGCGGATTTCTGGCTGTCAGTTGGGAGCACATTTCTGCTGCTGAACGGGACACTGGCCTCCGCCTTTGTGCTGGACAGTGGTGGGGAAAGTACTCATACAATGTACGTAAGTAAAAGTACAAATACACAGACAAAAATTTACTCGAGTAAAAGTCAAAGTACCACATTATTATTTTACTTAAGTAAAAGTAAGAAAGTACAAGCTTTTAAAACTACTTAAGTATTAAAAGTAAAAGTACTTGCCAACCATAATACCTAACGGCTTATATAATGTCATTAAGTGTACCTATCGTATTTAGTTTTAATAAATCAGTAATGTACCATTTTAATGAGCAATGCTGCAGATAAAGCATGTTTTTATTGTGTTTACCCCCTGTGACAGTTTAGATTTAGATATTTTATGCAGGTCCTGGTACTGTGCTGCTCTTCTTTAGGGAGGGCCTAATGGTTATTTCCCGCTTTGGATTGGTTCAGCGGACTGATTCTGCTCTCGCCATTGGATACTTTCAAACTAACGAACAAATCCAAAAACCGAAATGCGTCTTGGATGTAACGAGTAACGAAACGCTGTGTAGAAATGTAGTGAAGTAGAAAGTACAGATACTTACTGTTAAATGTA
>CAJRST010015557.1:735212-778431 GCA_907169785.1 Menidia menidia | reverse complement strand
TCTATCTATCTATCTATCTATCTATCTATCTATCTATCTATCTATCTTTATTTTGAAACATGATATGATTTAACAATGTTTACATTGAATGCTTCATAAACATGCATCATGTTTCAAAAAGGAGTAGGATGAAGCCTAAGTGTCACAGTTGTGCCCATTTTTTCCCCAGTCCATTCCACTTTTTTTTTTCCCTCAGCCACCTTTTGTTTTACTTGAGTCACCCGTTCCAGTCCACCTTTTATCTACGGCCCTGTTTTCCCGCCCTGGTATCTTCACACCTGAGTTCACAGCTGTAACGCATTCCCACCTCATTTGCCCAGTATTTTAGTTCCCTCAGTTTTTCCCCTTCTTGCTAGTTCGTTTCATCTGTGAGACTCTTGGTGGATATCGGCATAGCTCCTCAGCCCTTTTGCCCGTTACTGGACTTTTCCACAGTGCCAGCTCGTGGTAATTCTGTTTGTGCCTTGTGCACCCCTTTTCCGGTTTTTGTGGACATTGCTTTTGTTTTCGTCACCCCTGCTGGGCAGAGTTTTTGTGTTTGGATTTAATGAAGACCTCTTAAAAATAAAGACCGTTGAATTGGACTTCCTGGTGTGTTGCGTTTGAGTCCTGGAACACCTGCGTGACACTAAGCTTATTAAGCCCTACCCCTCAGTTACATGTGTCATAGTGGTAAAGGACAATTATTTACAGCAAGACAAACAGTATAGCAACTTTTTATATATTACTCTTTTTTGTATTCATCAAAAATACTTCTCTTATATTCTTTTTTTAATTGCTGGATGCTTTTACATTGTTTAATGTTTTCAGGCAAGCTGTTCCAGAGCTTCACTGCGATAATTGATAAACTAAAGCTTCTTTTTGTTGTTTGAACATACTTAGTTTTGAAATTTAATTTTCCTCTTAGATTATATTTTCCATCTCTATCAGAAAACAATTGTTGTATGTGTGCAGGAAGTGAGTGTCAGTGAGCGTGCACGCAAACTCCTGAGATTTTAGTCCATTAACGGTGTTTTGTATTGTTTCTGTTTGTGTTTTTTTGCATTTACAGGCTGGGAGTGATGGGGAGAGCATCGGAAACTGTCCTTTCTCCCAGCGCCTCTTCATGATCCTGTGGCTGAAAGGAGTTGTCTTCAATGTCACCACCGTTGACCTGAAGAGGTAAAAGTGTCAATACGTTTTAGATTAAACATGACACGATCGATCAGACACATTGAAGTTGCCATTTAGATGTCAGAATAATTGTTTTTTCCATCCCATCGCAGCACAACTGTTTCCACTTTTAGTGGGAAGGTTTTCCTACAGACTGGAATAAAAAGCTCTCACATTTAGGAGGATTCACAGATTTAAACAACACATTGTTAGTCTTAGTAAGAAAAAGTATTCTTTGTTGAATGAAGCATGATTTTCTTTAAATAAAACACATTTGTAGAAAAGGATTTAAGTGAATGACCTGCCCTATTATGAGCCTTCCTTATACTTTAATACTTTGGAAAACGTTTGACTTAGAGGAGAATTTACATTTTTACACTCTCCAAATAAAAAGGTTGGATATTTTCTGGAGGATTTTGTTCATTTTTTTATTTTTTATTTCTGATAAGGAAACCAGCAGATCTCCACAACCTGGCCCCAGGGACACACCCGCCCTTCCTCACCTTCCAGGGGGAGGTCCTCACTGATGTCAACAAGATAGAGGAATACCTGGAGGAGATGCTGGCTCCGCCAAAGTAGGCCTCACAAACACCCTGATGTCAAATGAGCCTCACGGCACCACGCTAACTCCTTTTTCCTCAGGTATCCCAAACTTGCAGCAAAGAACCGCGAATCAAACATGGCGGGAAACGACATATTTGCCAAGTTTTCGGCATATGTAAAGAACACAAGACCGGACAGAAATAGAGGTTAGAGCTGCATTTAAACATGTATAACGTAGTTTTAGAGCTGCATTTAAACATATATAACGTCGTTTTTTGGTTTAACGTGGTCACATTAAAGGATCTTGTGGATGGTTTGTTTGGCTTAAGCTTTGGAGCAGAGTCTAAACAAGGCCCTGGCTAAACTGGATGAGTACCTGATGAGTCCCCTTCCTGACGAGGTCCAGACGGGACGCAGCGGTGGGGATGGTGTTTCGGCCCGTAAATACCTGGATGGAGATGAACTCACATTGGCTGATTGTAACCTCCTTCCCAAACTTCACGTAGTAAAGGTGACCGGCTCCGACCCGCTTTCTCTATTTCCCTATTCGGCTTCGACTACAACCTCTAAATCATCTGTTTCTGGCAGGTCGTTGCAAAGAAATACAGAAACTATGACATCCCCTCGGAGTTCAAAGGGGTGTGGCGTTACCTTGGCAACGCCTACAACAGAGATGAGTTCACCAACACCTGTGCAGCTGATGTGGAAATAGAACTGGCCTACAAGGCTGTGGCAAAGAGACTGGGGAAATGAGCCCCTCGTGATCGAAAGCACTTTAAGGCCATTGTTCCCCCAGATTGTTCCATAGAAAACCCTTTCACAGTTAATTACAAACATTCTGAGTCATGAGTTTTTAAAAAGAAATATACACAAATAGCTTAATTTCTCTGCATATGTTGGAGGCCTTTGAAATGGTTTAGTAAAAGTGATAATATTTGTGATATTTTAACATTAATGGTTTTGAAAATTACATCATTGAAGCTCAGAAAACTCATCATGTGATAAAAGTGTGAAGATTTGAGTTGGTATTTGCTTACCTGATTTATGAATAGAGGCAAGTGTTCAGCTAAAAACTAGCATAAGCTAACAGTGTCACCACTGATGCTAAGAAGCAATCACAAGCTATTTTTTATCTAGAAATTACATTTCTGTCCCTCTGCACGACTTAATTTCAAGTATCTGATTGCTAGGTGATCATAAAAGGTTTACCTTAGGATTTTTGCTTTAAAAAAATACCCAAAATCTGCATTTAAAAGCAGGTTTTGTAACTACAATTAGCTTAGTTAGCTAGCTTACTACAGCTAACCAAATTTTGAACTGTTTTCTGCAATTCCACCCTAATAATTTCACAAAATAGCCATAAATGGAAGCAACGTAAGACTAATTTTCTGTTTTAAACTAATTTTTACTTCCATATCAGCTATGTTTTTTAAAGAAATTGGCACAATAACATGACCACAAAGTGCTAATGATATGCTCAAAACAAACAACACTGGCAACACACTTCTAAGAAACAGGAAATGCCACCGCATGTCCAACATGTCCACGTCTTAATTATTTAAAAAACATGTTGCTAATACATTTTAAATGAGTATGTCCTCATATTTCGCAAAGCATTTGACTTGTATTTTTGTACCTTCTCCATTAGGAACCAGGGTTGTTTTTTTAACAGTAGGAAAAAAATAACTAACACTTTTGTTTTGAAAGAAATTAAATGTCCTTGTGCAAAAAAAAAAGTGAAGAAGAGGCTTACTAATGTAAAGGAAAAGACAAAATTCTGCAAATGATAGGTAATCCCTGCCCAGCCAGCGGTGTTTTATTTTTTTCCAGACTGAGCTGAAGTATTATTCCCTTGTCTGTCATAAAAATGTCAAACTCTGATGCATAAAGTGGGGCTTGGTGATCTTACTTGTCTGCTTTTTCCTCTCTCCATGATTTGCAGGTACTGTTCCCATGCCGCAAACTGTAATAGAAAAGAAAGTGTTTCAGCCAAAGTAGTTTGTCTTTCACTGGTGTTGTGTCAGGTTTCGTAGATTTCACCGGCTTTCCTCCAATGAAGAATAGAATCAGAGCACTTAAATCAATGTCTTGACATCCTTTTTGGAGGCTTATGTCTCTTTTTAAAGCCACTTCCACAGTTTACAGCCCTTATACAAAAAGGTTTTCACCTTTTTCTTCATATTGGATAAATAATTCGACAATCTCAGTCAATTTGATCAACATTTATACAGAAAAATTGTCCTTATTAAACCACAAAAAAAACATGATTAAGTGCTACCTGACATAACTTTTCTTCTGAGTGCCTTAGTGGGAATCAGGCTCACTGCTTACTTTAGCTTTTACGTCTGTACAGTCAAAGATGTGAGTGTAAAAGGATCAACACTATGAATGTGCTGTGTGACAATGATGTATGCTTAATATGTCTGTATATCATTATCTGCTATATTCATTTTCTCCCTGTTGATTAGAACCGTGAACCCACCGTCTATAGTGTTTAGCTTATTTGGATAATAAACCTATTTTCTCAGAGACTGCTTGGGGGTTGTGGTTAATCACTTTCATTTTCATTTTGTGGTTATTCACTTGAACCTGCCTCGCTTTAAGTATGAATGTGCTGTATTCATATAAAAAGAACTGGGAGAATGTGTGTGTTCCCATGCAAAAGTTCCAAGAAAAACAACTTGCTTACTTCTTCTCTCTTCATGAGAAAGTGCAGAATGGGCCCAGACCATTAACTAATCTAGTTCTATCTCCAATGCTAAGTGGTTATTTCCTGGATGGGTCATCAGTTGGTAGATGTCAGATTATTTACTGTTTTCTATGGTGTCAAAAAAGTCAGATTTCAGGCTTTGAACTGTGGAGACTAACACCGGAAAACACAAACTCCACTACAATCTTAATCTCAAAGCTCCTCCAGGACTACACTTTATAAGATCCTGGGTTTTCAATTTATACTATTTATGTTCCATTTTCTGATGGAATAAGAACACCTAATTATTTTTCATTGTATTAAAATTTCCATTTTCTTTTACACTTAATGGGAAGCATTTAATCAACAGTCAGCTTTAAGATGATTTGAGCAGAGTGTGTCCAATAATAAGTCAAATTAAATGCATAAATCACTTCCTAATTTCTCCAAATCATTGCAAACTGAAGGTCAAAGGGGTGCTATTTCCTAGAAGTGAATAGTTTTTGTGTTATTTCTAACGATTTTCTGTCTGGTGTGATAAATGTTCGCGTATGGAGCCTCATTACATAAATAGAGTGTATAAAATAGAGCAGATTTCCAATAAAGACAATGGCTCATGATAAAGTGCAGAGACCCCAGCAGGTGGCAGCAAACACAAAGTGTGTATTTGTGTTGAGGTGACGGAACCTGTTTAGGGACCGTCCATGTTTTTACTCACCTGTTTTTGGCACACATGAACGCCACTCAATTACTTTTTCAATTTGATTAAGTTTTCTTTAAACGGTACCAAATAATGATTTAAAAAAAGTTCCAAACTACGGAAATGGGCAGATTGCATGGAAATAAACCTATTCTTTATACTGAATTGTGATAATGAAGGTGGTTTAATGGAGGATATTTAGATTATTTCAATGCATGACTGCAGTTTTATTGTGTCTGTAGATTTGTATGTGTATTTGTGTGTAGTCTATGACACTACATATGGTTTTGCTCCCACATTAGATTAGTTTCAATGCTTAGAATAATAAATCATTTTGTTAAACTGTCAACAAAATGCTCTAATAGCAATGGAGCAGCACAGATAAAACCCTCTTTCCGTGATAATGAGGACTTTTCTGGAAAGAGATCCCATTGACTTATCAGACGGCAATAAATGATAAATATTCCTAAAATGATTCCATGTGTTGCTAAAGGGCCAAGTAAAGTAAACTGGGCTGTTCTGAGCTTCTCTGCCAGGTGCAACACTAATTCAAGATAAGATAACGCTATCAAATGACCCATGTTAACAACTACACATCTTTTAAACCTCAACATGGTATGGAAAGGAATCTGTTTAATATAAACACACGTCTTGGGTCTTATCTGTGTGGTTTTATGATTAATTTGATTGGCTGGTTAATGATTCTGCATATTTTATGACCCACTTGTTCCAACGTCAGAGAGGTGTGGTGCGTTTCGTGCGGGTTGTTAAAAAGCTGACGGTCCCTGAACGTGTCACTCTGGTTGTGGGCTGAGCGAACTGCTGTGCTCGTGCGCTGCCGTTGCCTTCAATTCCGCCGTTTCAGTCCGTTCAACACGGCGACGACCCCCCCGGTTTGCCTGTGCCTGGAGCTCCGCTGCGTGTCCGTGGGCTTCGCCGTGCCCTTGAGGAGGTAAGCCCCCGCCGAAGGTCCCCTTAGACGGCCGCGGATCTCTCCGGGCTCCGTGGTGGACGAAACGGGGCTCTGGAAGAGGAGGAGGAGGAGGCGTCGCTTTTTTAGCCGCCTGTGCGTGCGTGTGATCGGGAGTGGGCGACTCGTCATTGCGGCGATGCGTGTTTTTGTTGTGAAATGTGAGGTGGTCGATGGGGGGGGGTTGAATGTAGACCCGGCGGGGCGGCTCTCCGGAGGCTCCCCGGCGGACCGGAGGGGGGACGGAGCCGCGTTGCTAACGGTTACCGCTAGCCGGGTCCGCGGCCGTTGGGGAACCGTTACGGTAACCGCTAGCTGGGTTCACGGCCGTTGGGGAGCCGTTACGGCCAACCGCCGCAGCAATCAGGGGGTCCCATGGTAACCAGACACGTCTCCCCCAGCCCAGGAACACAAACCCGTTAAAGATAAAGCGACGTCCGTTGGGCCGGTGGCCTCTTTGTTTGGGGAACATGTTGATCGGTAAACAGCTGGAACACCGAGGCTGTTCGCACCGGTCTGACCTCCTCCAATCAACCCCCCCACGGTAGCAGCAAACTCAGAGTTTTACGGAGGAAAGACGCCACTTGGACTTGGTTTTAGACCCAGATCCCCCTCCAAACACACACACACACACACACACACACACACACACACTGACACCTCATTCTCCGTTTGGGTCGAGGTCAAACGGTGACGCGCCGTCTCACCTGGATGGACACAAGCTGGCCAAACTTGTTTTTCCCCAGACAGGATGTTTAGTTTCGATCTCGCCCACAGTTGAGATCAGTCGTGTTAATTCATGCCCCGGACGCTCACAGCCTCTGAAAACCAGATAAACAGTCATCAGAGGGAACATGTACAGAAACAGGAATAAAACATGTGAAGGCTGATGTGCCAAACACAGAGATGAGTCCATTATAATTCGCCTGTTTGGCTCTTTTAGAAGCACTTAAGTGGCCCGTGTGTGACCTAATCAGGTTATGAGTTGATGATCTGCCTCCATTAGATGGATTCTGTCATTATCACCTCCAACGACGAGACGAGACGTCTGTACTGTTTGTGATGTGGACCACAGAGCTGGGCTCCGCCCCCCCCCCCCCCTCCGGCTCCATAAAGGCCCCTTTCAGACGTGTTTTTCTGCCCCCCAGCCCCCTGGATTATAAATCCAGAGGAAAAGCACTGGCGAGGGGTGGTTGGAGGGCGTGAAGCGGGTGGGCTGGTGGGCCCGGCTGGCTCCGCTCCAGGGGGGGAGGAGGGTGAGGGTTGGGGGGGGGGGGGGGGGGGGGGTGGGGGGGGGGGGGGTGATGGTTTGGGGAGAGCCGAGCCGTGGTGATGGATGCCGTGCGGGAAAGTGGAGCGCCGGAGCTCTCTGTGATTAAAGGGCTGCTGTCCTCTGAGCGCAGACACACACATCCACACACCTCGCTCAGGCCGCTCCTGGAAAAGCCAAAATGATCAGGTCCTTACGTAACTCCCTTAAATCTGTTTGTCTTTTCGAAGTGCCCGTAGTGTAAAATGACCTGGGTGGACCTCGGGGCAGCAGCAGAAAGAGCAGCAAAGGAACCTCTGACCCAGGTTTAACTCAGATAAGGGCCATCTCCATCCTGCAGGTTAGTTAGTTTAGCGTTTCCCCACATTACATCAGATTAATGTATACCCAAAGTGACCTCTGAAACAGAGATAAGAATGAGCCGGGCCTTGTGGATGATCTGTGCTATGGAAACAATAAAGGGTTCACGTCACTCTGCTGTTTACCGAAAACCTAAAGAGGAAACATTTGAATATTTCCTTCTTTGTCTGCTAGATTAGATCTGATGACTAACAAACAGGAGCCAACGTTCAGAGGTCAGCTGATCCATACAGCTGATCTGAACACAATATCTGTCCAATACAGCTTTTATTTAGGCTGTCCACTCAAATGTGCACTCAGTGGTTCTTTTTTTTGTTTTACTGTATAATTTTCTGCCTTGCAGCACAGCCTTTTCCAGCTGCTTCCCACTCGTTTGCCTTTTCCTTACCGATACATATTCCCTCACTGGTGGCAAGCTGCGTATTGGATTGGTTTATTTTCAAATCGTGAAGCTGTTTGTAATCAGTGGGATGATCTGAGGTGAGATAGGAGCTGAATCAATAAGCTGGCGGGTTCTTCCTGCCCCGAACTGTCCCAGTGCTGTCTGTTTTTAAGGTTCCCCATAAACAAATCGTTATTTTTGAATGACGTACAACCTGCGCTCTTCATGGATGCGTCACATATTCCTGGCTGGCGTTTGCTGTGCGTTTTGCTGCTGTCTTTAAAAGGTTTTAGAGGATTTGGATCTGCATTAGGAGTAAAGGCCAGAAAAAGGATTAGGCTTTTCTGCAAAGTGCTGCGAGTTAGGCATGAAGTGCACAGGTTTGGGGATTTAATGGAGTCTGCAGTCACTCGCCGGCATGTTGGTGTGCAAGTGTGTATGTTTGGACATCCTATTGCGTAACAGCTCCTCTGCCTTTAAATGCTGCCTTGAGTTTACAGAAGAGCTATCTCAGCTGAAAATAATGATGGGTTATGTAAAGGGCTGCATACATTCCTTTAATTTTCACCTTAATGCCTTCTTTGTGTGGCAGCTTTTATTATTAAAATAACATAACCCACAACTCAGTGCTGTTTTTTCACGTTGTGATCTCCCCTTTCGATTAGGAAACAGCTGGAGGAACATGTTTGGACTAATTAGGCTAATTAGCATCAGGTTAGCCACATGATTGGGTATAAAAACTTAAAAAAACGATCAGACTTTGAATCTTTCATCTACAAAGCATCAAACCCTCCATAGACTGTGGTGCCATCTCTGTGACCTTCAGGCCCTCAGGCAGCTCTCTGCATTAAAACAGGCCTGATTCTGTCCTGCACAGGCTCAGAAACACTTTAAGAAACAGTCTGTGTGCAAAAAATGCCAGTTTTAGCTACAACATACAGAGAAGAACCCCTTTTTTAAGCCCTTCTCTGGACCCATTTTAGGCAAAGTGGAAGCTGTTCTGTGGCCACGAGGAACTCTGGTTGGAAATCCTCCAAATGAAAAAGAGAGGGAGCATGCAGCTTGTTTAGTGAGCATTATTACCTCAGTGAAGACAGGAGGGCAGCTGCACTCCTCACCTGAAGGTCCACAGCTGGTCTCCTGGACTCCAGATGTTCTCGCGCTGGTGTTGGTCGAGTCAGAACCCAGACCTGGACAGGAGTTCGGAGAGGTCACTGGAGTTGTTTTTGGCAGCCATTATGACAGTAACCTCAGCCCAAACTGAGCTCTCGGTCACCTTGAACTCGGCTTCCTTTTTCTTGACAGCTCGGTGGATTTCAGCTCCCTCTGATCCAAAAGTGCTGAGGCGATTCCTGTAGGCCGGACAGTCGGAGCATGTTGGTTCCCAGCAGTGTGGGGAAGTCAGTCATGACCCCCCCCACCCGGCTTCTGTATCTGTTCCCAAGCTTGATCCTTATGGGAAACACAGGCTGGTGGATTTAAACTGAGTGAATATCATTTACCTTTGTATGCTTAAATCATAAGAGCATTTATCCATTTTCATCGTGAGATCTTGCAGAATAAAATGTGCTGTTGCTCAGAACTTATTCATTTTTTTAGTATACTTTACTTCATCAGGTCATAATTAAACATTAAAGCGTGAATCTTTAGAAAAACACAGGGATCCAGAGTGCGTGCTGTGAGCTTAATTGGAAATAATGTTTTCCCAGCTTGAAACCTATATTTAATATGTAATATTTTTATGATGCAGACATGGTGAAATATATCTGTTTTGCCCAAAATGAAGGTGCAGAATGTGTTCTTCCAGCCAGCAGACGTGTCTGTTTCTCAAAGAAAGACTGGTAACACAAGACAGCAGATGGTTTGAAGCCATTTCTCAGATTTTTGTAGACAGTTGAGAACAAATAAAAGAATCTGAATCAAAGGCTGATCAGCTAGAGAATCGGGAGGCCTTTTGCCCTTTTCTGTGGAGGAAAACAAAGCATGAAGAGATGCAAAAGATGGATATTTGGCTGGATTTCCAACAGGGTTTGTGAAAAGTGACCCTGTAAATCCTGTTTTTATTTAAAAAAAGCTATATGCATCAGAGCTGTAAGCTTGGCTGAAGTGAGGGGAATGAATCCCTGATATCTGAGCGCCGAGCTGTTTAACGCTGAGCATATTTATGGTTTATCTTTGATAATCTATTCAGATTTTCTTTATTGTCTGTGTGACCGGATTAGTGGGGTTAAAAGGGAAGGAGCTGCTTGAATCTGAGTGGGTGTGATGGTGTTTGAGTTTTGTTGCTTGTTTGTTGTTTGTTCTGCTTTATGCTAGTTAAAATGCGTTTATTTCCTGGTCTTCACATCCTCATTCAGCGGCACCACTTCATCTTTTGTCTTTTGAAGATAATCATGAGAGGAAAAACAGGTTTTGTGAGCATTTCTGGTTGTTATCGACCCTGTAATGTATAAATATTCATGAGTCTGGGGCTGTTTGTGACTTGGGCGTGTGACAGGTTCTGGATATTTTAGAGCCGTGTCCAGCCACAATGTGGCTGCAGATATTTGGTTACAAGCTGGATTCACACCAGGAAGGTGGCGGAGATGCAGCGCGGCCGCCTCCTCTGGAGGGCCTAATGAATAATTAAGCAGCGGGCTTATGTGAAGAAGTCTATTAAGATGCAGAGTCACACCGGTCTCCATGGCAGCAGGGCCATGTTATCAGAATCACGTCTCTCGGCCTGAACGCAGGCAACCAGCTCCCAGAGCCTCTGAGAGGTGGAGGGAGTCCTCTTTACTGGGATGAGTCTTTGGGACAATTCCATAAATGAATAAATATGTGTATATGTATGTATATATATATGTATGTGTGTGTGTATATATATATATATATATATATATGAGAGAGAGAGAAGGGAATTAAAAAATTAAATTAAAAGTTGTTTTCCTTTTACACAAGTGTTAAAAGCCAAGTTTGACTTCTTATATATATAGAGAGAAAGAATTAGAAATTAAATTCAAAGTTGTTTTGCTTTTTACAAGTGTTAAAAGCTAAGTTTAACTTCTTCAGTGCCCCTTTTCAGACACATTCCACTAATTAAGGTCAATTCTGGATAATTAGTCTATATTAATTTCCATTTATGTTCAAATTGATTTATGAATATGTAAGGTGGTGTTGAGCTTTGTTTGATATTGGTTGCTTGGGATTTTCCTTCTTTGTGTTTGGTTACTTATAGTTTTTGTTGTTGGTCGTCTGAATTGTCTGATTCGTTTCGTTGCATTCAGACAAAAGACTAAGTTGGAGGAAGTGTGTCAGGGGTCAGACTGATTGCTTCATACGTCAGAAAACATGTTGTGGCTCCATGCCATCATTTAAGGAACAGTGTGATAGTTTATATTAAGTAAACAATGATAGGGACAAGGGGGAGAAGCCAGTAACAAATGACCAATTCAGTTTTTTAACCTGTAGAAAAACCTAAGATTTGGAACCAGGTTATTTTTTTTTAAAGTCCCCTTTTATTCTAATGGTAAAGTTTCTGAGTTGTCTTTTAAATCCAGTGTCACTCGAAACTGAAAATAAGTTACCAGAATGTAGAAAAGCCTGATTCTCTCAGTCCCTTTCAGTGGTAGCCTTGAATGTGAGGCACACAAATCTAAAAATATGAGTCTTATTAAAGGAAAAGTGAGTCTGTAGAAGGGCTGTCATCACCTGAGATCCTCTGCTGTCCTTTTTCTCTTATATTCAGAGATAATGGATACTTTGTCAAAACGGATCAATAATTGATGGCAGAAACTACGTCTAGAACACATTTAGAGGCTCTTAGTGTTGGCTATTTTAGTGGTTCAGAAAACTCTTCCACTCTCTGAGACCTGGAGTCATGCACTGGAATTAATCTCAGCCTCTTTCGTCCTGTTTCACCTTTCTGGAATATCCTCGGAGCTGCGTTTAAAAGCGGTTATTTTCAGCTGTGGGGGAACGGCTGGAGACCTGAGCTCGCTGGGCCATCTGGCCTGGCCTCAGTGTGACGGCACCAGGGTGAAGGCTCCACGATCAGGACCCTGCTGGAGAGATATATTAAAGCCCGAGATGATTATTTTGACATTGATGCAATATCATTGTTCTCTGGTAATCCCTGTGACATTTTCATTAAGCACTTACATCTGGAAAGCTCTCCTGGAAACTGAAGCCGGGATTGCTGTGGATAGACTCAGGACGCCATTGTTGCTGTTCGGATCCTGTTCTGTGCTGCTCGCCTTAGCAGGCACGCCACAACGCAAAATAAATACAAAAAATGGTCACAAATAAGTTCTTCTTCACAAATGGAACTGCAGCTAACTGATGTATTTGTGCAAGAAAAATAGAAAACAAACTTCTGCTTTAGTATGAACCTGTACTCAATCTATTTTATTTGGAATATATTACGTTTCTTTCAGTAATCTGGGATTTATTTGGATTACATCCAATTTATTTATTTATTTGACCAAATATTTGTGTATTATTTTTTATTTATAGATTAATTTACTTCTCTATTTATTGCCAGAAGCTAGTAAACAAGGGGTTGGGGCAGATTAATTAATAACTATATAGATAAAAATAATGAAAAACTAATGAAAAATAATGAAAAAAATTGTAAAATAACGAAATAGTCAACACTAGCTGAGTAATGTTTTTGATCAGTTTTGCATAGACATTTTGCAGCTTTGGTTGGAAACGTGCTCATAAAGCTGCTCTACCAAAGCGTCTGATGTGGAGTTTTAGTCCACAGCTGTCATGTCCATCCCTCAGACGTCCTCATCAGCGTGTTTCTACCTCCAAACCGTCAGCTGAGCTCAGATTTCAGCTCCTTTGTGCCGGACAAAACGAAACCTTGTGCTTCAGGAATGGCCGGCCACTGATTCCCCCGGCGTCAATGATCCCTTTGTGTGGGGCTCCTCGGCTTCTTCAGCCTATAGAGTCTGACACAGACCCCCTCTCAGCAGGTCGTTATGTCACCATCTCAAGTGTCAAACAATCATAGATTCTGAAACCTTAGCTGGCTGTCAGCACGGCGCTTGACCCGCGATGGCCGACGGGCCTCCTGCCAGGTGAGAAAGGCCCCGAATTAGAAACCAGGAGGTAACTGAGAGGAGGTGCTCGGTGGTGCTGCCCAGCCCTTTCTCCCCGGGGATCACAAGGGTGATGCTTCAGTTTCTTAGTTAAAGGAGACATATTCTACCCTATTTCAACAAGTTAAGCTAGTTCCCTGGTGTCCTAATGTAATGTCTGTAACAAGCTTTGGTCAAAATCGCATAAGGATGAAGTCCAATAGCAGTTCAGTCCCCCTGCCTAACCCTAACCCTAACCCTAACCCTAACCCTAACCCAAAACAGCCCCGTTCAGAGCGCTCGCTTTGGAGTGCCTGTCTCTTTAAATGCAAATGAGACACAGGCAATCCACCCACTTCTTCAGGGAGGTGTGCCCACATCGGCACGCTGACGCTACCATGCTAACGCTACCATGCTAACGCTACCATGCCAACGCTACCATGCTAACGCTCACGCTACCACGACGTCTCCACAGATAGGGGAGTGAGCTGAGGGGGGGGGCAACATGCAGGTGAAAGGCTGGAATATTATAATGAGCTAGAGCTAATGACGTCAGAAACTACCCACTCCTGAAACCTCCTGATTTATCTCCTGGATTCAGACTGAGGCAGCCCACAAAAACATGGCCGAGTCATTTTTTTTCACACTTTGCCTGCTGACAGGCCCTCCACAGTCCCAAATGTACACAATCAAATTATTAAAAACTGGCTGCATGGATGCTGTCAGGTAGAGAAATCCCCTCCCAGGCAGACATGGCAAAGCTAAGCCGTTTGTCTCAAATTTTATATACTGTACACCGATTTCCATTTTCAATCCCAGTGTTTGTTCCAGAGCAGAAAGGCTCTGGGTCCACTCGGGGAAGCGGACCCGGGCCTGTGTGAGCGGCTCTGGTGTGTCATAACCCGCTGGGACGCCAGCCCTGCTGGAATCCGCTAGCAGCTGTCTCTGACCTATTTATGGAGCTGATGGATGTCAGGTGAAGAGATCCCTTTGTGGGGCTGGCTTTTGTGCTTCTTGGGAAGGTGCTGCTGACTGTCCGACCACAGGGAACCGTCACATGACCCTCTCTGCTGCAGCACATGTGGGGAAAGCTGCCAAACAACCCGCGGAAATAAACAGAAAAACGCAGTGAGTCTGACCCGGACGAGCTGTTTGGATGCAGCTATTTGGGCTTAAACTCACGGAGCAGACTGGACCGATCCTGACCCGGTTAGAGCCACTTTGAAAGAGCAGAAGAAAGACGCAGCTGAACAGCCAGGCTGCAGAAATCCCCTCCCCACACTTAGCCTCATTTACAGCTACGGCGGCTGAATGCAGATAAGACCCTCTGAGATCTTTTCTTTTGGCTTGATTGCATGCTGGAAAGACTCCTCTCTTCTGCTGTTGCTTTCTGCCTGAAGCTACAGGCTTTTATTTAGCTTTGCAGATTTAGCCCAGAGGTTTTCACTTAAGACTTGTTGAACTATTAAACTGGTTCAAAAGTGCTGCAGGGCTCCCTCATTTTTTATCATGAGCAAAAAGTTTGATGGTTTAAGCCAGTTGTGTTCAAATAGCAGACATGAAAACATCACACAGTTTCTAGAGTCTTGTACAAATCAGCCCTTTGAGGGTTTTCTCATTCTACAAGCTGCTCACGTACAGAAAGGGGAAACATGCTCACATACAGTCAGAACCACATCTGATAGCAGCCCCATGTAAAGACATCCTGCGTTAGCTAGTTTCTCAGTCTGACGGATGTGTAGGCACATTGATTCGGCTAATAATGAACTTTTATTTCCTGTTGAGGTAACTGTAACTATGCAGCATAGAAAAGCTTGTGGTTTTCTGATTGCTGCTTCATGGAAAGCAATGTCGTTTTTTTTTCTTTTTTATGGCACAGTAATTCTGTTTGTGCTCCATTTCATGTCTTGCATCAAAGGTCAGAGAGCCCCGTTTCTAGTCCCCATCCTTACTTATTTGCTTATATAAAGAAATATGGAAATTCGACTCCTACATGGAGCTTTTAGTCTTATTGATAACATGGACAGTCTCTCTATATACCCATGAAGGGAGGAAATGGATTCAGACTGGTCTATTAGTTTGGCCAAGGTTAGACTTATAAAAGGCCATATGAGTATGAAAGAGCATCAGAGCATCAGGTGCACTTTGAGACTGAATCTCTGCTGAACTATCGGACAGAAACAGCCCGTCCCTCCCCGATACACCAACTGAAAACAGCACTACAGTTTGCCCTGAGCTCATGAATGGACACTTTACATAGTTTTATTCCCTCACACTCTAGTTCCTCATCCTTAATGATCACGGATCAGTAGTCGGCCTTAAGGAAGTATTTAAACATTAAACCTCTGAGGTATTAGGTTTCACTGTTTCCTAAAAGCTTGTAAAAAGCTTTCTGTATATTTTAAAACTGGTTTGCATTTTTTTCTGACTCCTTTGTTAACAGCAGAAGGAGTTTAGCTGACATCGTCATGAAAAAGACAATTGAAACCTTTTATATTTTGGATTATGACTTGGTTTCCGTTCTCTATTGAAGCTAATCCTGAGCTATACATTGACAGGCTGCATTCCTTTGCAGTTTCTCACATTGAATTAACATAAAACACAGGTTGAGCAGTAATGAATAGATGAGGGATGATGTACTAGGGTTCACTGATAACAAAAACCTGGCATGTATAGGTTGAAACAGCAAAGTGGGTGTGGGTTTTACAGTTCTGTTTATATGCTTTTGTTCTCCCTTATCATTGATATGTTTATTATAGGCTATTCAGGTGTGTACACCTGCAGGTAACCCACATAAGCAGCATAAGCTGCCTCTCCCTACAGATCTAAAGCCCAAATCTGAACTTGACGGTTTCCTGTTCAGAGATCTCTGCTGTTTGGGGTCCTGTTCCTTGTTCTGTTGACTTCTTTATCAGGGCTCTGTTCTAATCGAGCTGAGTGCACGTGGGATGTGGTCAGAAAACACCCCAGTTATCTGTTTCTTTTTCACCCGGCCTGCAAACTCATCCGTTCTTCTTCTGTTCCCTCCACAGCAGCATGTTGGACTCGGCCCTCTGAGGTGTTACAGAGCAGAGAGGATGGCCCATAAGAGGAAGTTGTGCCGGTGAGGCGGATCCTCCTGAAGCATGCCGGCTCTGGCCTCCTGATCCCCGGAGCCCCGCCTCGTCCCTCACTCAAATCGAAGTCTCCTCACCATGGCGTCGCCCTTCTTGTGGAAGCTGTCCTCGCAGAAGCTGGGCTTCTTCCTGGTCAGCTTCGGGTTCATCTGGGGCATGATGCTGCTGCACTTCACCATCCAGCAGCGCGCCAGCCACGAGAGCAGCGCCGTGCTGCGCCAGCAGATCCTGGACCTCAGCAAGCGCTACATCAAGGCCCTGGCCGAGGAGAACCAGAGCGTCATGGACGGGCCGTACGTGGGCACCATGACTGCTTACGGTGAGGAAACCTCTGGAAACGCACCCTCTGTAGCACCAGCAAATACCCCGGTCCCCCGTTCTGAAACGGCTAGCTTAATCAAACGAGTCCTCCTTAACCCTTTAAAGCCTGATCCAAGAAAAATAGGAAGAATATTGGATTTTTTAGTCTGAAGTCTTTCTTTGGCCCCTCAATAACATATGAAGAAATAAATATATATTTTGATCAAATTGGCGTGCAATAAGTCAAAAATATATTTTGGTGTCGTCTTCTACTGGCTGTTATCAGGTATATCTGAATGTGTACAACAGGGGTTTGAGCAAAGCTTTTACCACTGAATGATGCAAAAAGTCTCAGATCCAAAAGACTTCAGAAACCGTATGTATCAAATATGATACATTTGGCTTTATAGGGTTAAATCAGGCAGCCCTCCCGGTGGTTCTGATGGGAAAATGCCCCTCACACAGCCTCCATTTAAAACACATTTAATGGTTCCACTTGTCCAGGCACAAGAGAAGCCGGCATGGAAGATTTAATGCTGATACGGCCACACCGGAGCATAATGCTGCACCGGAGCAGGTCCAGAGACGCATCAATAAGTTATTCATGCCATTAATAGAGCCGTATGGTTCGATGGGAGGCTTCATTAGAAACCTAAGATTGGAATTGATTGTTGTGTAATTCCCAGAGAAACAGCAGGATACAGTAAAGCCTAGCAGATTAAATCTGCTCCCAGGCAACCTAAAGAAGATGCCGGCGTATGGAAAGTAAAGGAGCGCTGGCAGCTTAGAGCTTTACAGGGATTTCCTTTTTCAGGAGCTTTAACCTGATTGTTGCAGCAGAACATGCAAAATATGTAACTCGTGGTTCAGTATGTAAAGCGTTTCAGTCTCTGACACCACCAAGACGCTGCTGCAAATCATGTGATTAATGGAGGTGAGGTAATCTGAGGACCTTACATGGATTTCCCTGTTCTGCCAGCCAGCAGCTTTGTTTTGTATATGATGGATTGATCCTCCTGTCATTGCTGCAGTTTATTGACCGCTGTCCAAAACCACATAAGAATCCATCTCAGGGTCTTAATTAGAAAGCTTCCCATCAGGATACTTTGTGCTTCCTCCTCCTGCTTCCACCTCATTTGTAATGACTTAAAAATAAAAAGACAGGGTTTTCTCATCTGCTTTGCATCAGTGACCCTAAAAAATCCATCTGAATTCAATGTTGCCACATTTTTTAGGATAATTACAATTGTACAAACAGCATCCAGGTTGAGCAGATGGAAAAACTTGCATGGGTTTGCAGCCCTGGACTCCTGTTTTCCAATAACTCCACAGCAGTCAGACATGAGGAGGTTCAGGCCTCCTCCTCCATACTTGTACTTCTCTGAGCGGCTGGCTTTGTCCTGCTCTCTGACGCTGTACCTGTTCTCCGGCAGGTCAGCAGTTATTACGGATGTCTTTGTGCTCCCTGCTGCTGTCGGGGCCTGAATCAGGAGGAGTCCTGTTGCCTGGGAGTGGTATAAGCTTACATATATTGCTGCTGTAATCCTTTATGGCCTCTCTTCCCCAGAAGGTCACAGTGAGCTGCTTCTGTGTCTGTCGGCTCGGCCTTATTATGTTGGTCAGATAGAGCTCGCTGCCTCATGGATGACAGGAAACAATTGGGGTCACTGATGAACAGCCTGGGCTTATGCTCCTGTGTAATCACTTCTTTAAATTGGTTATGTCCCGAATCAAAAGAAAGGGAAACGTCGAGATGGGCAGAAATGTGCTGCGACTGGTGATGGATGGCAGCTCAGGTCTCAGGCTCCAAACCTGGCTGCTAATGAGCTGCTAACCCCATGCTAGCTTCCCCCAGCAAATGTTGCTATAGAATTTGCCCATTTAACACTGTTTCACCAGCATCTTGTTGGAAAGAAAAGCCTTTTTTCTTAATCCAGAAACTGACACATTATTCAGTCACAGATTTAAAGATCCTCAGGTATCCTTCTCCTTCCTCCTCTCTAGTGTGTGGACAGCAGCCTAGGGAACTCATCTATTTATTCCGTGTTATCATTATCACGCTTTGCATTGCAAAGCCAGTCCTTTCAGTTTGTGTCTGGCACTTCTGCGCTGCCCTGCGTCCAAATCAGACAAATTCTCTGGCCTCTCTGTTCACACAAACCCTGCTGTGCCAGGCTGTGCTGTGCACTTGCCAATCTCTCAGATGTGATGAAAACTGGCATATCCGATACAGGAAAAAGTGGAGCTAATGTGCAAGAAGAGCCAGCATATCTGTCCACACATAGCCGAGTGTTAACAGAACACAGGTTTATTGGGTATCGCTCAGCTCTGGGAGAGTGAGGACGGGCTTTTCCTCAGCCGTTTTTAACAATGCGCCGGAGAGCTGTGTCACAGAACTTCACATTTCTGTGCAAATGTCATGCAAATGCTGCAGGTTGAAGCATGGGAGAAATACCAGCGCAAACAAAGGTGAACAATGCCCCGCGTTAGGATTTGTTAGTGGCATTTGCATGGCTCATGCATCTCATTAAGGATCAGACTGTGCAGCTCAGGTCCCGGAAAAGGGCTGGAACTGGCTGCTCTGGTATTCTTAAATGGTTGGAGGGTGATTTGGGAAGTTTTATTTGGGGATGCAGAAACCTTTTGAGCTGTCCTGGACTGCTAAAGTTCCTCCAGTGGCTGCTGTAAGATAATGGTGACTCCCCCTCTCCAGACTTGAAGAAGACCCTGGCTGTGCTGCTGGACAACATCATGCTGAGACTGGGGAAGCTGGAGTCCAAAGTGGAGAACATCTACAACGGCACGGGGGGCAACCTGACCAACGGCAGCAGCACGGCCAGCCCCAGCGCGCCCAACTCTGAGAAGGTCAACGTGGCCGGTATGTACACACACACCTCCTGCTTCGTGTTGAAACTTTGACAACCCTCCTGTCAGGCTCCTGTTCAGCATGGCTTACTCACAATCTGAAAGTCCCCAGCAGAGGCAGGAAACCAAAGAAACCGCTGGGATTGTGTCTGGCTTCCTCTGTCTGATGAAGGTTCTCAGAAGAGTGCTCGTCTTCTGCTGGTCTCCAGGTTTAAATGATCGGAGGGCTTTCAAAAAGCATTTCTGTTGTTTAAAATACGAGCTGTAATTGTCAGTGGAGCCCGAGTTGCTCCATCGGATTAAAGGAAAGAGGCTTGCTGTGAACCGATGGGATCGTCCCCTTTGATTCGTCACATTTTGAAAAGGGAGCGAGATACATTTCTGCAGCTTAGAGCTTCTACGTCATTCTGAATTCAGCAGCCTTTGCTGTGTGGAGCCTGAAAACACCCTCACAGGCGTTTGAACACACCAAGTAAAGAAAATCCGACCTAACCAGGAAGCCAAAGAAAAAAGATGTTAAGAATCAGGAAATGTAGAGGGCTTGATTCATGGTATCATGTTGACGTATTCAACATATTTATAGCCTTCTGACACAACGACACCAGGAAGGAAGCGAGCCGGAGGCCATTAGCACCTTAGCATCAGCTCTGCCAGTAAGAAGCCTCAGGCAGCAGGCGGCCAGCTCTGAGGGAGGCCAATCTCACACCAAAACCCAGCAGGTTTGCAGCCCTCCTGTACCCGATGCTCTGATGTGTGCAGTTAGCATCACACTGCAGGTGGAAACCAGAGAAATATCTAATACGTGTCACCTTTTGCCCTCTCAATCACAGCTTCACAGTCACAGCTGTGGAAAGTTTCCTGGTAATGTTTTCACAAATGTTTTGGCTCCAGTGTAATAAATGAGCTGTAGAACCAGTCTAACCAGAAAAAGACACAAAGTTATCAAACAAAAAGTGGCTGGGATTGACTTCTAGTTGTTGCATAACAAAGATAGTACACAGAGCCATGAAAAACCAACAGCAGATCAGGATAGCAGACAGAAAATTCCCATTTTCATCACAGAAGAAGCAGCAAACTGCAGCCGGCTATCCATCTGGAAGTCATTCAGACCTCCAGGACACAATCATCTCATTTAGAAAGAGAACCGAGCACGTTTTCCTCTGTTCCTGCCTCTCCTATGAAGGCTGGTTTCTGGAGCAGAGACTTTACAGTTCTGTGAAAAGGCCACAAACCGACCCATCAGTTTGACTCTAACCTGTTCTCATTCCTGGCCTTTTTGACTCACTAATGGTTTAAATCTCCCACAACTCCCTCATGTCCACACGTATCATCGTTAAACTCCCTCCACTTTAAATTATGTGGCCTGTGTCTAAAACTGCTCCTCATAAAAACCCGTCGTTATTCAACGGACACGTTCAGCTGCAGGTAAAATACGAGCCTCCTTCCACTGTTTGTGGACAGTTCACTGCTGTTATCACCCAGATCTGGAACGCATCTCCATTTTTCTGCAAGGCTTTGTTTGCTGGGAACGCGGAGCAGGAAAAACATTTGGGTCCTGAATGCAGGACGAGCTGAGAAAGCAACACCCACGTCTCTGCTGGCAGCGATCTGAGGGCTGTGGAGCTCCGGGCTCCACTGGAGCGCGTCTCCTGCCTGGGAGTGGGTGGCAGGCAGAGCTCGCCAGCTCCACCAGAGCTGCTTCCTGACTGGAGCGCAATTATGGAGATAAGAATCGGGGCAGTGAGGGGAACACGCCTGCCTTTCACAGAGGCTGCTATCAGGCTGAAGGACTGGACTCCTCTAAGCTCTCTGTCAGCGGCCTGTCAGGAGCCAAAGCGCCTCTTTTCTCCGCCTCCATCCCCCTTTGCTTTCCACTACAGCCGGGGTACAAGTGTACATACATTTAGGCTCGCAAACGTAAAGGAAACGCATTGTTTTCTCAAGTAAAACCGAATGGAAAGGCTGGTGAGAGGCGAGCAGTTGTCAGAATAATTGTACAGTTCAACAGGCTGCCACCGAACTGCTGCAGATAGAGAGATAAATAAGTGGATGACATCATTCAAAGAGTCAAATCTCAGACAGACAGGAATAAAAACAATCTTCTCAGATGTTAATGTCTTTGTTTAGATGACTCCGTCTCTTTGAAGCTGTCCCCATTCACGTTTAGTTGATCTTTTTTATCTTCCTTTTTGAATATAGCTGCCTTAAACTCCTGCTGATATTTCAGCTGATGGCTGCGTGTCAATTCCCTGTTTGGCTTAGAAATCACCTGCAGTATGGAAAATCCTGCTCTTTATTGTTTTCTGCACAGAAGAATCCTTTTGGGTGACGCCTTTCGGAGAGAATTTGATCCCAAATGTCCCACTTTGGATCTTATAGCTCATGAGAACAGAAGCCGATCTGCCTCGCTGGTCTCGGATGACAGCGTCTCATTTGTTTCTCTGCCTGTGGGACAGGCTCCTGCTTTTGAATCCCACTTTTTTTCCCACTTTTGACCATAAATGCCTGAACGCCAAACCGCCGCCCAGCTGTGGCTGCTGCTGGGTGGGAGTCGGATGGACTCAGGCCGGGGAAGCCTCGTCTTCCCGGGTCTCATTAGTGTGAATAATCATCCTCCCCAGTGGGGCTCTGAGGGGCCTGGCCTGTAATCTCCTGCCAGCCAGAGGTGTGATAATTACTCAGGCTTTCATTTCCAACGGCCTCCATCTTTCTCCGTTCGACCACCTCGTTTTCAGGCTTCAGCTTCCAGCATTTTCTCTCCTTTGATGAGATTCGAGGCCCGGGGTCGAAGGTTCCTGTGTCTCTCTGTGTGGCATCCAGCTGCCGAGGCTTTGAACAGCCAGGGACTTTCTTTTCATAGGCTGGACCTGATGTGCATCTCCTCTAACTGCAGTTTAAGATTAACTTTAGGAGTTACTGATCTATTAAAAGTGATAAATGTGACTCGTCATGACGGTTCTCGGCTGCGTTTAATATCCTGCTGCAACTCAGACTGACACTGAATTATTTTATATTTAGTCCTGATTTATCAGCAAGTAGCTGAAATAAAACGCTGTAGATGAAAAAAATTCTTTTGATATCTTGCCTGAACTCAAAGCTAAATTATCTTTATTGTTATGGAGGAAAAACTTGAAATGCTTTCTGTTCTGGAAGACATCAAATGAAGCATTTCATCTGCACAAATGACGCTAATTGTTGCTTATTTTTTAACCTTATTTTCTCAATAATCCAATTAAACAAGCCGTTCTTCCTGTGACGTCTAGTGAATGTATTGGAGGTGAAATAAGCCCCAGATGAACAGCAGTCGTCCCTTTTATGTGAGCCTGTATGAACTAAAACTGAAGCTGCTTCTTATCGACCTGAATAAGCAGAGTTTTAGGTGTTGTCAGCCTGGATGTGTCTCTTCCTCATATCTGGAGGACGTCTTTAGTGCGTATCTAATTGGAAAAGGCTGTGTGGCCTCTATTGTGCTTTGGAAGGCCTGTTTACTCATTCAGCACTCAGATCAATACCAATAAACCCCCCCCCACACACACACACACACACACTCCCACTCCCACCGGGCTTTAACGGGTTGCTGAGAGAAGCTGTCTGCTCCCACACATCCTGCAGGAATGTGTCGCATCACGACAGAACCCGTCCACCAGTCCGACTAATCCTTTTACTATAGATCACAACCTGTTCTGAAGGCTTCATAAAGAGCACCGCGCCTCCTCCCGCACGTCCTCAGATGGTGACTGAGCCTCTGCAGGACTTTGCTCTTTCTTATTCTCTTATTCCACTGCGACTGATTAGCTGTGTGCATGTTTTCAAAAGCATCTGGGCCCCATCGCAGCTCTCACTGCTCACAGGATGAATTTTCTGCCTCCATCCTGCTTTGTTCAGGTCCCCGGAGATCGCTCCCATATGGAGAGCAGGAGATTTTTACAGCAGTGCTGTAAACCAACAGGAGGAAACTGTGAAGTTTTCCCTTTTATGAAGTCGTTTGTGGAACTGCAAGTGCTTCCTAAGGTGCCACGCATGTGATGTAATCAGTTTACTTGAATTCTTCTGTTTTTATCTGAACACAAAGGCAGTCTTACAAGTAGAATATGGAAAACAGCCTCTGAACTCTCCCCAAAAATAAGACTTGAATGCAGCTCAGCGGCAGCCATGTTTGTTTCTGTTTATCAGAGACAGAGGTGGAATTGTGACTATTTTCAGCACAAGTGTTTCACAATCCCTGGTTTCATAGCAGAAATATCAGAACAGAAGACGTGCTGCTGGATGCAGAGCAAATTCAATTCGTGCTGTTTTACCCTGCAAACCTGCAGTCAAATCGGCTCTTTGATTCACTGAAATTACCACAAATTATAAAAGGAGTGTTGCTGGTAATAGATCTCAGTTTGCTTTAGTGCCCAATATTTAAAGTGAGTCCATTGGAGCTTAAATATGTCATTTGAATTAATTCACCTTTACCTTTGTTTGGTAGCTGAAAGTATAAATTAATTGTTTTCAGTGTGTTCAACAACCAGTTTGATTGTTTTAGGATACAACGGGGACAAGCAGATGCAGTTTTTACTCACCAGACCAGGAGCAAACGCTTTGAGTCCTTTGCTGACGAAAAGATGTCTCCAGGTTCTTTATGAGACAAGAGAGTGGGGATATGATGTCCACCGGCCAGGAGCCTCTGCTGCTCCATTAGATGTCTGAGGATGAGGTGCTTCTGGTCCTTTTCGTCCTCCTCTGTGGAGCAGATTGGACATTTTCAGGGTCAAAAAGAGGAATTACTCTCACAGCTTATACATACATACATCTTTCTGCTGCATGTAATTTATTCCACCGGTAACTTTTAATGAAGATTTTCTATAGAGTTGATGCTTTTGTGGGAAAACCAAACCAGCCTGTCCTCCAGCCTCTGTCCCTGCTGGAGGACCAGGCTGATGAGGGAGGCGGGGGGGATGTGGACACATCTGGGCCTGACGCACCATCGGTTGCAACACGTGCACCTCACTTTCTCTCTGTAAGCCGAGGAGCTTTTTAATTCTGATTTCTGATTCTTCTTAGCTCACAGGATTTCTCTCCTGTCTTCTTTGGTCTTTTAAAGGAACTAATGATGGCACATGAGATGCATTCTTTAGGTTTTTTTAGGTTTTCTCTGGAGTAAGAAAGCGGAGCTGTGGAATAATGAGTTAAACGCACAGCTCTTCTCTCCTATTTTTCAGCCTTTCCCTTCATAATTTCTCTTCCCATCTTTGTTTCTGAGCCTGTTTGGTGCTTCTCAGCCGGGCAGCCTGACGCTGATGAGTCTGATCGCTCATCCGTTCACACAGAACATGGGCAGAGTGGTTCTGGCTCCGGAGCAGCTTGTTTTCAGCTGCTCTGCAGCCCCTCGCTATCGGTCTGAGACTTGAACCCGTTTCAAGCCTTTCGGAGCCAGCGGAGCAGATGTTCTGAGCGTCCACAGAGCTGATTGGAGACGCTCGGTCCAGTTTTAAGGGCCAGTTTGGCAGCAGGTCGCTCAGAGTCCACCTCCACCTGCAGCCTGCTCTGAGGAGAGCTAATCAATGCTTTCTGGCTCCTGCCCTTTGCGCCGGGCTCAGGCTGGATCTGCTCCCTCCTCCGGGTGATTCTGGAGAGAACAGGTCAGATTGCTTCAGCACAAAAGGCGGATTGATTGCAGCCAGACTTTGTGCTCGCTGCAGCAGGGAAGGGGGGGAAAGCTGAGCCCCGGCGTGGGCTGTGGGGTCGGCACTTGGTGGGGAAATTTGGATTTGGTTGTGTTTTGCCTCAAGGACTTTTCTGTGGAACCAGAGGCAGAAACAGACACGTTTTGACCAGGTCCAGACATGTGATCCTCACTCGGAGAAGCCCCACTGCTTTGAGTTGAGTTCAAGGGGAAAAGGAACAGTTTGTGGTTTGTTTTGCACAAACTCGGGCTTCGTTTAAACAGTTCTGGAGAAACGCTGGTGCAAAGAGTTTGATATGGGGCTAACGTGGCCTCTCTTTTCATACTGGGGATTCAAAAGGCTGAAAACTTTCAGTTTCGTCCAAACTGGACCAAAAATTAAGCTAATACGTTGGCTCCGGCATTAATCTATCTTTTATCTTAACAGATTTATGTGATTAGGACCAAAGAGGCTTACTTTTGTCAGCTTTAAGACGTCTTGTTAGAGGTGTTTTTGGAGTATTGATGGTTTTTCCTCTCTGTTATTCTAAGCAATTTGCTGCTGCAGTCTGTAAAAGAATGGAAAAGTTGAGTGGTTAGGACATTTTCCAGGGCTGGATAAGTAAGAGAAAGAGGAAACCCAGTGTGTTTAAAAGATACATGTGGCCACCATGCTTTTCCCTTTTCATTTGTCTTTTGCTTTAAAGCCTTCAATGTAACTTTAAATCATTCTTCCCTTGATTTTTGAGACTCCAAATTGATTTATTATTATAATTTTTGGCATAGTGGACACTAAGTATGTCCACTTATTATCGTTATTATATTATTTGTATATTCATAGTTGTGTTATAGGATCAAAATGAGGAAAAAGCAAAACTGTGGACCAAAGCTGCCGTTTTCCCATCTTGTGAGTGTTGTCGGTGGCAAAATAGCTGATTAGTTCTGGAGGTAAAGCTCAGAGCACCCACAGGTAGAGTTTACAGATGGCAGGGTACAGGAGTGACGACCTTTAAGCAGCCAAACTGTGTCAACACATCATTCACACACGTATGTGCAGTCAGACCTGTCAGCCAGCCGGTTTGCAGCAGCCGAGAGCTTTTTCTTAGAAAAGGAACATTCCTTAAATGTGTTTTTTTCTTTGCACAGATTAAGAAAAGTCGTCACACACCTCTTTGTCACGTACTTTTGTCCCACTGAGCAAATAATGAGTTTGGAGAGCCTGAAACCAAATCAACAAGAGTGAAAAGGGGAGTGTAACGAAAACCAGATGTCCTCTGTCCACTCCTGGAGCTGTCAGATGTCAGTTACCTCATGGGCTTGGACAGAGGGACAGAGAGGGAAAAATAACTGTGTAATCTCACATAACTCCAGCGATGAGGCTATTTAAAGGCCTTCAGATGGCCGGCGCTGGCTCGCTGTGACCTCCGTGCAGCGAGAGGCGTCTCATCAAAGTGGGAGTGATGTCAGCTCTTTTCAGCTTCTTTACCTTTAGAAAACGCTCTTTTATCTTTGCATTTTTCTGAATTATTACCATGTTCTTTCCGGTTTCTGCCGGCTGTCTGCTTTGCTCTGTGCCTGTTTTAACAGAATAAACACGCTTCTCTTTTGCTTTCCTTTTTAAGCTGTGGTGTGATTTGGTGGCTGGTAGTTCGTGTTTCCGCTTAACTCTCTGTGGTTAATGTCTGAATGTGATATGTGGGGATGAGTGAAAGTCCCTCTCATACTCGCTGACACGCGATGCGACACAAAAGGATGCTTTCACATGAAGGCAGTTTGGCTGAATTTGGCTTAAGCATGGCTCCCTTTGCAGTGCTCTCCTGCGTTTGATTATGAAGGGAGTTATATTTAGCTCCCTGGCAGCAGCTTCTGCTTGATTAAAGCTGGAAGATTTGCCTGGTGGCGTTGGCGCTCGCTGGCTGAACGACAGGCTGCCTGCCTGGTTGCTCACTTGGTTGGTTGGCAGACGGGATGTCTCGGTGTCAGTAGGATGAAATAACAGCAGCTCACTCTGCTCTTGTGCCTCCTCAGGGCTACAACAGAAACTCTGTACCAAACAAATCATAAGTCCTGTCTGAGTCAGCAGCTCCCTCCATAAACAGTGGAGTTCTTCCATGAATTTCTAAGAAAAGGGAGATATAAAACAGAGCGGAGGGCAGATAACGGCAGCCGTTGTGGGTCTGACGGGGAAACTGTACTGTGGCTCCCTCTTTGGTTTAAAGATGAGAGCTGAATCTCATTCACAACCCGAGAGAAACCAAAGAGCTCAACACAGCGGGGGAAGCATGATGATGTGGGCTGGTTCTGCTTGGAGTCCACCATGTTAGGCCCTCAGATAAAGCTGGAGCCGGCCCACTAACGGGCCAAAGACCCGAACACAGCAGCAGATCTACAGCAGAAAGTCTGAAGAAAACAAAAATTAACTTTCCATTTTTAGCCCTGACTTTCAGGCCCGTTGTGTTTTTGCTGCTCAGAGGTAGCTGTTGCCCTCGATATTCCTCTGCTCTTGGAAAAAAAAAGCTTTAATCTTCCTCCTTGTTGCTCGGCTCCTGCCGCCGTCAGAAACAATAAGACGCCTTTTGTTGTGTGTGTTGTGAGCAGCTCGCAGGCCTCCTGTTGCGTCCCTCCGCTCCTCCCTGAAACGGTAAACTCCTATTTATCAAAAGGGGAGCTGAGAGCTAGAAAAATAACTGTCAACATGTTGGATTTGAAAACTGATGTGGAGGGCTTTACTCCAACATGCTGAGAGCTTGTTTCTTTGGTTTACTTTTCTGTCACACCTCTAAAATCGGTTCTTTTAATTAAACCAGACGGGGGGAGGGTTATTTTCCTTAATGTGCACACAGATGGAAACCAAACAGTGGATGTCCAGTCATCTGCTAGCTTGATAAAAACATAGAAGTGGGAGTTCCTCCAGCTTTCGTCTGTCTTTCCTTCTCTCAAACGGGAACATCTTTACCACGGTGACGTGACGAATAGATGCCTTTCACAAATGTGGTGTGTTTGCTAAGAAAGTCAGCCAACTTCATTAACCTCAGACGGAGTTAAAAACAAACTGTGGAGCTGTGACTCAGAACCTGATATCAGCAGGCATATGCTCAAAGTCGCCTGTGATGACTGAAGTGGTGGGTGGAAACTTCTCTGGGCTGGTTTCCATCCAACTGTTGGGCTGTCAGCGTCTCTCTTCATCTCTCCTTCCTCCCCTGATAGAATCTGCAGAACCAGAGGTGTCAGCCGTCTCAGATCAGTGCACGGAAGAGCAGAAAGGAAATGAAATTTTTACAATTCTTACACGCATACTGCAGCTTTTTAATAAGTAAAGGGGAGTCGGCGGTGAGCACGAGGATGGAGCCACAGCTGGAGCAGCTGATGGGTGCTCACCCGACCTAAATGCCACATTTCAGCCGTCTGGGCTTTTATCTGCCGGACGCTCGTCCTCCTTTCCGCCTGCTTTTGTCCTGTAAAGGGCAGCGTGTGACGCTGAGGCTGTGAGAGGACAGGAGAGCTGATTTTGTGACGGAGCCGAGGGCAACATGGAGGACACATCGGAGCAGCTGCCTCCTTCCATTGTGCTAAACAAAGGGGTCGGCAGAGGGAGGTTTCATCTGCTTTTTGGTTTCTTAGCGTCACTGTGGGCTGAACTGCCGGAGCTCTGTGGTCCTTGTGGTTTTTTTATTGTCAGAGGTGATCCTGCTGGATCTCAGCCAGGTCTGACCACAAATGAAGGGGCTGTCTGCATCTGAGAAGTCTCCAATTCTGGAGCTACTGGGCTGCTTCAGCTTAGGGTGGAGGTCTTCAAACGGGGGGTCCGCTGCCCCTAGGGGGTCCGCAAAGGTACTGCATGGGGGTCGAGAAAGTTTTGGTTGATTAGCCCCCCTATTCAATTGTTTCCACTAATGTAAATGTCTTTAAATCCACATGAACAGGAGTCCAACAGACTGTAGTAAACAGATAAATGGAGGCAGAAGATGTATTTCAGTCATCAACGCTCACATTCAGCCACACACAGGAGCTCTTTCAAGCTGGGCCCCGTTTCAGTCACAACACCTGTCCCTCCAACCAGGAACCAGAACCAGATATTTACAGTAAAAACGGGAACACATGAACTTGTGGATTATCTGAGTATCTTAGTACTAAATGCCCAATAACAAGTTACATTTACGCACTATAGGACCAGTTTGATATAACACAATATAGATAATTAGGGGGTCCTTTCTCCATCTCGCCATCAGTTTGGGGGTCCTTGGGTTAGGGGATCAGCCCCCCCTGGCCCCTGCAGCTGAATTATTCTTTGGTTGTTTCATGGAAACGGGACAGATCAGAACGAGTCTCCCAGCAAACTACCACGGCTGACATTTATAGGCGTAGATGGAGAAGTCTGTGCAGATCTGTGAGCTTCTTTAATGAAAGCTCAGGTAAGAAGCTGTGTGAGGAATGCAGCGTGCACCTTTTTGTTTTTATAGCGTCCTGGTGTCAAAGCCTCAGTTTTAATCTTCCCCTGAAGCTCATTGTGTACAAATACACGTTTTTCAGGCTCTGCTCTTTTCTGCTTCTCACATTTTTCTCTCTCTGTTCCCGCAGACCTCCTAAACGGAGCCCAGGAGAAGTGCGAGCTGCCGCCTCTGGACGGTTTCCCTCACTGTGAGAGCAAGCTCAAGGTGAGCAGCCCCAGGGATGATGTCGCTCAGAGCTCAATGTGGCCTCCCAGCATTGTTGCTGCCTCACAGTCTGACTGACAGACGACGTGATGGGAACGGAGAGTCCACATTATGTGACTGTGAGGGTTTAAAAAATGCTGTTAAGGGTGCTCCTGTTCATACCACCAGACCCAAACAGGCTGAAGTTACATTTCTATTCCCCAGAGAACAAAAAAAGCCAGCAAAGTCCCATTAAATCTCTTCTTAGTTATAGATTTTTCTGACAAATTGTAGTCACTTAAAGCCTTTTCAGACCATCGCTCTGCTGGACCAAAGCCTGATCTGACTAAATCATCATTTAAGTAGCTAGAAGGTAGTAGCTTGAAAATCCAGCATTATTTTTGGACTGACTGAATGGTGTGAAATGAGCAGAATGTGTCCAATCTGGAGGCTTGTTCAGCACCAGGATGTTAGACTGGGCGAGACCTCTTAAGGCGGAATGAGAGACAACTGGAGCTTCTCCACAAACGGGCAGAAACGCGTTTAAAGGCCTCATTTTCAGCCATTTCTAACTGGCTAAAATTGGATCTCAGTAGAGCTTCGACCACTCAGATTACAGCCCTCATCTGATTGGCTGTCCAGGTTCAGGCCAGAAGCACCAACGCTCACATACCCAAACTCCATGTGGTGTTTCTAGTCTTGTGCACCATCTGCTGCGCCAGTCGCAATCTCCCCCTGATTTTACGAGTGCACAAAAAGCCAAACTGGTGGATTAAACTGGTTTAAAGAGTAAAGCAGCTCCCAGAAGCCCAGGTGGCCTCAATGAGCTCCCCCCCCCCCCCGGTCCCCCTGTTGGACGCTGGTCCTCAGGAGGGCTCCAGTCAGAGGACAGGAGCTGTGTTCATTGCTTTCATGTTTCCATTCCCGTTTGTCTCTTTTGTTCGGATGGTTTCAGGGGAAATGAGCTTTCCACATTCAGATGCAGAATAAACCGACCCGCCAGTCCTCTCACATGACTCTGATTAAGGGGGATTGTGTCTCGGGTGTTTTTTACCCCCCAGGACAGCTGGTCACTGGTATTACTCAAACAAAAATTGTTCCACTAAAGCTCAACTCCCAGCAGGATACAGATATTTCCTGAAGTTTGAGCACAATGGTGAGTTGGGCTCAGGTTTTAATCTCTCCTCCTCCTCCTCTTCCTCCTCCTCAGTGGATGAAGGAAATGTGGCGCTCAGACTCCTGCTATTCCAACTATGGCGTGGACGGGTCCACCTGCTCCTTCTTCATCTACCTCAGCGAGGTGAGTCCTCCCCGATCCAGTTTCCTGGGTTTTTATACCCTGAAATGTAGCTTTTCGAATGGTTGAAGTTAACAATGTGACCACGTATCGGTGACATTTTCACAATGAAAGGGTAATTACATTTCAAGACAAGAGCAGGAGGGGTTTGAGGAAAGGGTCTCATGATCCACAGCCAGAACACCCTGCGAGGGATCACAGAGAAATGAAGGGGGGGAGAAAAGGGGGATTTCATCTTTTATGAGAGCAAATGACTGCTGGAGAGTAGATGAGGGGGGGGGGGGGGGGGGGGGGGGCATTCAGAGGGAGTGGAAGGGTGTGAGCTTCCAGCCTCTGAGGGAGGAAAGGGTGACTTTGCTTCCATCTATATCCACATATCCTCCTGCTTACATTTCATTATTGAGATACAAAGGCCTCTGCTCCTTTCTGGGACACATTTCCCCTTAAGTTTCTAAATGAATGTATCACAAGTTTAGATTAAAGCTGATTAATTCCTTCTATTCATACCTGAGTACAAAAAAAAAAACTTCTCAGTTCTCAAATCCTTAAAGGTTTTGAGTCCAGTATGAATATTTGATGTGAGATGAAAGTCTGACCTGAGGCAGGAAGGAGACGGACGCTGGGCTCCATGTGGTCATGTGACCCGGCTAAGGGCGCCATTTCAGGGCTCAGCCAGCAGGGGCGCATGCTGGAAACAGAGGAACAAAAGCTCACACGTTTGGTGGTTGTGACTGACAGCAGGAAGAACCGCAGCCGAAAAAGGAGGAACTGACTTCCTCAGATTGCATTTGATGAAATCCGGTAACAGAAAAACTGTGAACTTCGTCATAGGTCGGGTTAAAACGGAAGTTTTAGCAGTTAAACTGTCAAATGAAACCCCAAATTCAATGCAACCATTGGCAAATCTTACCCAACAAAGTTGTATTCACAGGGATAAAACACAGCACAACATGCCTCAGACCTCATCAATAGGAAAAGAGTGTAAAACTAAATGTGATTTCTTGGTAGAAATGATGGAGAAGCTTCTTTTTAACTGAAGCTGTTCAGCTTTGCTGATAGCAGATGTTCTTTAGCTCCATTTAATGTGTGCAAATGTAAATCTGGGCATCTTAAATAATGCATGCAGGACCTCTGCTGAGCGCTCACAGCAACACATCAGTTTGAAAACTGTTTTAAAGTTGTGAATGTTACTTTAGTTACAGTATGAAGTCATAAGTGGAATGGGCTCAAGCTTTTAAGACTAAATCACTCTATATAACTGAGGCCATAAATCTGGGGCTTCACTGTCTCCATGTGCAGTGTTTCACTGGTATCCATGTTACATTCAATGACAAATGGAAATTTGGACAATACGTGGCAGATTTACCAACTCAACCTTCAGAGTATTTGTTCACTGCCTGGATAAGGAGCTCTTTAGCCGCTTTGTGTTCTCTTTAATCCAATGAATTAAATATCCCACAAATGTTGTTTTCCAAAGGTGGAGAACTGGTGTCCTCGTCTGCCCTGGAGGATGAAGACCCTGAAAGAGGAAACAGACCGGAGGGGACAGGTGAGAACCCCTTATCAAAAATTTGTGAGAGCTCTAACATCAAGAGATCTTTTTATATTTGAACAGTTCAGAGAAAAACTCTTTTAACAGACTTTATTTTTGCATTGTAAGCCTTTTTTTTCACACTTTATACCTTAAGTGCTCTCGCTTTGATCAGTACGGTTACCTTAAAACGTGTTTCCACCATCCATCCGTCCTGAAATTCCTTCTTTTCAGGGCAGAAATATGCAAATATTTTGTATGTTGAGCTCAGATTGAGACTTGTCCCACTCCTGTCCTCCACTTTTTGGCCCGTCTTTGCCTCCTGTTCCTCTATCTTCTGTGGATTCTGCCTTTCCATCACATCTGGAGTGGAATCGGCTCATTTGACACGTTGGATTTTGAAATAATTTAAATAAACGCTGCAGGTTCAGTGCAGTGAATGTTGACAATGTGAACCATCTCAGATTTAGACGGTTTAACTTTAAACAGGCAGCTGTGCCTTAACAGGAATCCACCTTCAGGCCCGTTTAAAGGCACGGGCTGCACTGTAACATGCAAATCAAACCGGTTGAGCTCACAGAGCAAAGCTGGAATGACTGGATCCTCCGATAAATCTGGAGTAATGATCTCCTCCCCCTGCCAGTCCGCTCAGATCTGCGTCCTGAGGCCCCACAGGCGCCTTCAGTCCACAGTATCGGCGCCTCACAGGCCATCCGCGGACCAATCGATATTAAGCACTCTTCATGGACGCGTCCACAGCCCTCTGTGGTGGGGAGGTTTTAATTCAGGCCCAGGTTTTAATAGAGATTGGCTGTCGGGATGAGGGATGCTAATGCCTCACACCGGCCTGAGCAGCTGTTAATGACTGTGGCCTCTCAGACGCTGCTGTTCTGTCACCTGCTCTGGGCCAGTTTGGGAATTTATTCAATCTGACAAGCAGACAACAACGTCTTCGCCTTCCTGTGTTGAGATGTGATCGGTTTATAGAGTCCAGCAGATTCTCACATCAGTTTGACTTCTGGTTCTGAACGGATGAGACAGCCAACCTTTCTCTGCCTCTCGCCTCCTTCATAAAGGTGCAGAAAACATGTCGCTGCTTGATCCACAGTCCTCATCTGTCCGTGCCTTCTCTTTCCTTAGATGTTCCTTTTCCTCTGATGTCGTGGCTCTGTGATGAATTCCTCTCTGTGCAAACCAAAGAAACAAAATAGCTTTTAACTGGGACAACGTGGAGCCTCAAGAGATATTCTTTCTTCACATCTTAGCAGAAGTAAAGATATAGATACTGACACGAAAGGATCAGTTTAGACAAGAAATTAAATCTAATGTGTTCAGATTTTCATTGTTTTTGTTTTTTGCTCAAATTTAGATTAGAAAAGGTCAGAAAAAGGAGGAACACACCTGCAAAAACTTCACACAGACACAAAACAAACCTTTACATTTGACTGAAAAATGCATTTAGTTGTTGATTAAATGCTGATAATTAAAAGAATAAGTGACTTTTTGCTAAAGGTCAAGCAGAAAATGTGGACTAAATGAAAGGATTTTATATTTGTTATTGAACAAATACATGCATAAAGTTTTTTTTTTTATTGAAATTTTCTATTTATGAGGTTTTAGGCGACTGTACTTTGAAATGGACTCAAATGAAAAAAAAGCAGCATATTTAAAACCAGTTTGTGTGCAGGCGGAGATCCGCACCAGTTTCGAGGGGCTTTACCGCTCCATGTCACAACGGGAGGAGTTTCGCTGGATGATGCTGAGGATCAAACGCATGGCGGAGCCCTGGGTGGGCGCCATCCGCTCCCTGGCCGCCAAGCAGAACCTGGCCAAGCGGCGCCGGAAGAAGGTGGGGACACCAACACCGTCTGATCCAAACTCAGATCTGTGCCTCCTCTTTTTGTCGTCATGTCGTCAGAGTAAAGACAATTTCTCCTGAAATTAATCCACTCATGTTAATCCCAGATGAGTGCACTCTGGGGCATGACAACAATGAGAATCACTTTGGTCTGAAGGCGAGCAGAGGCCGACTGTGCACGCTATCTGCAAAGATTTGCAAAGGCAGTGTAAATGTTGTCGGGTAGAATTTCACTTTTCCTTCTTTTTGCACATGAATTATGCAAAAAAAAGTTCAAGTTTCTGCTCGGAAATGCTGAAAAACACACTGGCCTCCATCTATGAATGATTCATTAGCGAGCGCTGTTCTGTCCTCCACCAGATCCTGGTTCACTTGGGGCTCCTCACCAAGGAGTCGGGCTTCAAGATCGCGGAGAACGCCTTCAGCGGCGGCCCGCTGGGGGAGCTGGTCCAGTGGAGCGACCTCATCACCACGCTGTACCTGCTGGGCCACGACGTGCGAATCTCCGCCTCGCTGGCCGAGCTCAAAGAGTTAAGACGCCGCTCACAACCCGCCAAAGACTCCACTTCTGGGTTTTTCTGTTAAAAAAAATAGAAGACGAGTCAGTTGTTTGGTTTCTCTGACCAAAGGGACCCGGGGGGGTTTGGCTGGGTTTGAGCAGAAGCTGAGGGACAGACGGGAAAAGCTGGAGATGTTTGACTTTAAGCTGTAAAAGCGGCATCAGGGGGCTCTGAACACATATTCTGTGCTTTCTGCTTGGGTCTCATCCAGGGTTTGAAATGACCGATAGGTTTATTGTCTGGCGTGAGAAGATCAAAAGCTGTTAGCGCGTCGTGCGCTCAGCTCCGTGGGGTAGGAGGGGTCGGCAAATTAGGTTTTTATATAAAAAACATGCAAAGTAAACAGGGAATCAACAAAAACAACACTTATCCTTTGAAATTCATCGTCCCTCCATGTTTTCTTGCAGTTTATAATAATTTTATGAAAAAGTTCAATGCATGACGTGGTTACGCCGCCAAGCGAGAGGAACTGAGAACGTTTTTAATAATATTATATGATATTATTATTATAGCACAGGGACCATAGCCTTTTTAGGAAATCTGCTTACAAACGAGGTTCTGAAACAGCTTTGATACAAAAAAAAAAATCAGGTCTTGCTACTTAAGCCCTGCTGGCTAATACCAAATTCCCACGAATTTAGAACCCTGGTCTCATCCGTCCACAGCCTGTGATGATGCTTTTTGAAGCCCTCAGCTCCAGGATTTGCTTCATTGTGTTGTTTTCCCAAACACAAAACATGTCCGGCGACTCCCTGACGGTTCTCTGGTGTTTGAGCCCGACACAGATTAGTGAGAACCGGCGGCTTTCTGGAGAAACCCAGTCAGACTGAAGGCTTTTTCCCCTCTTCAGGGAGAATTCATAGATCAGGAATTTCTCTAATTTGATCCCATCTGTTTCATTAGACTTCAAATCCTGTAATTTGAACTGTTGCAGCTTTGCTCCTTTCCAGAAAAATCAACCTCTCCTGACTCTATTTCTGTCCGAACTCTTTTCTTTGCAGGATCATGCGTAAAGTTATGGGGAACAAATCCAGCTGCCCGACTCAGGGGGACAAGATAGTGGAGCTGATCTACATCGACATCGTGGGTCTCACCCAGTTTAAGAAGACGCTCGGGCCCTCCTGGGTCCACTACCAGTGAGTGTGGTGCGGCTGGTTTAGCCTGAGCTGATATTTTTGGGGCACTTGTTGGGTCAACAGGTCCATTCTCCTTTTGTACATCGCCAGAATGTCTCTAAGTGCTCCTCCAGGAGCAAATATGACTTTAGAGAAAGCTCCCGGCGGCTCCGGCTGACGGGAAACGAGGAGGAGCGATGAGTTCAGGGGCACTAATGGCCCCGCCGGCTGCTGCCGTTTGTCACCAGCTTTTGTTTGTCAGCCACGCAGCACCTTAAACTGCGTGTGCTGGTTTGAGCTCTCAGGAAATTGATCCAGCCTGGGGCACAATGTAGCATCCACGTGCTGTTTTCCTGCATTATTTCTCTCCTTGTTATTACAAATTTATACGGGAGCACTTAATGTCACAGCGAGCCTTCGGAGTGCGTTTTGTGGGATCTGTCGGAGACTCTTTTCTTCCACAAAGTAAAACCTTTCAGCCTTTTCCTTCTTCAGAATAAGCAGGTCTGCAGGTCTGTCCTCTTTTCTCTGTGGCTCACGGCTCAAAAACGTCACCAATGGCTCACAGATATTATAGATATGATCTAAAGGAGGTCTCAGAGCTGGGATCGGGGAATCGTGGTTCTACCTTAAGGGTGTTCGGCTGGTTCTGCGGCTGGTGCTGCGCCTTTCTCTGGTCAGGAGACAGAAATGGAGCCGGGCCTGATGGTGATTAATGTGTTTTGCTATTGCCGCTGGCCTCTGGCTAGCAGGCCCTTATCAGTGCGTTTCATACGACTGGAGCTGAATGCTCACAGCTATTGTTGCCCTGCATGTTTTAAAGCAGGGAGCTCGACTCCGACTGTAAAACGAGGCTTTCCTTCCTCCAAAAGACTGAAGAAATGAAAAACTCTTCTTTTTACCTCTTAGTTTAACATGTTGACATCTTCATGAGATGCTCAAAAAGGATCTTAGATATTCTCTAGATCTGGCAAAAATGCTTTAAAGCTGAATCTGTTTTATATTCTAAACTTAATGAATGAACAAAAGCTCAGATAAATAATTTAAATAGTCTTTACAGATCAGTGTAATCCTCCTCAGGATCAACTAAAGTCTGGACAGAGTCCTGTTTTCCATTCGGTTCCATCAGCTTACTTTTATTAACTCATTTTAGTGCATTTTTTTTTATTTTTTTGTGTTTTGGGTTTGTGTCCATTTCTGCCAGAATTCAGCTGCTCAGCAGCACATTTTCAGCCAGAGAAGACATGCAAATAAACAAGTTCAGAGGAAGATGAATGAATCTGAATCACAAAAAGGAAGAGGGCATCCCAGGAAAAGAGAAAATGAATATATTTAAATAAAGGGTGGTAAATTAGATAAGCAGCAGCATTGAAACAAGCTGAAATAAAAGCAGATTTTCAGCCTCTGCAGAATGAATTTTCTTATTAGAGTTAGGAGTTTTGCTCCGTATGAAATGATGTATTTTTCCATTTCGGATTATGGCAGTTTGGGTCGGTCCTGCTCTGCTGCTAATTGCAAAATTGCCTCTGCATCCTCTCTTCAAACTCCCTTTTGAAAATCTTTCTGTGGTCAGATTTGAACGTTTTTAACACGATTTAGGTTGAATTGTGGTTCAGAGCTGGTTGGAGACTGCTGCTTCCTTCACCAGGAAAGAAAACATTCAGATCCTAATAAATAAAGGAAGGGCATTGTTCCAACACTTCCTGGGTTATAGCATGGCTGGATATTTGTCTCATGAGGCAATGAACTCAGAAAATAAGAATAAATTCATGTGACTTTCTGGATGACAGAGCCCTGCTTTGATGGCCGTCCTGTAAAAGTCAGTCTGTTTGTCAGCTGTTGGCCTCATCTGCCAGGAAAGGGGGGGGGGGTCCATCTGAGCCTTTGCCTGATGCTTGTGACTCGTTATGGGGGAAACCAGATCCATTTAAGGCAGTTCAAGCTTAACTGAGCCTGGACTCTTACCTGGTTCTGGTTCCTGGTCCTGGAGGCGGCAGGCTCCTCTTTCCGGAGGGCGTTTCCTGCTGGTGGATCCGTTTCCCCAGCCAGCTGTGCAGCATCTGAGTGGGCGGGCATACAGTCTCTGAAAGGGTGTGTGCATATTCACAGCATATTTCCCCCCCAGAACACTCTCCCCTCAGAACAAAAGGCACAAAAGCTGCAGTCAAACTGTCGGCAGGGAGAGGAACAATGAGGCGGCTTGATGGTGCCGAGGATTCAGATGAGAGTCAGGAGGTAGCGGACGCTGTGAACAGGCTTTTGTGGATACACACAAAAGCCCACTTTAAATGGTTTTTTAAATCTGTGCTGCTGGTTTGACTCACGGGAAGCTTTAAACCAGCTGTGTGGAACAATCTCTGACATCCAAAAGTCCGTTTGGAGCCACGCGGCACACCTTCCACCTCCAGCCGAGCAAAAACAGGGACCAGTCAGCCCTGTAACCCACTCAGAAGAAAACATGTAACTTTAACTGGATCAGGAAACGTCCCCAGATAAGCCTCTGAAACCTGTGATCCCCCTGAGAGTGCGTGCTGCCTTTGGGGACCGGTGATAAACCCAGGAAATCTGAAACTGGCCTGATACAAGAAAGATAAAAATTTAGAATGATGTCAAAAAAAATTTCTGTGCATGATTTTAAGGGATTAAAGCAACATTTAGGGAGGAAACTTCAAGGAAAACTGTTATTTTACAAGAAATCAGAACAAAATGAACCGATTCATACGTGATTTAGCCAAAAATAAGATGTTTTCTGCAAAAAAAAGTGTATTTATACAGAAACCTACTCGATCAGTATCATACAAAGATGCGTGTGTGATCCCACAGGTGCATGCTGCGGGTGCTGGATTCGTTTGGGACTGAACCCGAGTTCAACCACGCCCACTACGCCCAGTCCAAAGGCCACAAGACGCCGTGGGGGAAGTGGAACCTCAACCCGCAGCAGTTCAACACCATGTTCCGTAAGTCTGCTCAATCTGCCACCAGAGCGCCCAAAAAATGGGGCTGAATTTCGGCCTGTTTTGTTCCAGGTTGAAACAGATTGGTTCGCTTTCATTCTGCCCACCTCAGCTACTTTTCCTGTGCTTGTGATTCATCCTTTCAGCTGCATTTTCACAGATGAATGAGGCGGTTTTTGCTCCATAAAAGGCACAAGTCTGCTCCATCTAATGGCATCTCATCAGGCAGATTAGTAAGCGGGAGGTCAGGTTAGCTGCGCCTCTTCTCGCTGTGATTATGAATGTGGGACGCTCAGGTTTTACAGCGCTCCCACGATAAAATCGCTCTGTCACCGGGCTCAATCGCGTCTCCAAAGAGGAGGGAGTGCGTCCTGCGGAGCGAAGGGAACGGGCCCCTGGGGTACTGACCTTCTCCCCACGGCCGGGGAAAGTGAAATGTTAGCCCCTGTGTCCTGTTAGCAGGGTGATGCTCGGAGCGGTGCAGAATGCCGGCGTGCTGAATGGGGCCTTTGTCCGCCGGGCTGGGGGTATCTCTCATAAAACACCGGGGCCTTTTGCACAAAACCCGGCCAGGAGTCGCCAGGTTAGATGATATCGCCGGGGAAACAAGTGCACGGCAGTTTGGCTGAACATTAAAGCCCAAGAGTGGGATCACTTCCAGGCACGAGAAACACAAAAGATGGGATTTCCCCCCTTTTATTCAGTGGGATGCACGACACCTTCCCCCCAGGCGCACGAGACTCGCACCCAATCCGTCTGAAAGAGTTTTTTACTTCAGTCTGAACCACTTTTTCTCAGATGTAGACGTAACAGTGGACAAATCAGCTGGCAGCGAGGTCATTTATCCTCAGTCTGGATTGGTCCATTTCTTTCCATTAGGCCGGGCTCCATTAATCTCGGGTCGGGGAATGGGGGGGTGTGTGGCCTCCGGTCAGGAAGACGAGACGAGGTCCAACGGAGCTCATTAATCTGTTTGTGGATCTGGATTGGAGGGAGTATTCTGGATAAATTCCTGTGGAGGCCGAGAGGTTTAACTCGCTGCTTCTGCATTTTTGTTCAGTTTTAGTTTTATAAATAGTGAAATAAAGACCAGATCATTTGCCAGTTCTCCTCTCATGTGTAAAACCTTTGAATTTCTATGGACTTCTCTCTCTTTTTCACGACTGTCTAAATGGATTTAGTGGAGAACCACAGTAAAACACTGTAAAATCTCCCTCTATGGTGGAATCGGGGCTGTAATTTAGCTGTAATTGAGCTCCTTCCCACCTTCTTTCACATCTTTGTGATTCATTAAGAACCAGAACAGTCCGATCTAACCACCCAGTTATTAGTTTTACAGTTGAATCGGCTTCATAACGTTCAGGTTGAGCTGAAATGCTGATGATTCTCTATCAGATTGGACCCAGAAAGGCAGATTCGCCCCCCCGAAGAGCAACAAAGCAGCTGTTTTTCCCTGTGCGCCGTCCTCCCGGGCTGTTGGTTAGCTGGTGCTAAGTGGAGCCGCTGCAGGCTGAGTGACGCCTGGAGTGGCGGCTCTGGTGGGAGAAGTGGCATCTGTTGCCAGACGCATCAAGAGGGCTGAGCACTAATTACCAGCCTGTCCTGTTTACACAGTCGCTGTGAGTCTTCAGAGCCCGAGCGCACATCTGCTTATGGACACCGGTGTTTTTATTAAATATTCTTGCGTAATCCAAGTGATTTGTTCTAAAAAAATCATATTAGATTCAGTTTTATGGCCATTAAGAATAAAATACTTGCCATAGGTCTGCGTCTGGAAGATGAAGAGTCCTAAAAAGCTGCTCCTCTTTGGGCTGCTGCCCTGCCAGTTTTATATGTTTCCCACCTGATTTTGATTTAAACGATTAAGTTTTACAGTCTGCCAATGGCGGATGATTAAAATCAGGTGTGGATGCAGGGAAACATCCGATCTTTAAAGAAAAACAGTCGCATTTCTTTAGAAATTCAAAGGTTTTAAACTTCAGAGGACATTAAAAAGGGATAATAAGAATAATAAAAGAGGACATTTTACACCCAGTCATTATTTATGGTTCAACCCAAGTCAGAACTGACTTTTTTTTAGCAGGATATTAATTTGCTTAATATGCCTGGAATTTCTTGAAAGGCTTTAGTTCATTCTGGTTACTGAGCACCTTTCTGTCCTTCCTGAGGGCCGTCGGGGGCTCGTTCATTGGCTCCCTGCTCCGGTTTGGTGTGTGAACTCCCCCGAGACGCAGAGTGAGCAAACACTGAGTCACATTCCAGCTGAAGAGACGTCCCTGTGTTCGCTACAGAACGTCTTTGTTTCTGCTCATATGCACCTCAGCTGAGCTCCTATTAGGAGCGGGCTGCCCCCCCTCCCCCCCTCACCAACCGGGGTCGGTTAGCCTCTAGCTGCAGTCTGTAGGAGCCTTGGCTGGCCATTTTGATTAGGTCATGTGACTAGCAGGTTTCAGAGGTGGAAACTAAACTTTACAGTCTATAAGAAATCGGAAGACAAACGATGTCCTAACCCTAACCCTAACCCTCCACCCTTCATAATTTGTGAGATATAAATATTTTTTGGTGAAACTTGTTTGGATTTATCTTACAAACCTATTTAACATGCACTATTTTAACACAATATTATGTATAGAGTTTAATTCAGTGTTTGCAAGATTCATTTTACTATTTTTAAATTAATGTCTATATTGCCACGTAGCAATTACGATTTTCTTGCCTGGGATCTTCCTATTGGTGACCTAATCAAAATGGCCGACAACAGGCTGTGGTGAGCAGCTCTGGCCAGAGCAGCCCTCTGGAGCTGACCCCCCCCCCCCCAGTGACCCCCAGACCTGGTGGTGTCCTCCAGGTCTCCCGTCTGTGCTTCCAGCCCTCGTCCACTCGTCTGTTTTACGAGGCAGATGGTTTGCGAGGCGCTGCCAGCCTGACCTGCCCCTCCTGTGGTTCCCATGGAGACGGCTTCTGCCCGGCGTGGGGGGGGCAGAGACTGACTCTCCTCTGTGTTTCCGTCACAGCTCACACGCCGGACAACAGCTTCCTGGGCTTCGTGGTGGAGCAGCACCTCAACGCCAGCGACATCCGGCACATCGACGACATCAAGAGGCAAAACCAGTCGCTGGTTTACGGAAAAGTCGACAACTTCTGGAAGGTATTGTGGACCCTTCTGCACAGGCATGTCCTGTTCAAAGGCTCTCTGGTGCCTCTTCACTCATTTTCAGTCCAATTTTCTGTTAGGCCACTGAAATCTGAGCTATGAATCATTCAGGCACAAAACAGGCCCCTAACTCAAGGGATGAGCCAGTGTCCAGCAGTTTAAAGTGGATCTTTAGGCTTTTTTTAGCAGCAACCTGTCACAAAGACAACTAATTTGTTCCCATTTCTTTAGCTGATGGGTATAAATTGTCAAAGTAAACACAGTTTGACAGACAGGAAACAGGATTTTAGCATCAGCATTGAGTCTAAATCAACATAATCCTTGTGGTCTTTTACGTGCCTGCCTGCAAACAGCCACAGATACTCCTTGAATAATAACTGTAAACTGTAAACCAGATTAAATTAGCTAAGAAACAGCTTTACACCGGCACCGACTCTGAGGAAATCCTCCCAGGAACACGGCTGTTTGGAGTGTAGTCAGGAAACTTTGTTCTCCTCCAGTGCCCCGCCATGCCCCATTAGACTGAATAGCCTATAATCTATTGGAGTTTGGTGTTCTGCCAGAGCATGTTTTGGACTGTGAGCCAGCCGAGAGGCAGCGGTGGGAAGGCTGCACCACTGAGCTGCTACCAGCAGAAACAGACACGCCGCAGCATTCCTGCCCCCCCTCCGGGAGGGAACACCTGTATCCGTCACATGCTCCGATGGCTGCAATTAGAGGCTCGTGTGGAGGAGCTAATGGTGCCGCCGGGTATCGTAACGGCATTTCCATACGTTTAAAGTGCTGCTCAGCGAGGCGTGCAGGCTCCGTGCGCTGTTCTGCCGCGGAGAACTGGAGGTTTCACCCCTCAGATCACTTCAACCAGTCAGCCACAACCCGTGTGATGATTTCTTGAAGAGTTAGAGAGGAAATCAGTGGCTTTGTCTTCATTTTTAAGCACTCTGCAGACGAAGATCTGAGCCGTAAAAGGCGTGAGGTTAAACTCGATAGTCATCATGAAGCCTGTCTTCGCCGTTTCCTCTGATCTGACGCCAAAGGCCTGAATCCCCCCCCCCA
>CAJRST010015557.1:724165-735112 GCA_907169785.1 Menidia menidia | reverse complement strand
CCCCCCCCCCCACAGACCCAGTGAGGGGTGTTTGCACCAGAGATGATTTACATAAAGCGTAGAAGCAGCCATGAGCGCTTGTTTGTGGGGAAAAGGAAAAAAAAAGGGGGAAGAGAGAGCTCTCAGCTGCCTCGTTCTGCAGCTCGGCGCTCACATTTCGGTTGCCGTGGCAACGCCACCCATGGCAGGCGGTCGAGTTTATTTCTCCGGATTCCTCACCATCGACTCTGCTCCTCCAAAAGCAGAAAGGAGAGTCCTTCAGCTCCTGGATTTTTTTTACCCCCGGGACGCGTCTGAAGGTAATTCTCCACTAATGAGGCGGCTGTTAATCACAGGATTTACTTAAAGCTGCCGCGGACGCCAGCGTAAACAACACACAGCCAAGTCCTCCTGATGCTGTAGTGCCAGGGAAAACACACGAGAGGATCACATGTGTGCAAGAATCCCCAAACAGAGAGATGGGAAGCCTCACGGGAGCGTTACTGTCACAGAGAAAACCCCAGAAACGAGTTATCTAATGTCCTAACAGACCAGGAAACTGTAACAAAACAGATTTTAAACCCAAACCAAAACTCTGACCGTCTCAGACTATATTTTAATCTGAATTTGAGCAGAAATATAAAACATTCGGACTGTCTGTCGGTGCTGCTGTGATGGGGCTCAGCGACTGAAATGAAATGTACCCTTCATTTAAAGATTTTCTTCACGTTTGAATGAGTTTAATTTGCTTCTTCGTACGTTTAACGAGCACTTTATTAACTCCAATTTTCCATCCAAGCGTTTCTTTGTCTAATTTAGATTAAAACAGCATTTTAGCCTTCTCAAGGCGGTAAAAATCCCCCTCCGTGCTGTTTTCGAGGCTCTGAAGGTTCCCTCTAATTCATCATCCCCACAACTCAGCCAGCCAAACTTCAGCAGCATTATTCTTTCCAGAAAAAGGAGAAGCCTCCATCCAGCTGTCCAAATGAGTTCTTAAGCTCTTTAGTTTCTTATTAAACCTCCGAGGGGCCGGTTCTGAGCAACAGGTTCCTGCTGGCAGCTCTAACACATCATCCCATCAGATTTAATCCATCAGGATTCATGTTTACACAACGGCTCCGACCAAAAAGCCATTTGAGGTGGATTTATGCACGTTACTAACAAAACAGGACGTGCTGTTAAAAAGGGAAGTGGAGGCTCTCAGGCCATAAAGGGATAAAAACAAATATGACTGTTCAATAAAGGTTAATAATGTCCTTTTTGGGCTTTAGTTGAGGAGAACTTTAACTGAAGAGACACATTGAAGCTGTTCTGCTTCATTGTCTTTTCCCTCATCCTGATGTGTCCAGATGTGGGCGGACAGCTTTGGAGCAGGTTTCCACCTGTAACTTAACCTCGATGTCAGCCTTTAAATAAGCTTTGACTTTGCTGGCATGAACGGGAACTGTGCAAAACCTTTCTGTCGTCAGAGGTTAGGCTAAAGCCCAAAGTTATTTTATGCTAATAAAGTCCTTCAAACTGTTTTCTGGGTTTGCTGTCAGCCAATTGGAAGCTGAATAATCGTTTCCTGAAAAGCACCTCAAGCTGGAGAAGCCGAGCGTTTCCTGTTTCTGTGAACAGAAATGATGTTGCGTTCCCTTGGATTCGACCTCTTTTCCCACCCCCCCTCTAAAAGCCAGATGATGGGTCCTTGTGGAACATTTGAAGTCACCTTGGGAAACATTCAGCTCACTTTCCTTTGGAAATTAAACCTCTTCGGAGGAAAGAAAGAGATGGAAGGACGGCTCAGTTCAAAGGGGCATTTGGGGGGGGGGGCAGGATGGAGAAAGCCTGCCAGCTTGTTATCAGTCAGCCCTAAAATGGCCCTTTAATTAAAAGCAGGAGGTAATGAAGACTCGGTAGCCTGATTAGCAGCTAAAGCCGCCGGCTGTGAGCTGCCGGGCTCCTCCGGCTGCCCTTTTTAAAGCTCCACTAAATGGCAAAAGACTGCAGGAGCTCTGACTCACCGGGTCAGAAACCCCCGCCGACAGCTCCCGGTTAAAGGGACAAGAACGCTCCCAAATAAATAACCAACAGGTAACTCACTCTGGGAGGAGGACCGGCCGAGTGAATTTAGGCTTTTTAACCCGTCATCCTCTGCCCTCCAGCCTTAATTCTCCCACCAACTCCAGGGCAGCTCGACATGTGTTGGCTGAAAGCTCGTCAAGTAATCCAGCATCCATGGGAAGCCAGACAATGTGCACATCTATCCAAGTCCCTGAGTCCTTTTTGTCTTGGAAACGGTAATCCCCTGGTCCCTGAGCCACAGCGCCAGCACGGATTTGAATACATTAGAAGTCCTGAGGGGATGATAAGCTGCGTTTCCCTCTGCAGAACCAGCGAGTTAATAAGTTTCCTGTGAAACTTTTACCCAAGGTTGTTCAAAGACTTTCACTGAGGAGCTCTGAGAGGTTTGAGAAGGGGAAACGTGCACTCGTGTTCAGAGAAAACCATGAAGAGGAATTTATTTAATACTTCTCCTCACTGTTTTACACACCGGGCCACTATTGATCTTAACATATTTTAGATGTAGTTCAGAGGAAAGTTGTGTCCCGAATAGAGAGCAGGGCAGAAGTTTTGACCTAAAGCTCAGCCTGAACCCTCTGAAGCAGCTGAGTTCTTTCTGTAAGGAGTTTTCATCCAGCAGCTCTTTGGGAATCCTCAGAAATCCTGTTTCCTGTCTGTCAAACTGTGTTTTTCTTTGGCCCTTTTCCACTCATCGGCTAAAGAAACGGGAACAAATTGCGCGTCTTTGACGGGCTGCTGCTAACAAAGAGCCTAAAGATCCACTTTAAACCGGTTATGTGCTGCAGGGGCTCATCCCTTGAGTTAGGGGCCTTTTTGTGCCAGAAGTAAAATGAGTATAAAAGCAGAAAATGTCCAAAGAAAAACCTGTAACTTGTCACCAGTTTCAGTATCTTAAAGGTAAAGCGTAGATGAACGATCTCATCAGGTTCTGATTAATTTATCTGGCTCAAACATGTGTTTAATGGTTGGGCTGTTTGACTGGAAAAATATATTTTTTTCTCCTCTGGAGGGGGTTATAAGTGAGCAAGATGCCTTTGGGTCTCAGTGTCTGTTGGCTGGGGGCCGATCTATGGCCAAAGGCAGTTTTGGGCTTGTCTGCATTGTGATGCGACTAAAGCTCCTCCAGGCTGGAAAAGGGGACCCAGCAAAACTGGTTTTCATTTTTCAAGCCTGGAGAAAGGCAGCAGAAGAATCTGAGGTGGGGCCGTGACCCCCGGGCTGATGAGAAACATGTCAAAGGGGAAGCGGATGGTAGATGAGAACGTTTCAGACTCTGGCTGCTCTCCGGTTTCCTCTACAAATTCCCTCCGATTTACAAGGTCATAAAGCTCACCTCCTCCTCCTCCTCCTCCTCCTCTTCCTCTTCTCTCCAGCTAAAGCCGCCAGTTTCTAACTCCTGAGAAAGCTGCTGCGATCGATCCGCTCCCGGGTTTCACTTTGCATTCTGCGTTCTGAAATCCACACAGGCCTCCGGGGGACATCAGAGCCTGCTCATAGGAAAAAAAAAAATCTCAAAAGTCGATTTTTAGTTTCTTTTTTTTTTTTTTTTTAAGCCCTGTTAGCAGAACGTACTCGCCTTTTTCCCAGCCGAGCGTCTGTGTGAGCCGAGTCGGACACGCTCCAGAAAGCATCTGCCAGCGGAGCGGAAAGCGTTGTGGGATCAGCCTGAAGGGTCGCAGCAGCCACACACACACACACACACACACACACACACACACACACACAGCCGGCAGCCTGGTCGTTTGTCTTCCTCTTAATGGAGATTGAGGCGGTCAGCCTAACTTTACTCACTCAGTCCGTTCCTGAAAGTGGTGAATCCCAAAAACTCTGACGGTCTGATGGCTGAGGGGGAGTTTAGTCTCTCAGATGGTTTGTGCACAGATTTCTGAAGGCCCCCCGACAGCCGTACTCCTCTCTCTGCTTTAAAACCCTCCCCAGATTGATGGGCAGCTTCACACTTACTGCAGGAGGGGGGATTGGGGGGGGTCCTTTCAGTGCTCAGGAATGATCGACTTTATCTGTAACTCCTCTTTTCAAACGCTCAAATCCTGAGCTCTCCTGAGCAGAAAGATGACCGGATTGTGATTTCAGCTCCTAATTAGGGCTTCATTCACACATGCACACACACACACACAGACACACACACACACAAACACACACACACACACACACACACTCAGGCTGCTTTAGTTACAGCAGGCTGGCTGGAGGCATCTGATAGTCGGGCCCTCTGGGACTCAGACGAGCGGCCACCTGAAATCTAAGCCTCAGAAGGAAAGACCTGACATCCACACACACACACACACACACACACACGCACACACACATACACACACACCTTAAATGTGCACCCATTTAAAACAAGTTGTTTTAAACAATTATGAGGCTTCGCTGCCCCTCGAGCGTTGGGACTATTTCTATCAATAACATTTCCGGCTGTGTGAGTGTTCACAAAATCGCAAAAGGCCTCCCAGAAGGATTCAGCCTTAAAAGCACTCGGCCGTCCTTAAAGTTTCCCCTCTTTGACTCGGTGTTGGTCAGAAAGAGGACAAACTCGAATTATTTCTGTCCAAACCTGACGAGTTTCTGTGTGAGTCTGATTTTAACCTTTTTTCTCTGCATGAAAAACTCACCGTTTGTTTCTCTCTGTCGGCCCCAGGACAAGAAGAAGTACCTGGACATCATCCACAGCTACATGGAGGTGCACGGCACCGTGCACGGCACCAGCACCGTGCACCTGCCCAGCTACGTGAAGAACCACGGCATCCTGAGCGGCCGAGACCTGCAGTTCCTCCTGCGGGAGACCAAGGTGAGACCCCCGGTCAGAAAGAGACGGGCTCCTCCAGTGGAGCCTCTAATCTGAGGGTTTAAACAAATGGATGGACTCTTTGGAGGCTTTCACAGAGGAATCGTTCGGAGGAAATTCAGATTAGTGGAGCCTCTGAGGGCAGACTTTTCTGCTGGGAGGAGGCCGAATGCGTGCGGCTTTAGATCCACAGAGCTGATCCCTGAACGTAGGTTTTCGGTTCCCCAGAATCCCTTTCATACCGGGGAGAAATCTGTTCCTTCCAGCTAAAAGCACAGAGTTTCATCTCAGGCCTTAGCTAGCAGGTTACAGGTCAAAGGTCACAGAAATTAGCACCTCGGCTCAGGTTAGCAAAGACTTCTGGGACAGTGAGGAGAAACCAAACACGGAGGGGGAGGCATGATGATCTGGGAGCTTTGCAGATGAATGATGATGATTTTTTAAAAAGTATTCAGAGGAGTTAAGTTCAGATATGAAAGAGGATGTGTTTTACTTCAGGGAGTGACCAGTAAAATCCCACCAAGCTAAGTGTTCCTGCTGCGTCTGGCAGTTTACTGAAGTCTGCTAGCTGCACACGGCCAGCCGGAGCTAATGAGCCTCCCGGGGTCGAACAAAGCCCAGGCTGGGACTCTGGGGACGAATGTTTTGCTGTTGACGTTCGATTTTTGGAGGCGATGCTCAGATTTCCTGAAATAAACAGCTGTGCCTGAAGGGAGCGCTGTCCCTTCTGATGAATCCATCAGAAGGAACTGGAAAGAATCCGCCTTTTCAGAAATATTAGGAATATAACAAGCACATTCTGGACTCCTGAGTCAGGAGGGATGTCTCAGTTTGGTCTGTGTTGGCCTCCTTTCTGGTCATTCCACCTTAAAATGAAGGGTCCCTCTGTCATCACTACTTGTTGTTCCACCCAATAATTGTTAACAGGAGAAAGCCTGATGCCTGAAATCATCAAATGGCACAAAAGATGCACAAAACAACCAAAACATATTTTTCTTCTTTATAAACTGATGAGAACAAAATTAAAGAGAAGAAAGTTTGTGTTGTTGTGACACATTTTAAGATTCACTCCCAAACTTAAACATTGATAACAGACTTTGAATCCCCCTGCCAGATGTTCCAGATGTTCTGGCAGGTGTCAGAAAGCTGTGTCCAGATTCTGGTTCTGGGCCGGAGGAGCCTGTTTTGGTTTGTGGGGCCAGAGATATGTGTTCAGTTCTGGTGGAGCCGGTGAACAACAGGGGAAGGAAGGAGTTTGTTTCCCAGTCTGGACCCGGTCGGTCGGACTGGTTGGACTGGTTTGTGGTGGAAAGAGAACCAGCCTGCAGGCAGCTGCTGACAGGTAGAGTCGTTTTGGGCCTTTGTGACGAAAGGTCTGGAGCAGAATTTAGATGCACCGGGAGGCGGAGAGGTCCTCCAAGCAGACCGATCAATAGAGGCTTTGATCTGAAACACTGGAGCAGGCGGAGTGGATTTGATGAGCTCTTCCCGCTGTGAGCACATTTATATAAATATATATAAACGCAGCATTATCAGGATGTGGGCTAATGAGGAGAATCTGGGTCAGAGCTGTGTTCCTACTGATTTCATGTTTTAAAATCCATACCAACCACATTAGAGACGCGGCCTCTTCCCTTTGTCTGCCGGGGAACAGAAGCCGGCTGTTCCTCACAGGACGCGTGCTCTGCTGCCCCCTGCTGGCAGAAACGCTGCAATTACAGAGCAGAGCTGAGGAATCCTGGTCACTCCTGAGCTGCACAACGCCGCCTTGTGTGTGGACAGAAAGTGTGTTTGTCCTGAGGGCACAGAGCAGAGTCTGTGGCCAGTTCTGCTCCTCCTCAGAGAGTCGAACCCAGTCTGATTTAAGATGAAGGGAGTCTCTCTCCTTCATCTCTGAGCCTCTGCCAGCAGCTCCTCTCTGTGAGGAGGAAAAGCTCTCCAGCTTCTTGAAGGACGTCCCGAAGCTCTTCTCTGGATGTTTCTGCCTTCAGATGATCCCACTCTGCTTCATAATGTGGAGCTCCGGCTCTGGAGGATCCATTCCTCCATCAGAGCTGCTGGGGTTCAGTCCACTTCTGGTTCCTCTGGCAGAGCGACGCCTTTCCTCCTGTTTCCTTCCTTCATGGCTTCTGGACAACCCCCCTTCATGGAGAGCATTTCTGATGAGATGATTATCTGGTGGTCCAGATGCAGCTCTCAGCTCCTGTTCTGCTCTCTGCTGGATTGCAGAGTTTTTCAGGCCTAACTCTTCTTCTTCTGTCCTCCTCTGGTCCAGTTTCCTCAGATGTTTTAAGGCTTCTCTGCTCACCAGGCTGAGATCTGCCCAGTTACCAGCCAGCAGCTCTTTGGGAATCCTCAGAAATCCTGTTTCTTATCTGTCAGACTGGGTTTTCTTTGGCCTTTTTCACCCATCAGCTAAAGAAATGGGAACAAATGCTGTGTCTCTGTGACAGGCTGCTGTTTAAGCTGCTTTTTCACAGCACTGGCTCATCCCTTGAGTTAGAAGCCTTTTTCCTACCTCAGTGATTTACATGTGATCAAAGAGACCAAACATCTGGACTGACGGTGCTCAGAGCCTCTTATGCGAGGATCATATGGATCATAATCATCTGAAATCAAACATTGAAAAGGACCTAAATACTTTTTTGGTTTGCACCGCTGATCCCCGTCGGTTCCTCATTGATCCATTCTTCATTTTTGTGCTCCTGTTGTTGTTCTCTGGTCTCTTCCTCAGTTTAACTGGTGCTCTTCAGCTCTTCTTCCTCAGAGCTGGGACGCGGGCTCGCAGCTGGATGGGAGTGTGAACTCGGACTGGAGCTGGTGTTGGTGTCTCTCATTATCCACCAGCAAACCTGTCGGGACAGTTCAGCTTCAGCCTGTTGGGCTCTGACTTCCTGTATTTTACCGAAATGTCACAGTTAAAAGCATCGTGTTCACATAAAAAAATGACAAACTTTAAAGAAATCTTTTATTGTTTTTTGTGGGGATACACCTTATGATTTCCAGCTCAAACAAACATTTAATCTTCTCTCCCTCGTTTCTCCTCTGCAGTTATTGGTCGGTCTGTCCTTCCCCTACGAGCCCCCCCCCCCCCCTGCTGAAACAGACATTTAATCCACTCTCCATCGTTTCTCCTCTGCAGTTATTCGTGGGCCTGTCCTTCCCCTACGAGGGCCCCGCCCCCCTGGAGGCCATCGCCAACGGCTGCGCCTTCCTCAACCCCAAATTCAGCCCTCCGAAGAGCAGCAAGAACACCGACTTCTTCAAGGGCAAGCCCACCCTGAGAGAGGTGAGTGGGGAGTGGGGGGGGGGGGGGGGTTGGGAGATATGGGGCTGAGCTAACAGCTGCTCTGCTGCCCACAGTTGACCTCCCAGCATCCCTACGCCGAGGTGTACATCGGTCAGCCCCACGTCTGGACGGTGGACATCGAGAACCCGGCGGAGGTGGAGAGGGCCATCCGCTCCATCCTCAGTCAGAAGGTGAGCCGGGAAAATGCTCAGAAGCTCAAAAATCCGAGGTTTTATTCTGGTCCGAGTTCCTTTTTAATGGAGTTCCGGAAGCATCCAGGCGCCAGAAACCCTAAAAATCCCAATTTCATCCACCAGATGGAGCTATGTTCTGCCTTTTCCAGCAGGTGAAAAAGCAGGAAGTGGTCCAAATAATGAAATGTGTATTAATGATAGCTTCTTTTTAGGGTTAAAAGTAAAAGAAAAAGGTTGTTTTAATCCTCTATTGAAGACGTGAACAGGCCCCTGTTCCTGTATCTCTGAGCTGGTTCGGCTTTCCTGACGCTTGTTGTCTCTGATCAGATCGAGCCGTACCTTCCCTACGAGTTCACCTGTGAGGGGATGCTGCAGAGGGTCAACGCCTTCATCGAGAACCAGGTGCGTCTCTCAGAGTTTTAATGGAAACCTGTGACAGTTTTCTTGTCCTCCAAATCCTCTCTAAGTCTGTTGGAGAGCCTGTTGGAGAGCCCTAAAATGTGACCGCTGCTGTTCTGTGCTGTTTCAGGACTTCTGCCACGGCCAGGTGATGTGGCCCCCCCTCAGCGCCCTGCAGGTGAAGCAGGCCGAGCCGGGCCGCTCCTGTAAGCAGGTGTGCCAGGAGGAGCAGCTCATCTGCGAGCCCTCCTTCTTCCAGCACCTCAATAAAGACAAAGACCTGGCCAGGTGGGACGTGAGGGCCCGGTTACCCTTTCTAACTTAGTACTGACCCAGCTAGTTAGTGAGAAAGTTTAGCTGATGAGTCAGGAAACTATCAAAGCTCCGGTGTTTCCAGGTTTGTAGGTTGGTTAATTACCAAGTTGGCTAATCGTTTACTGAGTCGCTTACTTTGTAGGTAACCAGTAGCTACCAGGTAAAAGTTACTCAATGGGTTAGTTAGTTAGTAACTGAATAGGCTATTAACTTTCTAGATTTGTTGGTTGGTAACTTGGTTATCAGGATATCTACTGATACTTACTAAGTTGATCACTTGGTTATTAGTCAATCAGTTAATAGGTTACAAAGCTACTTAGTTACTTAGATATTTACCCAACTAGTAAGTAGACTTACTTACTGGGTTAGTTAGTAACTAAGTAACCTATTAACTTTCCAGGTTTGTTGGTTGGTTACTTACTTGGTTATCAGGATATCTACTTGGTTAATTACTTACTAAGATGATCACTTAGTTATTAGTTAATCAGTTAAGTTACAAAGCTACTTAGTTACTAAGATATTTATCCAACTAGTAAGTAAAGTTACTTACTGGGTTAGTTAGTAACTAAGTAACTTATTAACTTTCCGGGTGTGTTGGTTGGTTACTTACTGAGTTACTTTGTTATCAGGATATCTATTTTGTTAATTACTTACTAAGATGATCACTTGGTTATTATTTAGTTAGTTAATGGGTTACAAAGCTACTTAGTTACTAACTAGTAGGTAAAGTTACTTGCTGGGTTAGTTAGTAACTAAGTAACCTATTAGCTTTCTAAGTTTATTGGTGAAGTTACTTACTAACTTACCATGTTAGCTAACAGCTCAATGGTAAGTACCATCTTAAATCGATTCATTTACTGCGTTAGTTAATAACTGAATAGCTTAGTAGCTTTGTGCTTCACCTGGTTACCTGTTCAGGTAACTTACCACGTTAGCTAACAGCTCAATGGTAAGTACTAGCTTAGAGTGATTCCTTTACCGGGTTAGTTAATAACTGAATAGCGTAGTAGCTTTGTGATTCATCTGGTTACCTGTTCAGGTAACCTACCATGTTAGCTAACAGGTCAATGGTAAGTACTAGCTTAGAGTGATTCATTTACTGGGTTAGTTAGTAACTGAGTAAGCTATTAACTTTCTAAGTTTATTGGTGAAGTTACCACGTTAGCTAACAGCTCAATGGTAAGCACCATCTTAAAGCGATTCATTTACCGGGTTAGTTAATAACTGAATAGCTTAGTAGCTTTGTAATCTACGTGGTTACCTGTTCAGGTAACTTACCACGTTAGCTAACAGGTCAATGGTAAGCACCATCTTAAATCGATTAATTTACTGGGTTAGTTAATAACTGAATACCTTAGTAGCTTTGTGAGTAGCTTTCAGCTATGTATTAACTAATCACATAGCTTAGTAGTCTGTGCTTCACCTGGTTACCTGTTAAGGTGACTTACCTGCCCCCCCCCCTCCAGGTTCGGGGTGGACTGCCAGACGGTGGAGTCCAGCTCTGACACCGTGGTGCCGGCCTACAGCCCGGCGCGGCGCCACTGCGTGTTCCAGGCCGACCTGCTGCTGTTCAGCTGCGCCGGAGCCCACGCCGCGCTGCGCCGCGTCTGCCCCTGCCGCGACTACATGAAGGGCCAGGTGGCGCTCTGCCAGGACTGCCTATAGCCGCCGGGAACATCTGGACGGCCCGGACACATCTGGATGGGCCGGGAACATCTGGGAAGCCCCGACGAACCAGACACATCCAGAAGGCCCGAGAACATATGGATGGTCCGGACGGCCCAGAAACATCTATCTGGCCCAGATGGCCCAGACACATAAGGATGTTCTGGGAACATCTGGATGGTCCGGAAACATCTGGATGTCCCGGACAAACCAGATACATCTGGACTAACCGG
>CAJRST010015557.1:701584-712310 GCA_907169785.1 Menidia menidia | reverse complement strand
CCCCCCGGCTGCTCAGGACCAGGCAGAGCTTCAAAAATAACCACAAAGTCCTCACAAAAAATCTGATTACGCTTTAAATTTCTGGCTTGCTGTCGGCATGTGGGGTTCAGTGAGGTGGCCCGATGTGTTCGAGTGCCGTAGGAATTCTCACCACTTCTGGCAGCAGCTTGGTGGCCAGGTCATGGATGGCCTTTCCCATAATGCACATGGAGGAGAGGATAAAAATAACCCCCAGGATGACACAGGCTCTGGGGAGGGGAAGAGGAAAGAGGCCAGCTGGTAAAAGATCACAAACATGAAAAAACACAGTGGAAAGAAAGCAAAATTTCATTATTTCTTAAACTAAAAGGCAGGAATCGGGCGGCCATGTTGGTCCTCGGATGCTCGGAGACACAAACCCCGTGGTTTGTTAATATTTCCCACATTCTGACTTCAAATGAGTCCTAGTTTGTCCCATATTGACTCCTGGTGAAGAACCCAGAGGTTCCCCCTTAAAGCTTTAGCTTTTAAAGCTTATTGTTGGAAAGTTGCTGACCTTTGACCTTTAACCTGCTGATCGATCTTAAGAGTCTGAGATGGGATTTAAAATCTAAAGGGTGGCATTATTAATTTTATCCCAGTTCTGCCTCACTTAAGCTCATTTTAGGTCATTTTTTAAAATAATTTTTTTATCATCTCCCTCCATTTAAGCCTTCTGTGACTCTCCTGATGAGTTGAGTTTGACACAAAAATGTCAAACTTCCACAAAAGTGAGTAAATCCGGGGTCCCCGGGTCTGGGGGCCCCCCTGAGTGTGGGTTGTGAGGCAGTATATGTGCGAACGGCCTCCGAGGGGAGCTGGACCCCGCTGGGCCAGAGAGGGCTGCCCCCACGACCATATAAGGAGTGGAGGGCTCTGGCTGGAGGAGGTAACCACGGCAACGCCCAGCATCCGCCTGGGAGGTCCACAGCAGGACGCACACACGGACACACAGAGACACACACGGATACACAAAGACACACACACGGACACACAAACACACACATGGACACACAAACACACACACACACAGGGACACACAAACACACACGGATACACAAAGACACAGACAGACACACACAGGCACACAGACACACCCGGACACACGCGCACAAACAAAGACAGACACGTAACACACGGATACACAAAGACACACACACAGACACACAGAGATAGACACACACGGATACACACACAGACACACACACACACGCACATACAGAAACACACGGATACACACAGACACACACACACAAAGACACACACAGACACACACACAGACACACAGAGACACACACACACAAAGACACACACACACAGACACACACAGGCTGTGGCAGTCACATCAGGAACAAACACACAACGGTCGCTGAGATCGATAACAAAAAGAGAGGCTTTTGTTTCTCGTCTGAGATGGAGGCGAAAGTCCCCCCATCCGTTGCCCTGGCAACAGGCCATCCTCACACCTCGCCGCGCGCCTCGAGCTCCAGCCAACACACACACACACACACACACACACACACACACACACACACACACACACACACACACACACACACACACACACACACACACACACACACACACACACAACCGGGAGTTTCTCCCTTTCAATCTGAGCTGTTTTATGAGGCTGGGAGTCACAGGAGCTCGTCCCGGTTCACTTAGAAACACAAACCAGCCAATCAGAGCAGGTTTTACGACCCCGCAGGAGCCAGAATACATAAATAAAGATCAACCATGCTGATTTGTGACTCGTGTTTTCTCCCAAACGATCAGAGGGAAGTTCAAACGTTCATTTTTTTAATTTTAACTCCTTTATAAAGGAGATAAAGTCCATCATGGCCCCTTTAATACTTAGTTATTAATACTTCTAATAACTTGGAAGGAAGAGGTTTTAAAACCTTAAATAAAGATCAACGATGCTGATTTGTAACTCGTGTTTTCTCCCAAACGATCAGAGGGAAGTTCAGAGGTTCATTTTTTTAGATTTGAATCCTTTATAAAGGAGATAAAGTCCATGATGGCCCCTTTAATTCTTAGTTAGTAATACTTCTAATAACTTAGAAGGAGGAGGTTTTACGACCTTACAGGAGCCAGAATAAATAAATAAAGATTAACGATGCTGATTTGTAACTAGTGTTTTCTCCCAAACTATCAGAGGGAAGTTCAGAGGTTCATTTTTTAGATTTTAATCCTTTATAAATTAGATAAAGTCCACCGTAGCCCTTTTAATATTTAGTAATTAATAGTTATAATAACTTAGAAGGAGACTCTTCCCTCCTGATCAGCTGTTTTCAGAGGGAGTTTCCTTTGGAAATGTCTGTTTGCACTCAGATTAAACAGGAGGGAGACGTTTCTGGAGCTCTGCTCTCATTTCAAAATCAAAGCCCAATAATCTGGTAAAAAGCAAAAGGAAAACGAGCCTCCTCAGACGGATAACCGGTCGGTTTTAGTCTCCGGGGGACCTGATCTCATCTCCTCCTCCAGACGCTCTGATTTCACCGTCTTTGTTACAAATAAACCAGCCTCTTTTCACCACGAATCAACTAAAGAGACGCGGCTCGTTCCTCTCCTCTCCTCCCCTCCTCTCCGGTTATGGGATCTCTCTGGGGGCCGAAAGCTGCCAGAGCATCTGAGATTAAAGCAGCTAAAGCAGCTCCTGCAGCGATTCCAGCCGCCTGGCTTTTCAGGAGGAGTTTCGCCACCTAAAAGCACTCAAATCCCCACAAAGACGACCCAGAACGGCTGGGAAAAAGCAGGAAAAAGGTCAAACGGGAACCGGAAAACAGGGGGATGGTGTTTCTATGCTAACGGTATCAGAAGGTTTCACTCATTTTTGCCAAAAGTAAAGACAGAGATCGTTTGTTTCCGAGTACTCTTGTTGTTTTGGGCTTTATTTGAAGGTGGATCTGGACAGAAACAGGTCTGAGAGAAGCCCAGGAGGATGCTGAGGAAGTCTCAGACCAGCCCAGATGAGCCCTTTTAGAGCAGATTTTAACAGCTTGTCGTCCATTAAAAGGGTTTAATCCACACTCATATTTGAGCCCTGTCCCCAAAACAAAATACAGCTGTTTCCACACCTAGGCTTCTGGTTCATGAACTCATGTTTAACCCTGTAATGCCAAATGTGTCATATTTGATACATACGGTTTCTGAAATGTTTTGCATCTGACACCTTTTGGATAATTTAATGGTAAAAACTTTGCTCAAAATCCTATTGTACACAATCAGATACACCTGATAACAGGGGGCAGAAGACTACACAAAAAATAATCTTGACTTATCGCATAGTGATGAATTATTCATATTAAAAATGTATTTACTAAATGTATTTAGTTAAAAGGCCAAATAAAGACTTCAAAACAAAAAAAAGTAATTTTCTGTTTTGTTTTATTCTTGGATCAGGCTTTAAAGGGTTAAACTCTTTCTTAAGATCCATCTTTGCTCTCTGGTTTATTTTTTTCACGTCTTTACTTCCTCAAAACAGTTAAAATCTCAAATTTTCTTTGACATTTCACTTATTTTCTCATTTTCTGTTGTTCTCTGTGACTCAGACATCAGTTTATGACATTTTAATTTGACCAAACGCTGTTTTTTTTCTCCCTTTTGGCTGTAAATGATGAGATTTCTTTGTCTTTTGGGGGGACGGGGGCACTCACATGTATTCGCGGTGGGCTGAGTGGACGGCGGCTGCGTTGCTATAGCGCCAGAGCACGATGACGGAGGAAAGCACGTCCAGCACGGCGTCGAACTACAGAGCAAATAAAAACAGCCGTCAGACATCAGAACGCACGGAAATATGCCTCTTTAACCCCCAAACTTTAACCCCCAAACCCCCAAACTTACAGCGAATCCGAAGGCCGAAGCACTGTGGCGCATGATGGACACAGCTGGGGAGGAAACAGGAAACAGAGGATTAAAAACAGAGTTCACTGGACCGCTATAAAATTCAATTTGCATACGATTTTCTGTGTTTGAGGCTCAATAAAAGCGCGTTTAAAACCAAATGTAACACAGAAGAACAACCTCTGGACAAACCGTTCTATCAGTCAGAGGGGGTCACTTCTCCCAACAAACATCAGGGAAGGTCCCACTTTTTACACATTTAAAAAGCACCTTAAACTGTTTTTCAAAAGTTCCCAGTCATGCAATCACTCATTTTAATTTTGTAATGTCATCGTCTGAACGTGTGTCTCTCTGTTTTAACTGATATTGTGTTATGTGATTTTGTGTTGTTTTGTCTTCCTGCGAATTAGCAACTATGCTATAATCTGGCTCATTTACAATCTGTATGAGATTGTTCATTAATGTGCACTGTCCTGATTAAATAAATAAATACAGGCGAGGAAGAGGCCCAAAGTGAGGCAGGAGGGAGAGAGATGCCATAAGATGGAGGGGAGGAAGCCTATTTTTAGCAGAGTCACAGGGGGCTGCATGCAGAAGCACTCCACAGTCAGGTGTCGGCTTCTTTCTGCCTCCCCTGAACTCATTTCTTTATTCTCCCCTCCCTCTGCGCCATCCTTTTCTCCTTCTTCCCCTGCTTGTTATTTCGTCGACATTCAGCCCCCAAAAACGAACGAACGAAAGCAGCTCCTGCTGCACAAAGTGGGGCTCAAAGTGAAGCTTTTACGTAACAAACGAATAACAACCCGTCGGGTTATAATGAAGGTTTGAATCCGAGTTTCTGTGAGAGGTTTTGGCCATCTGAATATGAGCCTCTGATCCAAACTAGAGTCAAAAGAATTCAGAGTTCTGCTATTTTTCCTCCAAAATGAGGCATCAGATTCTTTCTCACAACATCCTTAAAGGATAGAATGAAAAAATCAGCTCTGATTTTCAGTAAATGAGCTCCATTATTCCAGATAATACAGATATAAGTGGGAAAAATATGTAAAAGTGCTGGAAACACAAAGATTTGGGAGTCATTTGATACTTTTTGCTCAAGGAGGCTAAAACCAGAAAAACAGCCCTCTGGAATGAGGCGTTTGCTCCTTTTGTCACCGGTAACATTCATGGAGAAGAAACTCCACTTTGATCTGAAATCATGTAAAGAAATCTGTTTGTTTTGGGATCTGTCCACAAAAGACTGAGCTCCACCAATCGGGCGGCTTCAGGCGGTCACATGACCACAGGCACAAACACTCAGAGGCTAAAATGGAGAAAACAATCGGAGACAGAGAGGCTGAACATCCAGTTTCCCTTCATTTAACCCTCCTGTCGTCTGAAGTTAAGGAGACTTAACTCTGTTTTTCTCCATCTAACCGGTTAAAAATGACACGGATGGTTACAAACTTTGCTCTTTTAGTATTTTATCTGTTATAACACATCTGAATATGAGCCTCTGATCCAAACTAGAGTCCAAAGAATTCAGAGTTCTGCTGTTTTTCCTCCAAAATGAAGCATCAGACTCTTTCAGATCAGCATCCTTAAAGGAAAAAATAATAAAATCAGCTCTAATTTTCAGTAAATGAGCTCCATTATTCCAGATAATACAGAAATAAGTGGAAACATATGTTAAAGTGCTGGAAACACAGATTTGGGCGTCATTTGATACTTTTTGCTTCATAAGCAGACAGATTTTTATTGGTTTTGTTCATATCTGAAGTTTATTTTTATCTAATTTAATCCCCTAAATCAGCAGCACAATAATTTCTGCATTAATACTTTTTTTTAATGATTCTAAAGTGAGAAAACTCACATTTTCGGCTTCTCTGCCGACCTCAGATGGATGTTTCCAGCTTTTAAAATCAGGAACCGACCAGATTTTGAACGGCTGGCTTTGAGCTTCCCTCCAAAAAAAAGATCCACCGCCATTTCATCTCCGTGTTTACATGTTTTAGGGTTTATTTTGGGCTCAGACGGAGATCTGCAGCTCCTCCTCCCCCCTCGTTTCGCCGTTTGTGTAAATGGAGCCAACGCGGAGCCGGTGGCGGCTAATTGGCTCCAGAGGAACCCGCCTGGCTGTCGGTTTGTGTGCTGCTTCCATCCCATTTGCATAGATCTGATTTTTTATCTGGAGGAGTCCAGAAAGGAAGAAGGAAGGAGCTCTGCTGCTCCAAAAACAGAGAGTGTTTTACATCATTTCTGATGTGAACTGTCCCATAAACAGAGATATACAGGAACGAAGTACAACTACTTAAGTACTGTACTTAAGTACCAAAATACAGTATCTGTGCTTTATTGGAGTATATATATATTTTTTGCCCTATTTTTACTTTTACTCCACTACATATTTTTGATTAATTTAATACTTTTACTTTTACTTTCACGGACTGAATCGTTACGCGTTACCAGAGATGTATAAAGTACTGGAGTAGAAGTCCAAGTACTGTATAAAAAAATTTACTTGAGTATAAGTTGAAGTGTTCTTTCAACTCCATACTTAAGTGGAAGTAAGGAAGTACTCCATTTTTTTTAACGTAAGTATTGCAAGTAGAAGTATTTCAAAAATTGCTACTCAAGTATTTAAAGTACATACAGCCATTGCTATTCATTACGTTTACACATCAGTAACGAGTAACGATTCAGCCCGTGAAAGTAAACGTATTAAATTAATAAAAAATATGTAGTGGAGTAAAAGTAAAAGTAGGGAAAAAGAATATACTCCAATAAAGTACAGATACTGCATTTTGGTACTTAAGCACAGTACTTAAGTAGTTCTACTTCGTTACTACACATCTCTGCTCGTTACTGATATGTAAACGTAATGAATCCTCCCCAAGTCATAGTCATAAATAGTCATAATATGTCATAATAGCCTATAAAAAAAGATTGTGAAATTTTATGTACTTTCAATAGTTGAGTAGCAATTTTTGAAATACTTCTACTTGCAATACCTAAGTTAAAAAAAATTGAGTACTTCCGTACTTCCACTTAAGTATGGAGTTGAAAGAACTCTTTTTATATATATATATTTATTATTTTTTATATTGTACTTGTACTTCTACTTCCTCTACTCCAGTACTTTACACATTTCTGCCCCAAACTGTCACACAGCTCAGATTCCCAGCTGAAACAGCACACCTGATCACAGCAACCTAACAGCTTTCAGCTATTTCAGCTCTTTCAGAATCAGGAGAAAGTGGAGAAAACATGAGGACCAGGGCTGGGAGAGCTTTCCAGTTTTGTTCTGGGCGACTGACAGCCTGCAGGAGGCTGCACTTTCATCCCTTCCTATTGCAGCCAGAGCCGCTTTTACATGGAAAAAAAGAGCAAAAAATAGACTTCAAACCTCGTCTGAAAGAGCCCGTCTGCTCACCAGCTCACTGAACATGATGTCAAACAGACAAACTGGAGGAGTGGGAAGCAAATTGAGGCTGAATATCCAGATAGTTATTCAGGGAAAACTCAGCTTGAGGAAAACTAAAACAATCCCTCGTGCTCTAAATCACGCGTTTGTGCACGTTCACGCTCATTTGTGGCTTTTAGAAAGAAAACATCCTCCGTTCCAGTTTGATTTTGTCTTGATTTGCATGAATCTGAATCAAGATAAACCTCACATGTGAGCGTCTGTGGCTTCTTTTTTGCATATTCTGGGAGTCATGTTGGTCAGAAATGTGTCCGATGACGCTGGTTTGATTACAAACTGATCACTGTGAATGGGAATGTGGTCACACACTCGTTAAGCACATGTCTGTGTAGATCATGGCCGATTAGCTACGGCTACCGATGAAAAACGTGATGATTTCAGAGATTCTGCAGGAGTAAGAACTCTTTTGTATCCATGGAGATCTTTAATGTGGACAAAAGAAGCCAGAAAAAGGAATAGAAGTGACCCCTTTAAGGTTTAAAAAGAAATAAATGTCTAATTAATCTAATTTAAATGTCTTTTTCCAGGTTTTTCTTTCACTATGCAGATAACTTAGTATGTTATTGTTTATGTCACTATGAGTTATCATGACTCATCACCTTTTACGCTTATAAACGTGATTAAACGTTATGTAATGAACAAAATACAACACGAAAACTGAAAAAAATATTGAATTTACAGGAGATGTGTTTCATTTAACTGAGCAGAAACACAGAAAGACACAAAGATGATCATACATTTAAATAAAAGCTCCATTTGGTCGTTAATCTGCGGTTTGTCAGCAGTAGTTTAATCTCATTATTTCCACTTTTCAGGACTTTTTCTTTCCAACGTTCAGCAGCAAGCGTGAACATTCATACTCAGTATGAATAAAGTGTTTTTATTGGCTGGTTATCAAGAGCGACTCACCAAATTATCTCTGCATTAGGGGGGAAAGTCTGGGGGCCATTAGGGGTCAGAGAGCCACAAAATGCTGCCTTCACTGTCATCAGGAAATAAAACGTTTTATCCCTGTTTTCCTGTTTCAGTTTGAGATGTTTAGTGATACCCGAACTGTAGAAAATATAAAGTTCAGATACATCTTTCAACAGCTCAACAGTCACTGTTTAATTTGTACTTTTTAAAGGTTTATAAAAGGGTTGTTTGTATTTTGTTTAAAAGAAAACAAAACCTTACAATGTAAGTGGAGAAAAGAATAACTTGTATTTTTTATTTCAAGTTACCGGTAAACTTCCATTAATAAAAAACGTAATTTCTTGATTTTAGTAATATTCTTGTTTCAAATGGACTCTTTAACACGGATTTATCCTTTGAAGTTTTTAATGTTTATATTTCAAAATATTTTAAAAAGATAAAGAAAGTTGTTTTTTCTTGAAAAAGTACGTGTTTTTGTTTATTAGATTCTTTAAATTGTAGAAGAGAAGAAATAGGAATAGAAAAACAATCCTCCTCCACTGGGGGAACACATTTATTGATTACCGTAATTGATATTTAGATGGAATTAAACAGCGGCTGATATGTGTAATTTTCATGGACTAATTTGAATAAATGAAAATACTTCTGTGCCACGTTTACACGCATTTGCAGCTGAAATTGCATGAACCAAAACTGGTAAATAATCTGCTTTAAGGGGCAGGATTTTCATTTTCTGCAGAGCTGTTCGCTCTTTTTTGTATCTTTCGTTTAATAATCAACACTTTTTGGTAAAAACGTGATATTTATGAAAAAGTAGAATAATAAAAGAGACTTTTTTTAGTTTTTTTGTTCCTAAATCACATTTTAGGGATGGTTTAACAGCAACAAATGTGATATTTATGAAAAAGTAGAATAATAAAACACACTTTTTTGGTATTTTTGTCCCTAAATCACGTTTTAGAGATAGTTTAACAGCTTTTAAAGGCCCCTTCTGCAGAAACCGTGGCAGTTTTAGCCCGTTTAGTTCACAGATGATCTAATCGTGGCGGTTATGGTGGCACCTCCCTCCATGTGCTGCAGAAATCGCAGCTGTGGAGCTCATTTTTTACGCGTCAGAGTCGGAGCAGCTCACGCATGAGTCGAGCTTTTCCTCCCAAAGCATCTGCGGCAGAATTACCCAAATCAGATTCTCTAATTCTCCATAAGTGAAACTCAGACTGAGGAATGGAGGAATGTTTCTGACTCGTGAGAGATAGAGAGAGAGGCCCATACAGGAAGTGGAAAAAACGCCTGAAAGGCTTAATTTTAGAGACAAACGGCTCCTAATTCTGACCAAGAATCAGGTCTTACTCCAACTTTAACTCCCAGAGGACGGATTCCTCCGAGTGAGCAGGCACATGACCAGAGAAATGCAGGTCAGATGACTGTTAGCGGGCCTCACCCACCTCCCCTCGCGGCCTTAAAGCGGAGCCACGAGAAAAGGCAACATGTGAGACGCCAACATGTGGGACCGGCCACTGGTACAGTTCTGTGGCAAAGCGCGAGCGCTTATCAGACACTAATCTGAGTTTCACGCGAAGGAGGAAGGAAAAGCCTGTCGATAGATAACTCAAAAAGAGCTGCCTCACTCACGGGAGGCTAGTTTCTGGCACAAAATGAGAAAAAATATATAAAAACAGGCATCCAAAGAGCAAAAAGCTGCTAAAAACTGTTTTTAAAATGGCAGAATCTGAATCTGGAGGACGCATAACAGATTAAAAAAGTTAAATAAGAGCTCCAATTTGCTTTGTCTCCTCAGGAACAGAAGCTAAACCAGTAGCTGAAGGCCGACTCTGCCTTTTAAATAAAAGCCGTCCAGGTTGGTTTTATACGTTTTTAAAATGGAGGAATCTGATTCTGGAGAATGCATTGCTGATTAAAAAAGTTAAATCTGAGCTCCAATTAGCTTTTTATCCACAGGAACAGAAGATAAAGCAGCAGCTGAATAATAAAAGCTGTCCAGGTTGGTTTTATCATTTTTTAAAATGATCTGAATCTGAAATCTGAATCTGGATGATGAATACTAGATAAAAAATGTTAAATAAGAGCTCCTATTAGCTTTTCCTCCTCAAGAAAAAGAAGCTAAAGCAGCATTTGAAAGCCGACTCTGCCTTTTGAATAAAAGCCGTCCAGGTTGGTTTTATGATCAAGTGAAGAGCAAACAGTTTGCTCTGCGTTACCAGGCCGGGCGGCTCGTCTTTACTGTGTTTGGTTTGCAGATGAATGTCTGATCGGGCCGGTTTGGACCTGCGGGGGCGAGTATCTGAGGGGACTCACTGAAGGCGGCGATGGCCAGAGCGATGGTGATCACGATGGAGACCCAGGACACCCACAGGGCCTTCTTCCTGTAGCTCTGGGCCTCGTGGGGCTTCAGCCGCATGCTGCTCTCCAGCAGGCCTAGAGAGAGCACAGAGACACTCAACCAACCAGGGGAAACAGCCT
>CAJRST010015557.1:679636-701574 GCA_907169785.1 Menidia menidia | reverse complement strand
CAGCCTAAAGAGAGCACAGAGACACTCAACCAACCAGGGGAAACAGCAGCCTGTCAAACACAACCAGCCACAGGACAAAAAACGCAGATTCTGGAGCATCCAAACTGGCTCCAAAGCCAATATTTGCTCTCCCCTCCGTCTCTGAGCCTCTGCCAGCGGCTCTGAGCGGTGAGGAACGTTCAGGAAAAGCTCTACGGCTACTTGAAGGACGTCCCGAAGCTCTTCCCTGGAAGCTGCTGCTGCCTTTGGCTCCGTTTTGCTTTATTTTGGTCATTTTAGCTCTATTTTAGTTGTATTTGTGGTCATTTTTGGCTTTGTTCTTTCATTTTTGTGAATATATGGTCATTTTAGCTCTATTTTGGGCTTTTTTTGTGTATTTTAGTGTGTTTTTGGTGTATTTTTGGTCATTTAACTTTGCTTTTGCTTTTTTTGGTGTATTAAAACACTCAAAGGAGTGAAGATCCATCCCTCCATCAGAGCTGTTTTCTGACCCACTGTGGGAACTCTGGAGGGTTTTAGCTGCTGTTAAGTACCTGACTTGATACATTTATCTCTGTTTTTGCTTTATTTTGGTCATTCTAGCTCTATTTTTGTTGTATTTGTGGTCATATTTGGCTTAGTTTTTTTATTTTTGTGAATATATGGTCATTTTAGCTATATTTTTTGCTTTTTTGGTGTATTTTTAGCTTTGTTTTTGCCTTTTTTGGTGTAAAACTCAGAGTGAGTCCACTTCTGGTTCCTCTGGCAGAGCTCAGCCTTTGCTCCTGTTTCCTTCCTTCATGGCTTCTTACAGCCCCCCTTCATGGAGAGCATTTCTGATTCAGCCACCAGGAGACGATCAGCTGGAGGTCCAGATGCAGCTCTCAGCTCCTGTTCAGCTCTCTGCTGGATTACAGAGTTTTTCAGGCCCAACTCTTCTTCTTTTGTCCATTTTCCTCAGATGTTTTCAGGACTCTGCTCACCAACTGAGATCTGCCCAGTTTCCAGCCAGCAGCTCTTTGGGAATCCTCAGAAATCCTGTTTCCTGTCTGTCAAACTGTGTTTTCTTTGGCCTTTTTCAGCCATCAGCTAAAGAAATGGAACAAATTATGTGTCTCTGTGACAGCAGCTGCTAAAAAAGAGCCTAAAAATCCACTTTAAACTGCAGACGCTGGCTCATACCTTGAGTTAAGGGCCTTTTTTCACCTGAATAACTTATAGCTCAGAGTTAAGTGGCTAAATTAGAAAAATTAGACTGCAAATTAATTTTTAAATAGCAGAAAATGTCCTAATAAAGCCCTCCAGAGAACCGTGAGAAATTCTAAGTAAGACTACAAGAAAGCAAATATGAAGAAGTTTACTTCTTTGTTTTTAATTAAGTGGTTTTGTCTCTTTATTTATTTAAGCCATTCTGTGACACTGTGTGTGAAAGTAACCCCAGAAATATCAACATTACCTGTAACAACTGGTGAATAAACAGGAACTTCAGTGTTCAACTGTCAGAGGAACAAACTGTGAACACTATTATATTACATCACGTAATATGAACAGGCAAATCATCGTCAAATTACCCAGATAACACAAACTGAACCTCTCAGACTTTGACTCCACTAAATCCTAATACAGCTCCTCATCTCTCTGCTTCTGTGGCTGGATCTCTCTGAGGCCCACTCGAGTAAAATTGGCTCTTGTTTAATTACTTTATGATGAAACATGTCCTAAAACAAAGCCAGCTGTTCATGTTCAACATAACGATGCCTCGTTTGATTCATGTATTTGAGGCTTTTTGTGTATCCATATGGTAAAAATCCTTCTGAATACAATAATGTATACATTTTTGTATCATTTTACAGTTAAAATGGGTATCTGTTTATATAAAAAACACCATTTATGTTTGGTTATTTATCTTAAATTGTGTTTAGGGGCAGATGAATGACCATACATATAAATAAATAAACACATTTCTTGGGTGAGGCATTATTTAAGGTCAAAGTTTGCTCTCTTTGCATTTAAAACATCCTCTCTACACAGTATTTTTTTGCTCATTTCTGAAACAATTCTGCTTCTCACACTCTGCCTTCCACTTCTGCCTTCAGGTCTTTGAGTCGTTTATCACCAGATTAGACGGGGATGATTTCTGCTGCTGTTTTAATCAGATTTCAGACGCAGTAAACAGACATTATCACGCCCTGCCGGCTGCGCACAGGAAGCCCCCCCGGATCCTATCTGGCACCACCTACCTCCCTCATCCACGCTGTCCGTTATCTTCATCTCCTGGTCCATCTTGAGACTTTGCGCCCCGGGCTCCGGCTCCTGTTTCTGGGGGTCCGCAGGGTCGCGCATCCCGTTCAGCACGGCGGGGTCCGGCCCGGGAGGAGCCTGGTCCGGGACGGGGTCTGGCTGAGAGGGGTCTGTCATCTTGCGGGTCCACTCCAAATATGTCCCACCTGGGTGAGAGGCGCAGTCTGTCAGAGGGAGGAGGAGGAGGAGGAAGAGGAGGGAGAGGAAGAGGAGGAGGGGGGAGATTCCTCGCTGACTCTCCGGTCCAGCTGCGCTAAATTGCGCCCTGAAAGTGAGATAGCGCCGGAAATTGGAGGCTTCAGAATAAAGCAGACCTCCATGTGGACGCTTGACGCTTTAATTTGACCAGAAAATCAAGTTTAAGGTGTTTTAAACGACAGAACCGTGTCGTTTAAACCCCAAAATGTTGTTTTATTGGGCTAAAATGTAGTTTTAAACTGCTTTCGTGTCTATAATCAGAAGCTAGCGACTCCGCTGGTATCTAAACTCTTAACACGTTTCCTGTAATTTGCTAAACTTTTAGCTAAAACGACAGAATTAGAGAAGGTTTTATTTAGAGGATAAAACCGGAAGTAGAACTCCTACGAGGCGACAAACCTGATAAAAAGATGTCATCGGGCTGGGAGTCAAACGGGGGAGAAAAATAGTCGCAGCAGACTCCGAACCGCCGCACCTGGTCTCTAATTACGGGCTCAGGGCTGCACGAGACTTGTCCTCGCGCTGCAGCTTCCCGGAGTCGCCGCGCGCGCGCTGAGCTCTGCGCGAGGAAACACCTCTGTCCCGTGATGGGGGAGCGCGCGCTCGCAAACAAGAAACAAGAAATAACCCCCAGTCTGCTCCGAGAATAAACTCAGTACTTTACCAAACACCATGGCCCGAAACATGTCTGCTCTGAGAACGTCAGTTCAGATCTAAATTATCACTATAATCACCATTATTAGTGTTATTGATAACTAATAATCAACTTTTCATCTATTTACTAACCGTATAAGTTGTTTTTTTTTCTTTTACACATATGAGGAAACAAACATTACAGAGAAAAAACATTCAAATTTGCTTGATGTTATGTGTTATAACGCTTTTTCAATAACTTTTAGCCTCAAGGAACCAAAAAAACTCGGTGCCATCCGTCTGCAGCTCTGCTCTTAGTCTCTGTCGCCCTTTAGTGGAAGATGCACAGAAATGCAGCCACAAATGCTAAAACTATTAAGTTTTCTGTTTACTCTATAATTAATGTGGTTATAAACGGAGAAGAAAGTCAACATCTGCTGTGTGTAAGAAGAGTCCAGCTGATTTTAAAGGCTAAGTGTGATCTCTTGAGGCTCATCCGGGTATTTCAACATTTTATTTTTAATCTTTCTTTCAATGTTGGATGAAAAGCCAAAGAATATATACATATATTTAAAATATCCTTTAACCATCTATCTATCTATCTATCTATCTATCTATCTATCTATCTATCTATCTATCTATCTATCTATCTATCTATCTATCTATCTATCTATCTATCTATCTATCTATCTATCTATCTATCTATCTATCTATCTATCTATCTATCTATGTGCATGTAGTTCACCCGCCGGCCACTGGGGGTCGCTGTGTAACGAGCCCGTTACCGGTTTCCGCCTGAGCTTTTCGCTTCGTACTTCCGGTGCCCCCGTCGCCCGACTCCCTCCCGGTGCTAACGCCGTCGGGCTCGGCTGTGGGAGCGTAATGGCGGTGCACCGGGGACCATCTACGAAATGGCTCTTCACCCGGGAGCAGTTGGAAAACACGCCGTCGCGCCGCTCCGGGATCGAGTCCGACCGGGAGCTTTCCTACCGGCAGCAGGCCGCCAACCTGATCCAGGACATCGGCCAGAGGCTCAACGTGTATCCCCCCCCACTGAACCAACGGGCGCTAACCGGCACTCCGGCTGTTAGCTAACCGTTGCTAGCGTTAGCGTTAGCATTAGCATCGGGCGCGCTGGGACTGCGTGGATATTTTGGGGTTAAATTGAACCGATTTGTATTATTTGAGGCCTTCACCCCCCCGCGCGGGGACCCCCCCTAAAAGGGGGTAAATACCCCCGGGATGAGGAGATATTTGCCCCCCCTGTGGGGACGCCCAGGCCTGCGTGCTAGCTTAGCCATTGTTTGGTGTGTTTAGGCTGCAGATTCTATTGTTAGCTTTGTGTCTACTGATCACAGCGATAAGCGACTACTATCAGTGATTTTTAAACATTTTAAAGCATAAAATCACTTGATTAATGGAGACCAAAGTGATGGGGAAGACAGGGCTGAAGGCGTCTTATTAAAGCCTCCCTCTTAGGGCTGTTTCCCGGAGTTTGTGTTATTTATACATGCATGTTTGATCAGTTATTTTTACAGGATGTGGTTTCCTTAACTCTTCATTCAGGTCTCAACTAATCATCAACACCGCTATAGTTTATATGCACAGGTTTTACATGATCCACTCCTTCACGAAATTCCACAGAAATGTAAGTATGGCTTCAGATTGGGCTCCAAACGCCATTCCTGGTGGCTCTTACAGAGAAAAAAACGCTTATTTTGCCCGGCTCCTCCCTGCAGATCATTTCCCAGACCACGTTGTTCCTCGCTGCCAAAGTGGAGGAGCAGCCCAGGAAGCTGGAGCACGTCATTAAAATAGCCCACGCCTTTATCAACCCCCAGGAGCCGGCACTGGACACCAAGAGCAGTGTAAGTCAAACCCGGCCTCCGTCTCACCTGCCATTGTGTTGGTTTGGACCCACAGCGACAAGCCCCGGACAGGGATCCCTAAATCCGCTGGTTTGCTTGGACTTTTGTGGAGGTGTTTTATTTAAATCAGACATTTGGGGGATAAATTGAGAGTCTGGGGAGCTCAGAAGGTTTCAGTCTGCAGAGAAGTCAGAAAACACTCAGCTGTGTTTTCCACCAATTCAGATAACAAGAAGAAAACCAGATTACATTAAAGCCAACGTTTCAGATGAAATCCTGATGAGTTTGGCCTGAAATGATCTAAAACATAATTGATTCTAATGTTTTCTGGTGTTTGTTTCAGATTAAACTGTTGTCAGTCGATCTGTTGAGCAGCAAATGTTTTCAGGAGTGAAAAATCATCTCAAACTGACCTTAAAAAAACAGAAAAATCCTTAATAAATTGCCTTTCCCCCTGAGCCACAAGATACAGAACACAGAGGACTAGTTTAGCAAAGGTCACTGCTCAGATTTAGGGTTTTATCAGGATGAAAAAGGTTGAATAAGTTCCTTTCTGGTTTCTGATGAGATCCTCTTTGACTTGGATGTGAGGTCTTTAACTTGTGCCTCTCTGAATTAGATATTTAATAAACCAAATCAAATATTTGGCAGGTAGAAATGATGAAGACGACGGTTGTTTTGACCATTTTGAGTGTTTTTAAAGGCTTTCCTGAACATAACAGACTGTAAAGGCCATAGAGGCTCAGAGAGACGAGGAAAAGTGCAGTTTAAATCGGATCCACTAACATTCAGAAGCGTTTCCCTGCTGATTTCTTTAGATTTGGGAAAAGGCTGTGTTTGAATACCAAATGAGCTTATTTAAAGTGAGCCGTCTTACCTGTTTGGCCTCTGGGAGATGAGCTGAGGGCAGTCTGGTCGTCTCACATCGTCCCTTTTCCATCCTTCTCCAGCTTCTCCTTTGTTGACAGCTGAATCTTCTCTACAGACAGAAAATGTTCTATTTTAGTCTAATCTGCAGCTTAAGTTTAGTGACAGCTTAGTTCACTTTCTCGATGCCTTCATGCTATCAAAGTCATGTCCATCAGAGGATAAAACGCCGATTATTTATGTGATTACGGAGCTCGTGTTTTCCAGCCGGTTGGGTGACGCACAGCTCAGTGTCTGAGGAGACGACTTTTTTTGGTCTGATTTAAATGTGTGAGGCTCTGCTGAACCTCTCTGATCGTCTGTTTGTTGCCCTGAGGGCAGGCCCCTCCTGTCTCGGGGTAACTGGCTCTCATTGGGGCCGATCTGCATAAAAACAGGTCAGATCACAGGAGTGGATAGGTACTGTAAATTACATTTACCTTATGGAAAGGATCACCTTCTCCCTCCGAATTAAAATAAACTATTTCACTAAAAATGGACCAAGTGTGTTAAATATGCTGGTGTTGAACAGACAGAAATCTGGAACAGGTGACCATCCAATACTGTTATTTATTTTATTTTATTTGAATGTTTTTTGTATCAAAGGATTAATGTACCTCACATTTTACTTGAAAACTGCTCAGTGGACATTATATTTTAATTTATTTTAGCTTTTTCATGCAAGTCTATCTTCCCCAGTTTGTTCAGTTATTAGATGTAATTAACCTTGTATATAACACACAAAAAATAATTGTGAGTGTCAGTAGTAACAGTGTAAATACGTAATGCTCTCACAAAATAAAAAACAAACAAACGGGTCAGATCAGGTCAAAATGAGCCCAGCTGTGTCTCCGCCCCTCTGTGGTGGGATGCCCCCCCACACTGAGCCATGGTTTTGCTCTAGGTTTCTGCCTCTTAACCCTTTAAAGCCTGATCAAAGAACAAAACAAAACAGAAAATGACTTTTTATTGGTTTAAATTCCTTATTTGGCCTTTTAACAAAATATGTAAAAACAAAAAAATAAAATAAAATTTTAATATGAATAATTTATTACTATGCGATAAGTCAAGATTATTTTTTGTGTAGTCTTCTGCCCCCTGTTATCAGGTGTATCTGATTGTGTACAATAGGATTTTGAGCAAAGTTTTTACCATTAAATTATGCAAAAGGTGTCAGACACAAAACATTTCAGAAAAACCGTATGAATCAAATATGATACATTTGGCATTACAGGGTTAAAGGAAGTTTTTCCTTCCCTGTGTCGCCTAGTGCTGCTCTTGATGGGAACTGCTGTTCTTCTGTAAATAACTCAGAAAGCTGGGAGATGCCTGTTGTTTTGATGCGGTGCTATATAAATAAAATTGAGTTGAATTGCTCTTTTTCAGGCTTTCCAGCTGCAGGCACAAGAGCTGGTGGCTCTGGAAACCATAGTGCTGCAAACGCTGGGTGAGCATCCCCCCCCCGTGGCTCCCCTCTCTGGGCCTCCCTCCGTGTGTCCGGCCTCTGATCTCCATGTTCTGCTTTCAGGTTTTGAAATAACAGTTGATCATCCTCACACAGATGTTGTGAAGTGTTCCCAGCTAGTGCGAGGTACTCCCCCCTTTTTCCTCTCAGCTTTTATGGGGATCTATTCTAGGGATGGGACGGTTTCTGAAAACCGTCCGAACCGTTGGGTTGGACTGTTTCGGTTCGGTTCGTGTGTGTTTCGTTTGGTTCAGTCACTGCTCCTTTTTCTCAGAGGGAAGCGTTTACACTCCAGAGCAGAAGGGGGCGCTACTGCGCCCAAAGCCAACCACCAGTAGGAAACAAGAAGAAGAAGCACTTTGCATTTAGAGGGAAGCACATGTTGGAATTAGCACTGTCTCCTCTCTTGCAATGCCAGAATCTCACCTACTTTTAACCTAAGACTGTCACAATAATGTATCAAATGTCAGACTGCTTTTTTCTTTCAGTTTTAACCTGACTATACAAGACATAATAGATTTTCCTAACAATCAAATATACCGAACCGAACCCAAAACCGTGAATCGAACCGAACCGTGGATTTTGTGAACCGTCCCACCCCTAATCTATTCACTGTAACAGACTTTCTCTGACACCCCCCATTCCTCTCTATCTATCTATCTATCTATCTATCTATCTATCTATCTATCTATCTATCTATCTATCTATCTATCTATCTATCTATCTATCTATCTATCTATCTATCTATCTATCATCAAACAACCTCTAAAACAAATCTCCCTCTTCTTCTTCTTTTACAGCAAGCAAGGATTTGGCACAGACTTCCTATTTCATGGCTACCAACAGGTTATTATCCTGTTCCCATATTTGCACTGTGATGGCCCACTATGGCTTCCTGTCCTGCAGGGTCCCCCTTCCTGTGTCCAACGCCCTGCGCCCGGCCCTGGGACCCCCCCCCCCCCCCGGGCAGTACCGGCCGGGCTGCTGTGTGCGGTGTATTGTACAAGGGCATCTGTGTTGGCACAAAGGGGTTGAATGCACAATGTGGAGTGTAGTGGTGCTGTTTACCTCTCGGGGGTTTTTAAAGGAGTGCACATGTCTAAGAAAAAACACTGAAATGGTAGCCTGAATATAGATTGCCGCTAAAGATTCTTAAACTTATAGAGTTTCTTGGTAAGTACGGCTCACGGTTCTCATTTTATTGTTTTTCTTTTTGTATTTGTTTCACCTCCAGAGGAGCTAACAGTGAAACGCTGCAAACTGAATCTGCTTTTCCTGGTTTTTGTGACTGTTCTTCATCAGAAAGACGCTTTTACTGTGTGCTCCCACTGAAATATTAACTTAATTTATCAGTCTTTGCACTTTGTTTTTGCACCTTTAGACAGAAAGTACATCAAATTTGTATTTCTGTGGGCTTTTGCGTCTGTTTTTTTATCAAAACTGTTGAGTAATGTAGCCTTAAATTCTCCAAATTGTTGCTGTAGGGTGCTCAAACGACCAAAATCAGCAGTAGCTGAATTGTTTTTTAATCCTTTTTGGTTTGTTTTGTAGCATCAGAATTAACTTGGAGGGGATTTTTCGTAAACGACACACAACTGATCAATTTAGCACCTTAAAATGTTGCTTTGTTGTGTGTTTTCCTCCATTGTTGCACATAAAAATAACAATTAAACAATCCAAGGAAATCTTCAAATAACTGTAAATATAGTAGAAACCATTTAATTAACTAATCAGATCCTGACCAGTTTGTTGCTTTTAAATATAATTCATTCATTTTTTTTTTTTGTTTAATTTTAGCCAGTGACTAATGTTTCTCATCAGATTTTCTCTATGGGGACTTTCCTGTGGTTATTACTTAAACACTTGAAATTGATCATTTTCTTCATAGCAATCGGTATTTGAAGCCACAATTGTCTGCTTTATTTGATTACAGTTTGATGTTTTAAAGCTCTTAGATCCGATTTAATTGTTTTCCTGCCTTTCTCATCGGTCTGAGTCAGAGTTGAGGGGATTTCTGGGGTTGATCGGTAACTCTCGGTTATTGTGGGCCCTGAAAGTCTCGAGGCTCTGACTCATATTGCGGTTTGCAGAGTAGTTTGGGATTTGGGAAAACTGAAAACTCTGATCCTGCCCACCTCGGTGCTTCTCAGTCTCCAACCTGGAGGAGCTCTGCTCTCTCGTTTTTCAGCCAGAGATTGAGAACCACTGTTCTGGGTCCATCTTGTTTTATCACACCTTGGGGTTGGAATAACCTCCAGAAAAAGCTCAAATTAAAAACTCTAGTGTCCATTAATGAATTCAAAGCAACCATGAAGAGTGTAGTGATGGAGATATGTGCTTGTCTTTCTTGAGATGCTCAATGTGTTTTAACATATTGCTCTGATTTTATTATGTAAAATGTATTATGTATGATTTTTTTATTTTCTTTTGTGGTTTGGCTGCTACCTTGGCCAGGTCTCTCTTGAAAAAGAGATTCCGAATCTCAATGAGACTTCCTAATTAAATAAAGGTTAAATAAAAAATGAAAATAAAATAAAATAAAAATGTTCTGGGGCGGTAGGCTGTATTGGTAGTTATGTACCCCCCCGCTGACGGGCGCTTGCCTGTGGTGTTTCTCCCCCCCCAGCCTGCACCTCACCACCTTCTGCCTGCAGTACCGGCCCACCGTGGTGGCCTGCGTCTGCATCCACCTGGCCTGCAAGTGGTCCAACTGGGAGATCCCCGTGTCCACCGACGGGAAGCACTGGTGGGAGTACGTGGACCGCACCGTGACGCTACAGCTGCTGGACGGTAGGAACTAGGGTTGTCAAAAGTATCGATACTCAAACAAGTATCGATACTAAAATGTTGTATCCGGACCTGCCGTCGCTGCCCCCCTTCTCTCAGATTTATTTATGTTTTTTTTTTTAACGTTGTTTATGGTCATAAACAACACGTTAACCTTGAAGTGCTAGCTTCGGCTAATGGCTAATAATAACGTGCTACCATTAATCAAGTACATATCTAACTCCGCCCACATCCAAGTCACCAATAGGGAGATCTCAGGCAAGAAAATAGTAATGCCTCATGGCAATATAGACATTAATTTAAAAATTGTGAAAAAATGTACCTTGGCTCAAAAAAAGTTGAAAAACACTGTTGTATAGTTCTACTCTTGTTTATGTTTTTATTATTTCCTACTGTGATTTTTATTTTTATTTTTACGATTTGTTTATAATGTAATATAATTTCTTCATGTGAGGACCCCAGGAAGACTAGTGGCCATTTATTTGGCAGCTAATGGGGATCCTAATAAAACTAAACTAAACTAAACTCACCTCCCTCTTGCTTTCAGAGCTCACCCACGAGTTCCTTCAGATCCTGGAGAGGACGCCCAGCAAGCTCAAGAGGATTCGAAACTGGAGGGTAGGAATTGCCCCCCCTGGTGGGCTAACAGAGCCACTGCAGGCCTTTAATGATATTGTTATAAATTATAATCTATATATATTCTTCATAAAGCTTTGAAGCGTTCCATCCAATTGGTTCAAATTGGTTCACTCGTGTGTTGAAGCTTCATGGGGCTTCTTTTGCTCTATTGTGCCATCTAGTGGACAATAAATGCAAACCGTACAGTATGACTATTCAATGTCTGAAGCATTGAATTAATTAATCAATGATGTTTGATATGCTGCCGTCCAGAGTGACCCCGCCTCCCCATTGGCTACTGGGATAGGCTCCAGACCCTCCCCCGACCTTATTAGGGAATAAGCGGTTACCATAATGGACGGATGGATGCTTGTGATGCTTATAGCTAAATTATAAACTATTATATGGTGTTTGTCTTTATGATACAATGAAGGGAAGCTTTAATAGATCACAAAAAAACTCGTAATTAAGTCCCAAGTCGACAAAATGTGAGGGCGGGGGGTTCAATTGCATTTTGCTGGCCCTTATAGTTCAAATAGAGCGCCAAACCGCCAACCACTTCCTGAATCAGTCACACGAGCCTCGATAAGGGGGGAAACATCCCTACGATAGGGATGTCCCGATCCAGCTTTTTTCACTTCAGATCCCGATCTCGATCCCGGCCTATCAGAGCATGTGTTAAAGTTCAAAGTTATTTATCTACTTACTTAGTTGTCAGACTCATATTGAGCAGGAATTTACTCTGATAACAACTTAATGGTTAGGACACAGACCTGTGGGTCAGGAGATGCTAACGCTAATGCTAATGCTTGTGTGGGGTCAGACTTGGATCAGGGCATTTTCTCCTGCCAGAAATCCAGATATCGGATCGGGACATATAGATATCCGCCCCAAACCGGTCCGAGAGCACCAAAAGTTTTCCAAAACGCCTCCAGATGAGACGATTTATTGTTGTTTTCGTGTCGTTAAACCGCCCCTCTGATGTTTTCTAGGCCATTCAAGCTGCTAAGAAACCAAAGACGGACGGCTCGGCGGTGGACGGCGGTTTCCAGGGGTCGTCCCTGGACGGGCTCCCCGGGGTGGCGCCCTCCTTCTTCCCGTCGGGCTCCTCGGACTGCTCCGACATGCCGGCGCTGAACGCCATGGCAACGCCGTTCGGCCTCTACCAGCCGCTGGCCGACCAGTTCCCCCCCCCGCCGGCGCCGCAGAACTCGGACCAATTCACGCTGGTCAAACACAAACACAAAGCGGGCGGCGGCGGCGTTGGTGAGCCGGCGGCGGTTGCCATGGCGACGGCCGCCACTGCCGCCGCCTTCGCGCGGCCGCAGAAAGTGTTGACTCTGGAAAAGTACAGAGAGAAACAGTCGGCGGAGCAGAACGGCGTGAAGGAGGACGCGGATTCCTTCCCGCCGACTTCGCACCACCACAGGAAGCGTTCCCAGCCGCAGCACGCCGGCCAATCAGGCGAGGGCAGGCGGGAGCGGTCCGGCTCCAAGAAGCCGCGTGCCTACACGGAAAACGGCGTTGGGAACGGCGTCGGTGGCGTTGGCGAGGAGTTCAAGATGCGCATCAAGGTGTCGTCAGATCGCCACGGCGTTTCGGACCAAAGCGGCAAAGACAAGCACAAAGAGCACGGCGGCCATCGCCACTCCAAACATGGCGGCGGCGGGGGGGGGCGTGGCGCCGTGGAGGGCGCCGGCGGCGGCCATCACCATGGCGGCAGTCACCACGACGGCGGCGGCTCGTCCCGGAAGCGGCCGCACGAGGGCGGAAACCACGGCAACCACCACCACCATCACCACAACCACCACTCCAAGAGCAGCAGGGCGTCCAAGGGAGGCTTAGGCTCCGCCCACTTTGGGCCGGACGGCGGGCAGCGGGCGCTAGAAACGCACGACGGGCCGAACGGCGTGCTGCTGCCCAACGGCCAACACACGGACTACAAAAACACCTTCGACATGCTGGACTCCTTACTAAGTGCCCAAGGAATGAACCTGTAGCCCGAAAAGGGGGCGGAGCCTCCGCGTTTTTATATAGGTTTAAAAGACTCTATTATCGTCTTAAGTTATCAGAAGTCCGCGTGCGTCGACCCTTCTGGTCTTTACCGGTGTAAATTTTAAAAGGCGTAAAAGGTGTTTGTTTCTGCCCGGAAACACCAAAAAAACCCACAAAGTTTTAGGAATGGCTGAAAAAAGAGAGATGAAACGGAGCAGACGTGCATGTTTCAGCCATCGTGACCGTTTACACTTCTTTTATTCTGTTTTTGTTGAAACATGTTCCACTAAAAATCTCAGGTCTTGAACTTTTTTGATTAAAAAGGAAAAAAGAAAGAGAGAGAAAGGGGAGTTCTAAAGGGGCCGGCGGCCATTTTCCGAGCAGGTGGAGCAGCTCTGGGAACCCGCTCTGCTTATTTATCATCGGGTCGAATCCAAACATGGCTCCATTTGCTCTATTGGGACTTCCAGGGCCAGGCCTGCTCACGTGCACGCACACGTGCTCACGTGCACGCTCATCATAGAGCTACAAGTGACTGAACATCTGCTGTGGGAGTGCATTTAAGACTTAGCAGCTAAAATGCAAAACGGCCTCGTGATCGTATGTCGTCAGTCGCTATTCAGTATAAATGTTCTATCAGAAAATGCAGATCTCTAAAATTATGTGTACATAGGGCTGTAGTTCAGTCCAGACTTCACTGCGTTGTATTATGAGATCCAAAGCAGACTGTGTTGATGAGCATATCCTTGATTCATGTATTGAAGCCCAAATAAAAAGATATAAAAGTGTGTTTTGCTTTTTCTTTTACACATGTTTTTTTTAAAATTATCTTTAAATGCAGATTTCATTACAGATGAGTTTGTTTGTTTATCTTAACTTGATGACATGAAATTGGCTCTATTATGTCCCGTCTGTCCAAGAGGATGATTAGAAATGAGGCTTTGCATTTGAGTTGTGGTTCAAATGAAATGATCCTTAAATTAGTAATTAAAGCTGGTGAACAGTTGGTGAACTGGACTGGATCTGACCTCCAGGGCTCATCCATCTCAGAAAACTATTGTTTTGATTAAACTGAACAGGTTTGGGGGAGTTTTGGACCATTTTCTGACATTTTCCCCTCACATTCGTTCTGTTATTGGTATTTAAAACCGTCTACAGAAGCTATGAAGTGACAGTTTTCTGCTGATTCCTGAAGAGGACAAACAAACGTATTTTTTTCTCCTAAACAGGAAGAACATCCCCCTAAAAAACCCTAAAACTGAAGCCCCTCCACCATCCTGTGCATTGACACCACAAAATGCTTCTGCAGACATGATAAATTTCAGTGTATTCACCTGTTTTAAATCCAAATGCTCAGAAAATCTCAGTAAATTGCTAATTTTTTCATCTAAGATATCTTTTTTAAAAGCGTGACATCTTCAATTCTCCACTTCCCACAAATCTGAGCGGTTTTAAGCCTCTTCCTGTGTAATAAAGTCAGCTCACGACCCTTGGAAGAGCTTTCGTTTGCTGTCATGTTTTAAAAAAGCACATAAAAAAAGAAAAGTTTAAGCCCTTAATTTTGGCTTTCTGCAGACACTTAGCTTGCAGAGATGGAGAGAAATGCCAAATCATGCAGATGGTTTAATCCAAACCTCATAACAGTGGATTTATTCCCCTATGAATTTAAGCCCTTGCTGCATTTCAAGATAAAACAGTCATTTGTCACACACCGCCTGAGAAAACTCTCCTAAAAATGGTTGTTTCCTGCTGTCTGTCTGCTCGTTTGTAGCAGAGTGATTAATCTGTTGTTATTCGCTGCTGGAAAACAGCAAAGATTACATCGAATTGCCATTTTTCTGTGCTGGAAACGGCCTTTAACACAAGGCCGAGGTGGGAAACGCACCTCAGCTGAACAGATAACTTCAATAAGCTAAACGGCCTCTCAAAAAAAGAGACTTTGGAGAGGGATCTCTGATCATAAACGCTCTGTTTGGTCATCCAGTTTCAGGGTTTTTGCTTTGGACTCGACCCTCTCAAACAATAAAGGCTCCACGGCTCATCTGGGGGCGGAACATAAATCCAAGTTCCCGATAATTAAGCAGCTCCATCTGAGCAGACGCAGCGTTTTCGCCGAGTATTACCTCCTAATTTTAGAGTGGAAGACAATGGGGAAATTCAGCGGGAGGACGTCAGTGAAAACTCAACCATCTGGACTCGCTCGCAATGCTGGTGGGAGGGTGGCGATTTATTTTCAGCACCGAATCAGAGACGCCTACTGCTCGAAAATCCGCAGAGGGGAAGAGATGGGAGAGCTGCTTTCGTGAGCAACAAATCCCAGAATTAAGGGCCATCTGAAAGGAAAACACCATCCAAGCTGCTAATTACATCCCAGAGAACAGGGACAGGCCGGGTATTATCGGAGAGCAGATTCAGAATCGGGAAAGATAACGAACGGTTCGGGTTTTGGTGTTTCCCCATTGGAAAAACAGAGGGGGGTCAGAGGACGCCACCTGGGAAAAGAAGCCTCTGGCTGCAGCCTGTAGGAAGCCAAGGATGGATGTCCAACTCATCCCACATCCAAGTCGGCCATTTTGATTAGGTCATGTGACTAGCAGCTTTCTGAGGTGTAAACGAAACTTTAATGTCTATATGAAATCGGAAGAAAACATCTCCTAAGCCTAACCCTGACCCTAAATCTAACCCTAAACCTAACCCTCCACCCTTCATAATTGTGAGAAATAAATATTTTTTGGTTAAACTTGTTTGGACTTATTGTAGAAACCAATTTAACACACACTATTTTAACATAATATCATGTATAGAGTTTAATTCAGTGTTTGCAAGATTCATTTCACTATTCTTAAATTAACGTCTATATTTCCATGAAGCAATTAGGACTTTCTTGCCTGGGATTTTCCTATTGGTGACCTAATCAAAATGGCCGTCTTGGATGTGGGTGGGGTTGGACATCCATCCTTAGTTCCTGCAGCCAGACGGATTTGGCTGGCTGCTGTGGCGCCCTGCGGCCACCGGGGGGCAGCAGAGTCTCTCTGTGAGTTAAAGCATCTCATTCTTTCACGGGACTCAAATCAAAAGCTAAAAAAAATAAAAAATAAAAAAAGCCTCCGCTGCTCTTCTGCTCGCACTCCGGATCCTCAGTCACAACACGCTGACACAAACGCTGGACCCGGTCCATCTAATTAACAGATCCGGGTCGCCGTGGGGACGGGGGGGTGGAGGGGGGGGGGGGGGGGGGGGGGGGGGGGGGGACGTCCCGGGAAGTGGAGGATCAAAGGGCTCAGGCACCCAAACCGGGCTCCATAATGCAAATGTAGACGCCCAGCAAACTGAGCAGGAAAGTGGCCTAATTATGAGCCGTTGAGAGCCCATTGTCATCTCTCTGTCTGAGAGGTCTCTCTTGAAAAATCAGGAGCTGATGGAAACCCCTTTAAGTACCTGAGATAGAGCCGGAAGGGGGAAAATGACGGGGCCCGAACCGCCATTATATGCCATGCTAGTGCAATTATTTCCAATGATTGGCAGGAGCATAAATTAGCCCCGGTTTGCATTTTGTGTCCGACCACCGCTAAGGTGTGCGTTTTTTCTCTAAAAAAAACACGTTGGCTCTCTCTTGGACCAGCTGTTCGCGCTGAAAAAGAAGATATTATCTCAGTTTTACTGTGTAATTACTCCCCCAAACTCCTCTATCTCGGCCTCCCCACCAGAGACTCCCGCCTCACAGCCCCGGCTGTCCTTCAAAAAACAGAAACAGCCGACGCGAAACGGGGAAATGTCTTCCTCCGGCCATCAATAATTCACGGGCTCCGACATTTGAACTAATTACGGAGCACCGGTGGCCCATTTCGGCTGGGTCCTGTCAGCCGGGAGGGAGACAGAAGCTCCTCCAGAAGCAGAAACTCACTCGGAAAACGACAATAAGGAAAGCGGGAGCCGCTACAGAGGGAGACATGCATAAACATGACGCGCTCAGAGATGCGCAAGCTAGCTCTCGCCACCTGTGTGGGTTGTTTGGCCTCCTCATCCAGACCTCTCTGGTTTTAATTAGCCTGCTGCTGAAGTGTTTTCCTTTTTATATTCTCTGAAGGGTGATGATAACGGCTACAGCCGAGATGGAGGGAGGCTCTCTGGCTGGTTTGTTTCATTAGGGAGAGCATAATGACCCCGCAATCACAACACCAAGAAAATACCTCCCCTAATAATTATTTTCCTCCTAATGGTTCGGCTTATACTGAGGCTTTTGTCATCGGGGCCTCTGCGACCACGAAAATTCATAATAATGCTAACATTAATAATTACACGCGTTCCCCATTATGATACGAAGCTGAAAACACAACTTACACAGAGAGAAAAGTAGGAGAAGGTTATTAAGACTCGTTTTCTGCTTCCTGTTTGTCTGAAAGTCGACTGAACCAGGAAACGTTTAGTTTCTCCGGATAACTGGACGCCACTCTGACCCTCTAAAATTCAGAGAATCCACTTATTAGTGCAATAACTGAATGCGATAACCACCAAACTGTGCACCGGAGAGTCACTTTTGGGGGTAAAAGAGACGTTTTTCCCCCGGCGAGCAGCCTCAGAACGACGTCTTTGAGCTGGAAATCACAACAGAAACGCCTCCTTTCTAAAGTGAACTTCACATTTCCACCCAAAAAAGCAGTTTTTATCCTTTTTAAACAGTTTTCTGGTGGTTTTTCCGGGGTGCCACACGGCTCTAATTCGGGACCTTTACAGTTTCTGTGCTATCTGCTCCCCCTTTAGCTCATTTTATGTCTCTTTTAGGGACATTTCCACTTACAAATACCCCCAAAATGCTGTTTTTATCCATCTTAAACATGTTTTTGGTGGTTTTTCCCACATCTGCCATTGCATTTCCACTCAAAAATATGCAGACGACACCCAGGTTTATATCACTATGTTTGAAAAACACAGATGCCAATTAGATTCTATGAAAAGTTTAATTTCTAAGGCAGAACAGAAGTCCTTGATTGTTTCCTTCGACTCATATCTAAAGTCAGTAAACTCTAGTGGGAACTTTCCACTTAGTCCCACTGTGACCTATTTTGAACTGGAAACAGAGCTTCCTGCTTTTATTAATCAGGTCTGGATCTCTAACATCTTTTGTGTCACATTATTACCACTCTGAGATCCAGACCTGGACTTTGAGGCCTGCTTGGACCCTCTGGAGACCGTTTCCACTCATTCATCCCCGGCTGGTCCCTGGTCATGTGATCTGGGCCTATGGGTGAGAAGTAAAGGAGAAAAAACACTTAAAACAGGGTCCACGCCTCTAAAAAAGCTGCTATAAGAACTCACATCTTTACCTACTTTTGATGAACTTTTCATTTTTATGTGATAAACTTTGTGATATTTGTCTTGAAAGGTGCCACATTAATGACATTTTACAAACGTACCCTGGCTGGAACTTTAAAGTAAGTAACCATCTATTGACTTATTTCATTTTAATCTCATTTAGCCGGTCTCTCCCCTTAAAAGGCTTTGTTTCCATGGGAACCCCGGACGACTAATCGCTAAAAAGTGACGTAAAGCCGGCTCATATAGGTTTTTTCTTTGTTAACTAAGTTAGAAAGTGAGCTGTGGAACAAAGAGCTGTGCTTCAGGCTGCAATCGCTAAATGAAAATATGAGAGTTTAGTTATTTTCTCTGGCTTTCGCAGCTCGATCTGAGAGTTTTACACATGCAAAAGAACAAGTTCTGAAAAGGCAGAAATAAAAGGTTAGAAACAGAGCTTCTTATCTTGTTTGTTCTTTTGTTTTCCCTGTGTCCTTTTACATAAACTCCTATAGGTTCTCCACCCGGATTCCCCACAAGGAATAGTGTCCTTTTTACAGATATAAAAGCTGGTTTTATGGTCTTGTTGTCTCTCTTTCTTCTTCGTTTTATCTATCTATCTATCTATCTATCTATCTATCTATCTATCTATCTATCTATCGACCTATTTATTTATTTTTTCACGTTTTGTCTTTCTGTCTAAAAGATCTCTCTCCTTTCCACTTCTCTTCTTTCTTCCCTATCTCTCTGTCAGGTTCGGCATTATTGGACACATGTAAGTTTAGTAACAGAAATTAATAAATAAAGCTGTTTTGGGTAATTGAGGGGGGCTTCTCACTAACAAATCCTCCCTTTGGCAAAGCAATTTTGTTCATTATAACACGGTACTCAGATTTAATTTCAGCTGCCATAAAGCTGAACAGGACAAGGTAAGAAAAAAAAAAAAATCCTAAAAGTCCTAAGAGTGTGTGAGAAGAGGATGGTCATTTTTTTTTACAAAGTCCTGTACAGAGTCAACAGCTATTCACTGGTGGGTTTCTGTGGGAGCAGTGGAGCGCAGCGTTATGGATTAGGAGATGTGTGGGAGTGTGAGGAGGAGGACGAGTTGGGTATTGAGAAGCTGAATCGGAAGGTGGGAGTGGAGGCTTTCCAAAGCTGGATTTGGGTCGACAGAGCATTGAAATCCTCTTGCAGCAGCAGGGGGGCTTTATTGATATTTAAGGTGAAAATAGTGACTCTGGTTTTGGTCTTAAGATGCGATAACAGCGTTTTGATTTTGTAACCGCGGCTTAAATATAGCGTGCGTTTTTTTTTTTGTTTCCTCTCTCCCGGCTGAAGACAATCGCTCGTTTCCGAGCCGGTGATGCTGTAACGCTGAGTCACAAACAGCAGCACCGACTCTGAGATCATGAAAAATCACATCTGAACTCGCCTTGAAGAGAAGTGATTCATGCCTGGGGGGTTATATTTGGGCGTAATGGAGCCGAACCTCCATCAGAGTCAGAGGACGCATAAACCCTCCAAGTCTGAGCTCACGTCTTTCCTTTCTGTCTCTGGATCTCCTTATTAAACCCCCAACAATGCAACACAGTGACTCATTACTGCACAAATCCTGAAAGAGAACAACTGGTACAGGCTAATATTTACCTCCTGAATGAGTTTGATTGTCGGATCGTTACTCTCCCTTTTGCCTCCGTTTTCAAACGGCTAAAACAAGCCACAGACATCATTAAAAGCATCTGAACTTAGCTTATCTGAGAGCAAGAGGTTTATACTGAGGGAATAATTAAGAGAGCAAAAAGACAGGAAAATAAAAACAGACTTTTAGACTTGAGGATCCTTCTGGGGAGAAACTTTTGGATGCTCAGGAGAGAATTAAACTGAAAGCCGGCAGCCGGCTGTCGGAGACATTTGTCACTCTGGTCTGTTCGGTGTGTAAAGAAGAAGTCTGTTTGTGGGAGAAAACACTCGGACTGGTTGTTTAGGGATGCTAAACCCCTGATTTCACCCAGAAAAACTGGCCCAAACCATGACTCTTACTCCAAATTCACCCACATGGAGTCTAACGTTAACGTATCCAAGGAATAAAACTGCTGAAATACACTAAAAGCAACACACTTATCCGCATTTTATCCCATATTTGTCGTCACTATCTAATGTTTTCTTTCATGTTAGGATTAGATTTGGACAACAGGCTCATTTTGTTTCTGTCCAGCAGGTGGCGCTGCCTTTAGACGCCCAAAGATGCAGAAAAAGGTGAACTTTTTAAAACTGTCCTGCAGGGAAATCAGCGTTTCTAACAATCTTTCATCAAACCTCTGCGATGTATTTTGATGAGACTATTTTAAGCTCGTGGATCTATTCAAACTTTGGTATAAAATGGTTTAAAATCACAAAATAATTACTAATCTATTAGTAATTTTTTAGTTGAATACTTCGGGCTGAAGCAGCTTTTAAAAGAGTGAAACGATGTGAAAATTAGCAGTTTTTGGGAGGCTGATATTTTTGGTTTGAGGCAAATGTGTGTGGATGTTTAAGGGCCTTTTAAAAGTTAAACACTAGCATGGATTTTTGCTAAAGACATAAACCAAGAGGCCTGTAATCACCCCGTACTGTGAGGTTTGAAGGCCGTTCAGACAGATTCTGCTCACTACCACTGCAGATAGCAATCTAGCCCCCCAAAAGCGGAGCTAAGAGATGGAGTGGGCTTAAATAAACTCTGGCAGAGTCCTTACTGGCTCCGTATCTATCACTTCTCCAGGTGTACGCGAACACCTCCCCGCTCTCACATAATTAAATGAGATTTACGTCCTCACATGGAATAATTCCGCGTGGGCCGATGGTGAAAAAGCTCCGGCTCCGGCCAACTTTCCCCCTCTTTTTTTTTTTTCCACACCAGCCCACTCAGGCTGTAACTGGCATTGCTGAGCATCCATGAAGAAGAAAAAAAGCGGCGTGGGCGTGAAGATGTCCACGGTTGAGTGGCCAAATGCGGCCCACTCAAACAGCCGAATGCGGCAGTGCTCGTCAATACGTTTCAATGGACGTCTGTGACACAGGTGGAATCGGTTTAGCGCGGAGCTGGAGTCAGATTCCCGCGTTCAAAGACGGAGCGAGGGGCTGCTGACACGGAGATTATTTACACGGAGCCGTTTCTTCGCGATATCGCAGAGAAAAAGAGAGAGAACCGGCACATTTCTGCGCGGCTTATTAACCAAGCTGCTCTGCACAGCAATCACAGCTCTTTGATAATTATGGAGGAAAAGGCCTCATAATAACCTGCATCGCAGCTTTGGCTAACAGTGGAAATCTTAATGCCAATATAACTTTGCAGATTGGGACTAATTGCATATGCTGCTAAGAAAAGACGGCCGCTTCCCTCCTGATTGGAACGGGCTCATTTTCTAACTGAGGGAGAATCGACGCCAACGCTTAACAACTCAGAAGTCCCTCCTCACACCTCAGACTCAGGCTGAACTCACCGCCTGGCCTTTCCAAACCCATGCAAAACTTTTGGAACAAAGTTTTCTGGGATTATAGCCACAAGGTGCGAATCATCCCGAGGCAAAAAACCCAAGATCCACTACAAAAACGCGCTCACAGTGTGAGAAATCCTCAGGATTGTCGCCTGTAAAAGCTCCTACTTTCCTTCTAAATGCAGCCTTTAAGAGAGCCTCAACTATCGGAGGACTTCACTCTTAAAAAATAGAATATTCTCTATAAATATAGACCGTTAAGGAGTTGGTGATGGCTGCCAGCTCCCCTGATTCCAACCGTCAAAGATGGAGGAAACAGGCAGATAACAACCATCAAAGATGTAGGAAACAGGCAGATAACAACCATCAAAGATGGAGGAAACAGGTAGATAATAACCATGAAAGATGGAGGAAACAGGT
>CAJRST010015557.1:649727-665110 GCA_907169785.1 Menidia menidia | reverse complement strand
ACACACACACACACACACACACACACACACACACACACATATACACACACAGGGGAACGCACAAACACACACCAGAACCCCCAGAATGAACCAAAGAATGAGCCCATAATCTTGAGGCTTCTCCACCACTGAGGCGTCTTATCATGTGGCTGAGTTTGTTTCCTCTAAAGCTCAGAGCATCGATCGCTGATGCAGCTGCCGACGGCACTGTGAAGAGGTGGTGTGTGCGTGTGTGTGTGTGTGTGTGTGTGTGTGTGCGTGTGTGTGTGTGGGGGGAGCTGGCTTTGCAGGATAACAGCCAACCAAATCAAACAGGCTTACTGGTCGAGGCTGGCACTGGGAAAAAAAAATCAATGTGCTCAGCAATCCATTTACTGGGAGCTAGCCCCACGGTGTGTGTGTGTGTGTGTGTGTGTGTGTGTGTGTGCGCTGGCGGTTGTGTGGACGTGGGCGTGTGGGATGCAGAGAAGAGGCCTTTTTCACTTCTGAACAAGCAAACACACAAAAAAACGCCTTCCTTTGTCATGTTGTGCTTCAAATCCGACGTGTATCCGACCAAAAAGCCCCGAATAAAAAGGGATTTTACCAGTTTCTGAGTCCAAAACGGGCTCTCAAATGATTATTCACAGGGTTTATCTAATTAATATTCAGTGTCAGAGGTCTCAGTGTATTTAAATGTATATATATATACAACATATCGATGCATAAGCTCACATCCAGATTTATAGCTGTGGGTTGTGGCTAAAATCAGAGGAGTTAATTTGCATGTTTTTGGAAAGCTGGAAGTATGAACATAAGACTAGAATGTGGCCCTAAATGATTTTAGACAGACAAGCATGGAGGTAAATGCAGAATAGGAGGTTATAAAAGGTTATAAAACATTCAACATTGTTCAGAAAGAAACACTGAAGGAAACAGAAGCTGAGCTTTGGAACTAATCCCTTAAAATAAGATGTTTTTTCTCTTCTGTTTCGCTGGCAAACTAGAAATTAGAGTTGATTCTGTCTAAATAACCAGTTTTTTGGATGGAAATATCCAACAGTTACTAAATAGTGCAGAGATTAAACATAGAGTTTAGGAGGTTTTTTCAGTTGCTAAGTGTCAGTCACTGAATTCGATGGTTAATATAAATATCTTTAGCTCACTTTTACAACCTGAGAATTTTCTCCTATTTTTACTGCTAATGTCAAACATGAGGAGGAGTTTGTGTTACCACCCAGAATCAGGTCGTTGTGTTTAATAGTTTCTTTTTTAAACTTAGGAGGTTAAACACACATAAAAAAAAGAGTAAAACCGGAGAAAAGCTGACGGGAAATGACAAATATGTGAAGTTTTTTTTCTGCCTTAAAGACAAAATAGAGATAAAATAATAATAATATAATTATAATATAATATAATATAATATAATATAATATAATATAATATAATATAATATAATATAATATAATATAATATAATATAATATAATAATAATAATAAATAATAAATAATGAATAAATAATTTAAATAATAAATAATGAACATTAAGCTCCCTCTGGAGCTCTCAGGCTTTGGCTGGGAGGGGAAATGTCCGTCCCACCTGTTTGATTGGCAGCTGGGAGAGCCAGGTGTTGTCCAGTAGGTTTTTCCTCTGGGGGGGGGGGGCATCCCGGACCTGCAGGAACAGGTCGTGGGCGCGGAGGCCGCACTGCTGGCAGACGCCCCGCTCAGCCTCCAAAACCCGGGAACGCAGGTAGGAACCACTGCAGCGCAGCTGGAACTCGTCCTGGCACCTGGGGGCCGCAGAAAAGGGACGAAAACAGGTGAAAATAGGCAAAAGGGGGTGGGAAAGGGTCAAAAAGGGGGGAAAACGGGTCAAAAGGGGCAAGAAAGGGGGAGAAAGGGGGGGGTAAAGGGGGGAAAAATGGGTCAAAACGGGGTAAAAAGGGTCAGAGCTTCCATTTGGATGTCTGAAGCCGACCGGAAATCGTTTTTTGTCTGAGTTTGAGCTGAACCGGTGAGGGGTTTAGCATAAATGTCTCACCTGTGGCTGCAGAAGCGTGAGTCCCAGGGCCCCCCCCCCCCTGCCCCAGGGGGGGGGGGGGGGGGCACAGGGGTTAGCATCTGTTAGCATCTGTACAAATATACGACTCAAACAGACCATAGAAAGATGCTGGACACGGCTCCTAAAATGAAAGAAAACACGGAAACTGTGCAGCTTTCACCAATTCACAAACATTTTTTGAAAAATATTAATAGATTAAGTGACTTATGGGACCACACAGGAGTTAGCATCTGTACTCAAATATAAACAACTCAAACAGACTATAGAAAGATGCTGGATACGGCTCCTAAAATGGAAGAAAACACAGGAACTGTGCAGAATTCACCAATTCACAAACATTTTTTGAAAAATATTAATAGATGAGGTGACTTATGGGACCACACAGGAGTTAGAATCTGTTAGCATCTGTACTCAAACATAAACGACACAAACAGACCATAGAAAGATGCCTGAGACCGCTCCTAAAATGAAAGAAAACACGGAAACTGTGCAGCTTTCACCAATTCAAAAACATTTTTTAAAAATATTAATAGATGAGGTGACTTATGGGAGGACTAACCAATCAGAAAAACTACATTTCTGTTAAAGGAGAAGATTTGGATTTCTATTAAACTGCATTTTGACCCAAAAACTTACCAATAGCTAGAATTTACAAAACATTTCCTGCATGTAAAACTGTATAATATACAGATTTTCTATACTTTAACCACACAGGAGTTAGCATCTGTACTCAAATGTAAACGACTCAAACAGACCATAGAAAGATGCCTGAGACCGCTCTTAAAATGAAAGAAAACACAGGAACTGTGCAGGTTTCACCAATTTATAAACATTTGGAAAGGTATTAATAGATGAGGTGACTTATAGGAGAACTAACCAATCAGAAAAACGACATTTCTGTTAAAGGAGAAGATTTTGATTTCTATTAAAGTGCATTTTGGCCAAAAAAGTTACCAATAACTCTAATTACAAAACATTTCCTGCATGTAAAACTGTATAATATACAAATTTTCTATACTTTAACCACACAGGAGTTAGCATCTGTTAGCATCTGTCCTCAAACATAAACGACTCAAACAGACCATAGAAAGATGCTGGAGACGGCTCCTAAAATGAAAGAAAACACAGGAACTGTGCAGGTTTAACCAATTTATAAACATTTGGAAAAGTATTAATGGATGAGGTGACTTATGGGAGGACTAACCAATCAGAAAAACTACATTTCTGTTCAAAGAGAAGATTTGGATTTCTATTAAACTGCATTTTGACCCAAAAACTCACCAATAGCTAGAATTTACAAAACATGTCCTGCATGTAAAACTGTATAATATACAGATTTTCTATACTTTTAGGCTAAAATTGTTATAAAAAGCTTCAATAAAGCCATTTGATTGTGTTTTTTTTTAAATCATATTTTGGACAATAGAGAAAAAACAAATGCAAACTGGAAAGGCTTTAAGAGATGATTTGGAACATTTTGAGTTAAAAAAAAAACAAAACAAAGTAAATATATGAATCAGTATATTTTTTTGTTGTTCCTAAAACCTGAAAAAAGGTATAACTGATTGGTATCTGGCAAATATTAGACAAACACTGAAGTACATCATTGTAGAAAAAAGGTGGGCTTTCATCTTTAAAAACACACTCAGAGATATTAATTCTGCATTAAATCACTTAAGATAAATTACTAAAACGAGTCTATGCTGAGAAAAAATGTCTAAAATTAGACATAAATAAATGGACAAACAATCCTAGATTTTTCCTTCGTTGAGCAAAATGCTGGCAGAATTTCTGTTCCTTTCTGCACTAAAAATAATAATAATATATAAACACTAATCTAAATCCAACAAATCTGAATGTTCTTCTGCAGAATGTGCAGCAGAAAAATGTGAGAAACACCTTTCTGGATCTCCTGAAGGTCTGAAATGACTGAGAGTGTCTGTCCTTTTCCTTTTGGCAGAGGACAGCAGATCTGGGCCTCTGCCATGTTTTCCCAGCAGGACGCTAGAACCACGTCGGAGGAGACAGATGGACTAAATTTTCTCTCCCCGTGGTTTACAATCCACACAAACAGAAAGAGGAACAAAGATCCAGATAAACAGCACAACAGAGGAGAATTCAGCCACTGAAACGGAGAAGAAAACCTTCAAAAAAAGAGAAAAAAAAGAGGAACCTCGCTGCTTCAAAGCAGAGAAGATACCAAAAAACTGGAAGTACCAAGAGAGAAAAGCTGTGCCAGAACTGTGGAGGGATGAAAGAGAGACATAAATAGATGCTTTACTGCTAACTTCAGATACTAATATGCTGCTCTTAAAAACAGACTCGTCTAATTACCAGAAAAATGAGGTGAGCTGGTGGCTAAATGGGATTAAAACGAATGAAAAGTTAATTTCAGTGAACGGGACGATGGCCGTTCGGTGTTAAAACTCGTCCTTTAAATGGCGGAAATAAGGGACACGCCTTCAGCAAATGGCGGGTGTTTACACCTCGACTCGTCTCTGATTGGCTAAACCAAACAGAAGATCTGGGAAGTCCGGCGACCTGAGGGCAGATTATGGGTCATTATATTTCATTTGTAGCTTCAAAGGGAAAAAAAGGAAGGAAATAAAGAAAAAAAAGAAGGAAAAAAAAGGAAAAAAAAAGAAAAGAAAAAGGAAAAAAAAGAGAAAAAAAGGGGAATTCAATTTAATTCAATTCAATTATAATAAAAAAGAATTTAAAAAATAATAATAATCATTTGTAGCTTCACAGGAGAGGAGGAGGCAGAATAACCAACAAACAACAGACTCTACAGGCCTCAGTCTGCAGCTCAGAGGTTAAAGGTCATCAACTTTCAACACAAAAGCTTAAAAAAGTCAAACTTCAGGGGGGAACCTCTGTGTTTCCACTGGGTTCTTCATCAGGACTCAAGATGTGACCAAGCAGGAGTCATTTGAACTCAGAAGCTGGATAAATTAAGCACAACACCAACGTTTTGGCCATTTACGTTGACTTTTTTTAATTCAAATGTTCTGTTTTAAGCAGTTAAAATATATTTTAGCTTTTACAGAACCATATGGAAATTATTTATTTGGAATAATTAGGATTTAATTGGTATTTTTTAAAGCTCCTCCCATTAATTTGGGAGACTAAGAATAGCCTACTTCTAATTTGAATCAAAGCTATAATGAATTTTTGGTTATTATTTCCATATCATTTTACAAGAAATAACAGGAAAGTGCGTCAAAACCACAAATCACCTGTTTCTTTGTTGGAAGAATTTGGTTTGGAAATAATAAAAGGCTGTCTATCAGCACATCTGGCAGCCAGAAAATGGCCGCTATGCAGCAAATAACCAAACTGGGTAGAAACAGAAACCTAAATTAACTGAACACACACATTTAGCCTTAAATGCCTAAAAACTCTTTTAAAGTAGCTTATTATCTAATGACCTTTAGTGGCCCTGATTAGCCTAATTGATTATCCTTCTTAAAAAACATTAAATCTGAGCTCTCAAAGTCCGTTTAATACTTTGATATTAAGATTTCTATAAGAAAAATAACCACTGATTCTGTTTTTCTGTTGTAGTTCAGGTCATTTGTGGACTTTCTTTGAGTTGAGCCATTTCTAGGAGAGACAGATCTCTTTTTTTTTGGTTTCCATAGTGATCCCGTCGCCCGGGGCGAGCATGGCGTTACGGTCTATATTTACTGTACCAACACACTCCGCCGCCAGGCACTTAGAGATCGCCATGGCGACGGCTGAAGGAGAGAGCGGGAAGACAGTCGGAGAGCACCTTCACGAGCAAAACCTGAACCCAAAACCTCCACCACAAACACCCAGCCTAGGATGGATATCCAACCCCACCCACATCCATTTTGATTAGGTCACCAACAGGAAGATCCCAGGCAAGAAAATCCTAATTGCTTCATGGCAATATAGACATTAATTTATAAATAGTGATATGAATCTTGCAAACACTGAATTAAACTCTATACATAATATTATGTTAAAATTGTGGATGTTAAATAGGTTTGTAAAATAAGTCAAAACAAGTTTTACCAAAAAAATATTCATTTCTCACAATTACGGAGGGTGGAGGGTCAGGGTTAGGGTTAAGGTCAGGGTTAGGGTTAGTGTCAGGGTTAGGTTTAGGTTTAGGGTCAGGGTCAGGGTTACAACATCGTTTATCTTATGATTTCGTATAGACTGTAAACTTTCGTTTCCACCTCAGAAAGCTGCTAGTCACATGACCTAATCAAAATGGCCGACTTGGACATGGGGGGAGTTGGACATCCATCCTTGGCTTCCTACAGACTGCACCCAGAGGCAGCTCAAGCGAGGAATGAAAGACTTTAAGATATACACAGCTTATAAAAAGTGTATTATGAAAGAGCCTGAACTCCCACTTCCTCCCTTTGCACCCACCTCTCCGTGGCGGGCGACGCCCTCGTCGTCGTGGCAACCACCCGGACGGAGCCCCCCTCCTCCTGGGCCTTAGACAGGGAGGCCTGGGCCACATCGGCCCGGCTCAGGTACCTGAAAAAGGGGAAGAAAAGGCGGGATTAGCATGTGTTGCGTAACCAAAGAGCTCCTCTACGGGGCTGAATCACCGGTGGAGCGCGGGGGTGCGAATCCTGAGTCTGTCAGGATGGATATCTGCATCATCTAATGCTTCCGTGAACTGATTTTGTGCTTAAACGGAGAAATACAGCAAACTGTATAACCCAAAGAGCAGCAAAACTCCACAAACTGCCTCCATGTGACAGCAGTTGAAGTTTAATTTTCTATTTGGCCCCCGTTTCTCCTCTTTAAATTATTTACTTATTCTGTTTGGGTGCATTTAAATGTGGATTAAACACACAATCGTCATCGTATATGCAAAAAAAGAACTTAAACTCTAACATTTTTTGGTCACCGCAATGTTTTCCCTGCTTCAAACTACATTACCCACAATGCACTGCACAGTCCAGCTCTGAAATACCATTTTTGGGGCTAAACATTAAGGTATAACGTAGCTGCTTTCATTGAAAGACAAAAAACTTTAATTTCCTCATTTTTAATTCTCACTTTCAACGTTTATAAACTGAAATGAACCGAACTCTGACCCAGTTCTGAATAAAAGTGAGTGAAAAACTACAAACGTATCATCTTAAACTCCCGGGAGCTGAATTTTGAGCCATGTTTGATCCTTTTTTTTGTTTTAAATGCTAAAAAGTTGATCAAAAAATCTTTATATGAAGGCAGAAACTCTTCATATACATTCAGGTCACTCACTCAGCTGCCAGCCAGGAATTATTTGACTTCACAAACATTAATTTCAAAGGCTTGTATTAATCAAATATTTTTTTTTATCACCAAGTCCCACCTCAGACTGGTGTCTGTCTTCCCCTGGATGAAACCTTCTGTAATCTCTCCCCATGGGGCTCTTCACTCATCTTAATCTGATGCCTCTGCTTTTTATGGTGCTTGTAAAACAGATGCTGGGTGTCAGAGGCATAAGAGCCAATATGGGCAGGATTAAAACGACCCCAGGCTGACCGGGCGGGGACGTAAAACAGAGATGAAATCAAAAGACGTGTTTGTTCTGGACGAGATAAAAACTGGAGAGGTTCGGAGAGAAAAGGCGACCAATCACCAGAAGTCCGGAGGAAACCCAAAGGGATCCTCACAGAGATGAAACAACACTCAGACGGTCTCCACAGAGCAATTATTCCTCCTCTCTCCTTCACAGGGAAGCGAGGGGTCAGAAACATGTCTAAGCCCTGCAGACACCTCGCCAGAAACCCCAAACCGCTCCACAAAAAGCCAGAATATCCCTGCCCTGCCTCACGATTAACTCATTGGCTGCCAAAGACGTGTATAGACGTCGATTCAAATATAACCGTTCGCTGCCAAAGACGTCTTTTATGTTTTTCAACGAGAGTGGCTGGGGGACGATCTGCTAAAGCTTGTCCGTAAATATCGGCTTCTAGACAGAGTATGTAGTAACAAATTGACCCTCTAGGGGGCAGTGCCACTTTTGATGGGAGATGAGCATAGACTGTAGGCAAATAAGAAAAAGGGAACGGTTCGCTATGAGAGAACATGTCGCCGGTGAGACGCAAGTCCAGGAAGAACGGAATAAGGTAGAAACACACTTTTTTTTTCCTGATGAAAGAAGAGAGTCTACTGTTTCTTTTGGTGTGTTCGGTGTTTACATAGTCATAGCACAAACTATTCTGTGGCTCTTGAAAAATCAGTCAAAATGCTAAAAAACTCTGGCAGTCAATGAGTTAACAACAGAAGCTTCTCCCAGAGGTTTGATGCCAGGTTTCACTCCTCTCCGGGTTTCTGGGTCCATGTTTAAACAAACGAGACTCTCCTTAATGTTTCATCTTAATTACAGCAGGAGCCACCAACACACTCCCATCAAGGCCTCATCATGTGATAATGGGGTAAAAAAGAAAGAGGAATGCACTTTAAAAGAGCAGAAATAAAAGTTCGAAAAGGGAAAAAAGAAAGAAAAATTAAAGTTAGGGTAAGAAAAGAAAAATGAGAAAAAGAAAAGCAGAAAAAAGTGGGTTAGGGTTGTTTTTTATTTCTGGATTGTGAAACGTTTTCCTAATTTCCAAAAGCCTGATCCAAGAAAAATAGGAAGAATATCTTTCTTTGGCCCCTCAACAACATATGAAGAAAAAAAAAAGAAATTATTTTGATCAAATTAGCGTGGAATAAGTCAGAAATATATTTTGGTGTAGTCTTCTGAATGTGTACAACAGGGGTTTGAGCAAAGCTTTTACCACTGAATGATGCAAAAAGTCTCAGATCCAAAAGACTTCAGAAACCGTTTGTACCAAATATGATGCATTTGGCATTATAGGGTTAAAAAACAACTAGCCTGCTTTTTGCCATTTTAAAAAAGACAATAAACAGCCGTTAAATCCATCCATTTTCTTTCCCTGCTCACAGGTCACAGGCAGTTAAATCAAGAAAGCAAATTCTTTTGCTTATTCCACGTTCGGAAAATGAGGTTCCACTTTGTGAAATGCTGCCAGACTGAGCATTTCAAACAATTCAAAAGCGAAAATCCAAATTCAGACGGGAGAAATGGACGGCGAGAGGGGAGGAGAGTTCTGGCTGGTGTCGTCCTTTTACAGACAATCAACCCGGCTGGAAAAAGCCGCTCCCTAATTGCAGCTCAGATCGATAATTAATGCATCTTTCAAGCATTTCTTCTGACAGTTCAGTCAATTCTTTAACTTACTTTGATGAAACTTTACGGCTGGCAGACAACAGTGGCCTCTGAGAGAAAAATCAATGGGCGGAATATCTCCGAGACGACACGCAGAAATTTCATTTAACACGTTTGCTAAAGTGCAAGAAGACTTGATCCTCTGATTAAAAACACAAACGGAAGTTTGGTAACAAAAATGAATAAATAAAGACGTTTTGGGGAATCAAGGGGCGCTTCTCACTAACAAAGCCTCGCTTGGCAAAGCAATTTTGTTCAGCATAGCACGGTACTCAGATTTCAGTTCTGCTGCCATAATGCTGAACAGGACAAGGTAAAAAAATAAAAAAATAAAAAAATAAATAAAAATAAAAATAAATAAATAAATAAAAGAAACCGTCTAAATATTATATAGTGAAGGAAAAGTTATTGAATTATTGCCCATTAGAGTCTTGTTCCTCTGTCACTACTTCAACTGGTAAAAAAAAATAAAAAATAAAAATTAAAAAATTAAAAAATAAAAACACAAACGGGGAGGAGTTGCCAGTCCAGGAACTCAACCCAAAAGGCCTGGCAGAGGCCCCCGTTCCCATTTACATCCCCTCCATCTGCTCAGAACCCTTTCTCTGGGAAAGGGATGGAAGAAAGACTAGGCAGAAGAAGGAAGATTTCAAAGAAAAATAAACGGGGGTAGGATGGGGGGTAAAGTGGGGGAAATAAGTATTTGACCCCTTGCTGATTTTGCAGGTTTGCCCACTTACAAAGAATGCTTATTTTTCCTCATCAGATGGTTATCAATTTTTAGAAATTCATATGATGTGATTTTCTGGAATTTTCTTTGGGATTCTGTCTTTCACTGTTAGAATGTACATATGATTAAAGTTATAGATCGTTGCATTCTTTGTAAGTGGGCAAACCTGCAAAATCAGCAAGGGGTCAAATACTTATTTCCCCCACTGTATAACCACCATTTTACACAAAACTAGATCAAATAATGAATAAGTAGGAGTCATTTAATGATTTGGATTTCTACAATAAAAACCCATTTAGTCCAAACATATCAGTGAGTCTGCAGACACCTGGATTATTGACAGGAACTATCAGAATCAGAAATGCTTTAATAATCCCAGAGGGAAGTTATTTACTAGCAGAGGAAACAAAGAAATGGTCATCATTTTCTTTGGGATTCTGTCTTTCACTGTTAGAATTTACATATGATTAAAGTTATATATCGTTGCATTCTTTGCAAGGGGTCAAATACTTATTTCCCCCTCTGTATGTGTTGGTTGGAAGAAGGATGCAGAAAGTGGAGGAGAGACACATCAAAGAGGAGAACTTTTTCTGGAAGTGATAGAAAGAGGAAGAAGGGAAGTCTCCATCAAACACAGGAGCTGCTTTGGTTCAAACGGCCGGATGAAACGAGGCTCCTCACGCCGAACCAGAGTCCACCGGCAGAGATGGGAGTTTATTTGCATTTTTTAATGCATCTGTCCGCTCTTTCTGAGCAGCTGCTTCTGCCAGATGGGTGATTTTGAATTAAAATGACGATTTAATCAATTGAAAAGAAGGTTTGGCCGCTTCCCGCTGCGGCTTTGGGCCTCCTGGAACAACCCAGAGCATCTAATAAAACGCTGTTGTGGTATTTTCTGCATTATTAACAAACATTAATTAATATTACTTCCAATTTCACGCGCTGCCAAATGCTGGAAGTGACAAGCCAACAGCTAAATAATGACGAGTGAGGATGAAGGAGGCTGTGAAACCACATCGGGACACTGTATGTTTAACATAAACGTCATAATTTATGACATAAATGTCATAAATCTTGTAATCGATTTGCAGTTTTAAATAAAAATGATAAAATGTTGAATAAATCTGATGCAAAATGAGCTTATTTTGAGTTTATTGGCAGGAATGTGTCCCTAAAAGATTGGGAAGGCTTTAAACTGCTTCCAAAAATGGCTCCTTCTCTACATGTTGGTTCTCTAACCTGCATTTTAGCTCACAGATGAGGATTTCTGGGGGACAAAATTGACAAAATCACGTTTGTTTTCACTGCAGAGAGCTGCCTGAGGGCCTTAAGGCCACAGAGAGGTCCACCAGAGACTTTATCAGTGGCTCTTTTTACACCCAATCAGGTCACCGATCAGCTTCTCGTTAGGCCAATTAATTGCATCGAGCTGTTCCAGCTGTTTCTGTTGCGCAACACCTACTTTTCCAGCGTTTGTTTTGACTCCGCTTCGACTTCAAACTCTTAATCTTTTGATCTGAACACCACCGAATCCTGTTTTCCTTCTCGTTTGAAACGGCTCCCTCTTCTTTTTCTGTGATTAAAAAAGCGGGAAAGCAGCTGTGCCTGTTTTTCCAGCAGCTGGGAGTTTGAAGGACACGGATAGTTTGACAGTCCCTGTAAAGGTAAACATGGGGGGGTTTCAAACTTCAAACTGGGCCACACAAACTGGTTAAAAACTACTTAAAACTAAGCCAAGAACTCAACCCCAGCAACCCCCAGAGGTCCATCTCCATCCTGATTTCAGCCCCAGTTTCAGCTTTTTTCCTGTTTTCCCAGCAACACTTGGATAAAAAGTTAAAATCTAACTTTTTAGACAGGCCACCTCTCTCTCTCATTTTAAAACTCTTCTTAAGACCCACCTCTTTTCTTTGGCTTTTGACACCATGGACAGTGTTGATTTTATGTATACTCATGCATATTTTTTTACTTTTAGCTGAATTTCTACTGTGTTATTTATTTTTCTGGATATGTTTTTGTGCAGCACTTTTGAAAACCCTGTGTTTGTTTAAATTGTGCTATATAAATAAAGGTGGATTGGATTGGATTATTATAGTTTAAGATTGTGGACAATTTAAGATGGTTTTCACATAAATCCAACTTTGCCCGTTTTGCTAACTTGTCATCAGGATGTTGCTCAGGCAGCCTGTTTAACTCACTCTAAACTCTAAAGTAGGAGCTTAATAAAACCAACAACAATCCCATTATCAGTTATCCTGGTTAATAGAAAGACAAATATCATGTTAATGACACGATATTAATGTTTGCTCCGTTAGCGCTAATCCACTCAAACAAAACACTCAACAAATATTTACCTGCGTATGAAAACATTCAGGTCTGAAGGCTCAATGTTTCTGAACACAACAGACATCTCAAATGTGGTTTGTTGTTGTTTTTTCATGGAAAAAAGAGCTTGACCTTTGACCTCTGGGATGAAAATGTTTTATATCCCCTCCCAGATTGATGAGCTGGATTTTTAAAAGACATATTTCTCCATCTTCTTAACTTAACTTGGTTATGATCACAGGTTCTGTTTTTGTTTTTTCACAGTGGAAATTTGCTTTAATTGTGTTTTTTCCCGCTCCAATAATCCGTTTAAGTCAAACAATGACGGCAGCTCACAGCAGATTAAAATCCTCTCAAGTCTTCTGAAATAAAAAAAATAAAGATCCCTTCCAATCGGCTTCTGACAGGAACACCCAGAGCTGTAAAACTCAGGCCTGAAGGATCAGAAAACCGAGCCGCCGCGGCCCCGCTGAGCCCAAAGCTGCGTCTTGATTGGTTCTGATTAGCGAATAAATCAAACAGGTATCAAATCAAACCGGGCCAATTGCCTCCTACTCACACCTTGATTAGGTTCACGCACCGAAACGCGTTCCCCGGTGGAGAAACTCTCCCTCACACGCTCTCACACTCGGCCCCGTAATTGGCAAAACTCTCCGTCCCAGCCAGCTGTAATTAGCGCGCTAGCAACAATGCTTGTTTGTCAAAAAAACACACATGTACACACTGGCAGAGCTGGTCCCGTTCCTCTCTCTCACGTCTCAAATAACAGCCTTTGATACGCCCACACACACACACACAAACACACACAAACACACACACACACACACACAAACGCGCACGGATAGCTTCGGCTTTCCGAGGCGCCGGGGGCCGCTGGTATTTACAAATCTGCTCCTTTTTCTGCGGAGTCTCACGCGCCGATTTTCTTGGTTTCTGACACAATTTCGGAGGCCGATTTATCTCTCCGTTTCCACCCATTTTCGACAGAAAAAGCAGAGAGATGTGGCTTGTTAACTGGTGTCACACTGATGCTCTCACTGGGCACAGATGGGTTTGTTTCCTAGTTTTTTCTTGTTTTTCGGGGGGGGGTGACCCTTAGTTAGCTCATAATGGCAAAAAGGAGGGGAGAAACATGAATATTTGCTTTGAGGCTGCTGCTAACGCTGTTTTCTGATGCGATAATTTCAGCTTCTGGAGGCTGAGGCGGGTTTTTGAGTAACTGGAAGCTTCCCGACATGCCCACAGAGAGTAAACGGGGTTGAATCCAGCTCCATTTCGCAGGATTTTTACGCAGATGGGAAATCTTACAGACAAAAGTTTGACACACTGGACTGTGTAGGGATCAGGGAACATTCTCCCTGGTCGATTATCTCTTTATCCAACACATTCCTCTACTTCTGTGGTTAATGTTTGGATTTTCTGGACGGAAACCTCATTCATTTCACCACATTCTTATAGTTTAGTCTCAAATATCAACACTTTCTCTCTTTTGTTGGAAATTTTGTCATGAATTTGTGTGTTGAATTTCAAATTTCCATATTTCCCTTTTAATAAAACCAGCTCATTTTGTTTCTACTTGCTCCAAATGTAAGATTTGTTGCCAAACGCTGAGCTTAATGGCCTTATTTAAGGAGTTTGAGGACCATTTTCTTTGTGTCCTCTGCTAGTAAATAACTTCCCTCTGGGATTATTAAAGTATTTCTAAATCTGATTCTGATAGTTCCTGTCAATAATCCAGGTGTCTGCAGACTCACTGAAATGTTTAGACTAAATGGGTTTCATTATTTGATCTAGTTTTGTGTAAAATGGTGGTTTTATTACTAATTAAACTGCTGAATGAGCATCTTCTAAGACATGGGAAGTTTGCATGTTGTTAAATGTTGCCCTGATTGATTCCTCTCCCGTTTGAGGACGTGGCTCAGTTAAAACCGGACCCCGTCTCCATGGGGACCCCGTTTCCATGGGGACCCCGTTTCCGGGCGGCTCTGACCTCTTGGTGCTGGATGTGGGGGGGCGGGCGGCGGCCAGCTGCTGCAGACCCAGCGACGGCTTGTGGAAAAAAACGCCGCTGCGCCGAAGCAGCTTCTGCTTCATCGCCGGCAGGGTTTCCCACTCCTGCACAAACCCGAGAACCTGCAGAGAATTAGAGAGGTAAAGAACTGGGGAAGAGGTACAAGTACTGTATAAGAAAATGGAGTTGAGTACAAGTTGAAGTGTTCTTTCAACTCCATACTTAACTCATTGGCTGCCAAAGACGTCTATAGACGTCTTTAATCTTTTTCAACGAGAGTGGCTGGGGGACGATCTGCTAAAGCTTGTCCGTAAATATCGGTTTCTAGACAGAGTATGTAGTAACAAATTGACCCTCTAGGGGGCAGTGCCAATTTTGATGGGAGATGAGCATAGACTGTAGGAAAATAAGAAAAAGGTAATGCTTCGATATGAGAGAACATGTCGCCGGTGAGACTCACGTCCAGGAAGATTACGGAATAAGGTAGAAAGAATGAAAGAAGAGAGTCTACTCTTTCTTTTGGCGTGTTCGGTGTTTACATAGTCATAGCACAAACTATTCTGTGGCTCTTGAAAAATCTGTCAAAATGCTCAAAAAACTCTGGCAGTCAATGAGTTAAGTGGAAGTACGGAAGTACTCCATTTTTTTTACTGAAGTATTGCAAGTATTTCAAAAATTGCTACTCATGGATTGAAAGTAAAAGTACTTCTCCATGTTGGCCTTCACCAGCCCATCCTGCCCACAGAAAAGAGACTATAAAGTACTGGAGTACAAGTACAAGTACTATATAAAGAAATGGACTCAAGTAAAAGTTCAAGTGTTCTTTCAACACCATACTTAAGTTAAGTTAAGTTTTTTACTTCAGTATTGCAAGTGGAAGTATTTAAAAAATTGCTACTCAAGTATTGAAAGTACAAGAATAAGTAAAAGTACAAGTACTGTGTATATTAAAAAAAAGGCAGTCAAAATTTTGATAGATTTTGTTAATATTATTTCAAACATGAATTGTAACGAGTATCGATTCAGTCCATGAAGGTAAAGGTAAAAGTATTAATTTAAT
>CAJRST010015557.1:632517-644310 GCA_907169785.1 Menidia menidia | reverse complement strand
CGTTAGCACATTTTTATAATCAGGTCTTTTACTAAATGTGTGTCACTTTATAAAAAGTCCAGAAAATGTTGCTGTACTTTCACTTTGGTGCTCACTTTGTGGTAAAAAGGACGGAGATTGTGTATTTTAAGGGACAATGTCTTTATTTAACCACGAATATTAAACATGAGCCAATTTTTATCATCAAATCTTTTACCAAATGTGTGTCACTAAATAAAAAGCCCAGAAAATGTTGTTGTAGTTTCACTTTTCTTATTTGTAGGTCATTTGAACACCATTAAAAAATGCCTGCCTTTCCTGGAACATTAACATAAAAATCCTTTGATTTTTTTTAGCCCTACAACTGAGACAATAACACTTAAGATGAACCCCAGAACCAGCTTTAAAGAGCTACTCAACACTTCCAAATAGGAACAAAAATTAAACTGGATCTTTATTTGTCTTCTTCTTTATCTTTGTCTCAAAAGAGAAAAGTTCCAAAGACAAATTTCTACATAATTTGTCAAGAAAACAGGAAATAGTTGCAGTGATTTAGCAAAAAAACTTAACAGAAATCTAAATAAAGCTCACTCAACACTGGCTCATCCCTTGAGTGAGGGGGCTATTTATTAGCTTAGAGTTAAGTGACTTTACAAAGAAAATTAGACAGAAAATCAGTGAAAAATCAGCCAATTTCCAAATTGCTCCAGACTCGTTTAATGACAAGAAAGTCTGGCAGCTTGGAAGAAAATAAGAGCAAATGAACGTCGGATGAGGACAGATGTTCTGCAGTGTGTATTTTCTCATCTTTTAAAAATGATTTTGACTTAATGTCTAAGATGTGATGTGTCCTCCCGTTTTGTTCGTCAAATTAAGAGCGGATCCACATGGGAATGACCTGTTCGGAAATGTGCTGCGCGTCCACATTCTTTCATTAGTCTCCAAAAGTCATGACAAGATGTTGTTTTCTAATCTGAGAGCGGTTCAAAGTTAGAAGTGGCATCAGCTAATGAGCGTTTTCAGACTGGCACAGTGCCGCGACCTCTTAATTGACAGATCCGAGTTTTTTTTTTTCATTCTTTCAAGATCCACACATTCAAGCAGGTGCATTTGATGTGGAGAAGGAGAAAAAGTTAATGGTTTTTTCGTCATCACACCCACATAACCACTCACACGGCAGAAGGAGAAACCAATTAAAGCCACTCGGTTAGCAGCAAACGCACTCCGGTTCTCCACTCCTGACCCTCCCGGTGAACTCTGGGATTCAGCTGCAGAGTCACTGTTGAAACCAGCCCATAACAGACACGCTCTGCTATTTTTGTAAATAGCAGAACATAGAAAAAAGCCAGAAAAATATTTTTTTTTCTCAAAAAACGGTGTTAAAACTCTCCATTTTTCTCCAAATCAGAGATAAAAATCTCAATATTTCTCTAAAATGATGTAAAAAATATCAATTTTTCTCAAAAACTGTGTTAAAACTCGCCATTTTTCTCCAAAACGGAGTTAAAAATCAAAATTTTTCTCTAAAAGTGTTAAAAATCTAAAATTTGCTCTAAAACGGTGTTAAAAATCTGCATTTTTCTCCAAAAGGATGTTAAAACTCTCCATTTTTCTCCAAAACGGAGTTTAAAATTTAAATTTTTCTCTAAAACGATGTTTAAAATTTCCATTTTTCTCTAAAGCGGTTTTAAAAATTCTCAATTTTTCTCCAAAACGATGTTAAAAATCTAAATTTTTCTCTAAAACGGTGTTGAAAATTTCCATTTTTATCCAAAAAGGAGTTAAAAATCCCACCGACGCTAGGATTTTCTCATATATTGCTTACAGCTGCTTACGAACGAATTGAAAAGCTTCCCATTTAACATCTGAGCCGCTTTGTTTCTTAATTTTTCAGTGTGTTCAGCCCATCGGGTCACTGTTGAAACGCGACCATAACAGAAACCAGCCCACCGTCCCTTTGCAGAATTACTGTCCTCTCACCTGATAAGAGTAAAGGTCAGGGTAAAATTGTGGTTATACGGCTTTAAGCCAAACACAGAGGAAGCTGTGGAGGGCCTCGATGCTATCAAACAAGTGTTAATATGTCAGAGAAAATGGGTGAACTTTCCTTTTTCTTAATGCTCCGATAGCTGGTGTTGATGCTAGCTAAGGTGGCATTTCAGCCTCGGGGAATTCCTCCAAACGAAAAAAGGAAGAGCCGAAGCTGAAGTACAAAAACACGAAGTCTGGCACAAAAATGTGCACAAATTGGCAAGGTGGCGCCCACTGACCCCACAAACTAAATTTGTCCCTCAAACCTTAAAACATATATTTAAAAAATGTGTAAACAAACCAGAATATTTGCAGCTTTAAACTCTACTCCAGATGTTTAGAGGAAATGGCCGAAATGTTTTGAGCTTGAAGATGTGAAGCAACATGTTATCTGGATATAAAACTTGTTTTAAAACTTGTTTTTGGTCTTTTGCTGCTTCTGAATCAGGTGTGTTGAACCAGTAAAGGATCTAAAACCTAAAAAAGCAGCAGCAGAAAGCGGACCAGAGTCTGAGATATCTATTTAAACACATCTGTCCCAGGTCAGGGTTTCAGAAATTAATACAGCCGAGAAGTTTTCCACATCTATTTCCATCAAAAGAAGCCAATTTGGGATTTAAAGAGCTGCCAGAAGTCAACTTAAGCATCAATCCTGATCCCAAATCCTGAAATGTTCACCGTCTCTACATCCATCTTCCCATTGGCTGAAGGCTTTTGATGCTTCTTTCCTTCAGTTTTCTGCTTCAGAACCAACAACTACGACCACAGATGTTCCAACCGTGTCACTTTTTAAGGGAAACAAACACAGGAATAGAGCAGAAACCTGGTCAATAATAAGCCGTGTGCAGCACTATTAAACGTCTGGAACAAACAGAGTTATTTGCTCTCGCTCTGCGGAGCCTAAACTGTCAGTGTGTAATTATAAACCCAATATCCAGCGGAGCAGAGTTCACCTGCAATTAGTTTCATTGTGTACTGTATCTCTGTTTGCTCTCAAACTTCAGGTACCTCCATCCAAGCAATCAGATTTCCAATTACAAACTCGAAGAACTTGAATCTAATTACATCCAACTTCTCTAATCTGGCCACACTTTATTCTTTATTGGTTGCTATGGAAATTCCTGCGGTAACCAAGGAGCTCATTAGCGATCTCTCTCTGGTTTCTCCGGGTTTTATCTGATGCATTTTGAAGATAGAGCTTCTCCTGTGACACCTTGCGTGCGTAAGCAACAATAATGAGGAGTATGAACAAAAACAGGCCGGAGCTTTCTGTAATTACGGGTAATCATACCGCCGAGGTTTGGAGGTAACGGCGTAATCGTTGTGAGGATCCACAGTTAAGAACGTTTTCCCAGTAGTTGAAGCTTCAATCTGACGCCTGAGAGGACACTTAACCTTAATATTAACTCCAGTTAAACCACACGACTGAGCCCAACTCAAAAAGGGACGACCAGAGAAACGCCAGAATCCGGATTTACCCCCAAAGGAGGCTCATCGGACAGCTAGGTTAATCAATTAAATTAAATTCTATTTTATTTCTATAGCACCAAATCACAACAACAGTTATCTCCCAGCTTTGTGACTTATTTACAGAAGAACAAAAGTTCCCACCCAGAGCAGCACTAGGAGACACAGGGAGGGAAAAACTCCCAGGCAAGAAAATCCTAATTGCTTCATGGCAATATAGACATTAATTAAAAAAATAGTGAAATTAATCTTGCAAACACTGAATTAAACTCTACACATAATATTATGTTAAAATAGTGGATGTTAAATAGGTTTGTACAATAAGTCCAAACAAGTTTAACCAAAAAATATTAATTTCTCACAATTATGAAGGATGGAGGGTTAGGGTTAGGGTTATGGTCAGGGTCAGGGTTAGGTTTAGGGCCAGGTTTAGGGTCAGGGTTAGGTTAAGGGTTAGGGTTAGGACATCGTTTTTCTTCCGACAGTAAAGTTTCGTTTCCACCTCAGAAAGCTGCTAGTCACATGACTTAATCAAAATGGCCGACTTGGATGTGTGAGGAGTCGGACATCCAACCGAGGCTCCTACAGACTCCAAACAGAGGCTAACCGACCCCGGTGCATCATGGGAAATCCCCCTACAGTCCAGTGCCCATCGCACTATAACTGCCACAAAGGTCAAAGGTTAAATCTGCTGAGTTTTTCTCAGACGGGAGTTTTTTCCTCCCTCGGAGCTCGTGTTTGTTTGGATTAAGGCTGAATAAATATCACGGCGAGTCGAGGGAGCCGCGGATTAGAAAAGAAAAAGAGGCATCCTGCCTCCACAAGCTCATGAGCAACGAATACACAAACCCAACCTGACAGAAATTTAAATCAACACAACAGAGACACTCAATATCCATTCATGATTATATTTGTCCTCTCTGTAGATTCAACCGCATCCTCCCGTTTTAATTCATTTTCTGTTTAAAACAGTTTACATTTTCTTTGATCTTCTGTTATTTTTATGCCTTTCCAATCGACAACACATTAAAAATACCCTCAAAGAGTGTCTACAAGCCAATAAATAAATGTTTCAGAGGAAATCTGGATTTGTTTCAGGCAGGTAAGCAAATATTTTCACTGTTATCTGAGAGGAAATACAACTATTTGTTATAACCCAGAGCAGAAAACACCCCAATTCTTCACTTTTTTCAGCAAAAATTAGAAGATGTTGCAGCAATTTGGTTAAAAAATCCCTGAAAATGTCCAACAATGGACACAAAGTGCTCATTCTTCCTAGTTTGTGAGTGAAGACAGCAGGACTTGGAGAGTTTCTCCTCTCATCCCGAAGGCTTTTTAAGCTCTAAACTTGGAATGGATTCGGGTAGAAACATTTTTTTGGGTGGCGTTTCTTTGTTTTTGGGTTTATTTTCTCTGGCGTTCTCAGATTTGTTTCCTTTCTGTGTTCTGTTTCCCTCAAATTTTTCATTTTCTCCATTCTGAGTTTCGTCCTTAGTTTGTAGTTCTGGTTCTTATGTTTGTTTCCTGGTCCTTGGTTCTAGTTTCAGTTCTACTTTTAATTATTCAGGTATTCTGAGCTGGTCTTCTACTCTTGGTTGAGTTTCCTGTTTTCTTCTTCTTTTGTGTTCCTTATTTCCTGTGATATTATTTGTTGTTTGTCCTTAGTCTCATCTGGTTCTCTTCAGTTCCCTTCGTCTCAACTGTCCTGTCTCCAATAATCCCTCTCCCCTCTACATAAGCCTTCTCTCATTTAATTTCTCACCCTTTTTCTCACCCTTTTCGCCCCCTCTCCACTGTTTCTCCTCATCCTCACGCAGCTTTTTGTCCTCCCTAGTTTCTGAAAAGTGCCTGAAAGCTGAATCAAAGGTCAAAGGTTGAATTTTGTGTGTCGATTAGAGCTGAAAAAGCCTTTTGAATGAGAGGAAAACCGTCTTTAGGAGCCAAACAGAAGACGTCTAGCTGCCTTTACTCTGAAGATTACAGAAATCTGGACCAGTCTGTGGGCCAACTACAATCTGAGATCTGTTTCACTCCAACCGGCACGTAAATACCAATCAATCAATCACTTTATTTTGGTAAATTGTCCACATTAAACACAAGAAACAACAAAAGAAAAAAAGAAATGAACAATAGACAAACCCACAGTTTACCAAAAAGGGAATAGGCCGAAGCAAAGCTTATTCTTGCCTACCCCATTTGTTACCTTACAACCTACCAGGATTTCTTAAAATTCAGATTCAAGTACATAGTACATATATAGATCTACACAACAGCGTAAGATTTTATCATTTTACATTTTAAAGCTCTTTTAAAGTTCACCAAGAAAGGACATAACTTAAATTCATCATTCAATTCATTCCACAGTTTCACACCAATAACTGAAACACATCTAAACTTTATCTGACTTTGTTTTAATGGTCAAGATTTCTGTAAAAATCACACTTTTTGAACATCTGACTGAAGAAGCGAGAATAATTTAAATCTATCCTGTCAAGATGGAGGAAACAAACAAAGCAGAATAAATATAAAATGCTATCTACTGTCTTTGGGAGACTTTATGGAGCCATCAAAATGACCACAAGTCAAAATCTAGAGGGGGATCTGCTCTCAGAGGAGTTAGCGACCGTCTCTGTGGTTAATTTAAATCGTCCGTTTAAAGACGGTTCTGTGTGCAGAAAGCAAAAGAAGCAAATCCGCTTGTGGACACAAAACTGAAGCCCCTCCAGACTCGAATCATTATAAAATATCTGTATGAAACCTGCACTCACAGGAGACTAGATTTAAGTGAATTATCCTCCAACAAATCTCTTTACTTCCTGATGCTCCGAGTCCAACGTTTGCTCCATAATTTAAAGCATGCTGATCTGTTTTTAGGGTTAAAACTGTGTGAAAGTATCAGCCAAACAGGCAGAAATCTCATTTTTCAGCGTTAGCTGAAAGTAAGAAGATGCTCAGACATCCACAGGAAGATATTCTACCACGAAACAAGTCATGTCAGCATATCTGGGGAATTCTTATTCCTCTGCAAGACGGACAATTTCAGAGAAACTAATCGCTGGATTCAGGAAATTAGCAGTTTCAGCATGATCTTCCTGAGGTTTATCAACTCCATCTCAAGCCAGAAGAGTAAAAACTTTGAATGTAAGCTTGTAATTCATTCCAACCCTGAAAAGAACTGAAAAATTAAACATTAAATCTAAAAAATAAACAAGTTGAATCGAGCTTTCTGACTGGATCACATCCACATTTGGCCTTTAAGCAGATAAATCTTTTAAAAGAGTTTAATTGAGTCCAGGTTAATGTGGTAAAGGTGCACATAAGGAGGTTTTTCTGAAGAGAAACTGCTAAAATGAGCCATCAGAAAGAAACTCAGCATCCAAAACAGTCAGTCCAGGTTTTATTTAATGGTCCTGTGAGCACTTTTCATTAGACAGAGATCCACAGAAGGAGGAGCTGGACTTCACTTTGCAAACTGATTGACCAGATTAAAGCGCTGTCTGGAGAGAAATGTTTAGCTTTCATTCTGATTGTTGTAATCCTTTTAGTTTTTTATTTATTTATTTATTTTTAGAGTTACAGACCCAGGTAATCCATGCTTGCCTGACAGTCTCATTCCTGACTGGGCGTCTTCAATTTCCCCGTTCGCTACAGGATTGATTTAATTCATTTTACTGCAGATTTCCAAATCCCTCGGTGGACTCGAGCCACCTTCCTTTGCAGAGAAACTCAGAAAGCCGAGGTTATCTGGGCAGTTTCTCCCTGACTGACCCAGAAAACTGGGCTTAATGCAGGAGATCTTTTATTAGAGCCTTTGCAGTAGCAGCTCTGGACATGTACATGAATCTAAAAAAAACACTAAATCTAACAAACTCTGATGTAAAGCAAAAATCTACCTCACTAAGTGGATTATTCAGTTCTATAACAAAAAGGAAATATACTGTTTTTGTCCTAAAACTGTGAACAAGTTTTTAAAAATGTTATTTCATTTTCCCTTCGTTGATTTTTTGGTCTGTTTTTCTCTTTTATTGCTGTAATTGTAATGTTGAGTGATATGGATTAAATTCTTTGTGTGGAACTCAGTGGTAAAATTAGCTTTAATTCAACAGAAGAACAGCCCCCAGTCTCTAACATTTTCAGTTCCTTTTGTAAAGATCCATCTCTCCCCTTTTGGCTTCTTATTGTGCCGAGACTATGGTTATTCAATATTTTAATATGTTTTACCACTCTCTATATTACACGCAGCTTTTCTTCCTAAATAAATAAACAGCTTCTATTGTTGTCCCATTTATACTTTGAACAGCATTCGATCAGCTCAAAATTGTTGTAAATGTGAATAAAAGTGAACCTTATAGACTGAACCACTTCCCCAAATTCGCATTAAACTCAGAATAAGCAAAAATATAGAACAGAATCGGCTTCACCTCCAAACGGAGGAGAAACAAAGGCTGTAAATGTATGAAGCAGAGCCAAAATATGTCACTCTGTTGCATCATTTTGGAGAAATCTATACCTTAGCTTTGCAAAGACTAAAAGCAAATATCTAAACCCTTTCAATTTCATACTCCTGACATAATCCGTTTCACATTAATTCAGAAAAATCTCTTACAATCTAAACATCTTAAAAATCACCTCTTTATTTAAGATTATTTCTGATATTTTCACACAGTGCTGGACTTCTCAATTTTAGCGTTTTTTTGTGGTGTTGTGGTGGCACCGGTTAAAGGGGAAGGATCCATTAGGCAAACAGTTTTTAAGAGCGTAAATAAAAAAATAACTAATGCACATGAACTTCAATAGACCGGATTTTATAAAGCCAAATATTATGCTAAGCTGTGCTTAGAAAGCAGACATATTTAAGAATAAACTATGAATTCATTGAAGGCTTTCTGTAGATTTTGCCTTAATAAATCCTTTTTTCTGTCCATCAAACTGTGTTTTCTTTGGCCTTTTTCCCACATCAGCTACAGAAATGGGAGCAAATTATGTGCGTTTGTGACAAAAGAGCAAAAAATCCAGTTTGACCCTTTGTTTTAGGGACAATTTGCTACTTTCCTTTGCTAGTGCTCCTTAAAAACGGTCTCTTTTCGCTTTGTTTGGCGTCATTTGTGTGAATTTATGGCTATTTGTTATTCTGACATACAGTAATAACACAAAAGCAGAATATTTGATTTGTTAACTAAATAATTCGGTGTTGCAATAAGATGCTGTTCCTGTCCACACAAATGCAGACTAAACCTCTCCACTCCAAACATCATGCAAACAGTCAGGAAAAGGTAAAAATGTAGATTACTGACCATCATTCTGGATTTGCTCGGCTAAAAACACTAAAAATAGACTTTGCTCAATTTTTGGGGTTTTGTTTGGTCCATCTTTTGAGTTAGGGGCATTTTTTCTGCTTTAATTATTCAAATGTGACCCAACAAACCAAAATAAACTAGACTCTAAATTTGAGAAAAACCTGGCAATGCCTCATTTGATACAAGAAAGCTGTTGGTTGATCGGCTGCTTCACAACATTAGCCCAGTTTAGTCTGCAAAAAACGTTAAATTTAGAATGCAAAAAGCTGTTAAACCGGTTTCACTTGTAGGGAAAAGACTGATCTGAAGATGAGAGAAATCGAGCCAGAAGGGGATGGAGATAAAACCAGAGATAAGAGATAAGAGACGTCCGTGTAAATAAACTACTGTTTATTAGCCACCCGGCTAACGAGGTGACTCATTCAGATCAAACCCCTCGCTCTTAATTCGAAGTGAATCGGAGGATTGTCACATTTGTCAACGCCAGAACACACGAGTCGGAGCGTCGGAAAGTCGGCTTTGGCAAAACATAACAAGAGTCTGAATCACCAGAACTGACAGGAAACAAAGCCCCCGCGAACCCGCCAACAAAACGACACTTTGATGTGCGGAAAACGGAAAAACGGACTCGAAATTCCTAATTCTCTCCATATTTCTCCTCCAAATCTCCCCCTGAGCCGAGCACCCCGAGTGAATTCTCCAGGTTTATCCTGATGTGACAGCTTTCCAGCCACAATTCCTCCAGTTTATCATCTAAACGACAACAGAGGGGGGGGGGGAATGGGTCTATCTCTGTGGCTTATCGTCTTAAGAACATGACACTTGTCTATTGCCCTTTTGATGTAAAACGCTCCTGTCTCTTATCTGCTTTTTAAAGGGGAATCCACTCCATCATGAATTAAACAAAAAGGGCGTTAAGTATCGGAGAGAGGCCCTAAAGACGAGTGCTGGGACTGCAGGAAGCCAAGGATGGAGGTCCAACTCCCCCACATCCAAGTCGGCCATTTTGATTAGGTCACCAACAGGAAGATCCCAGGCAAGAAAATCCTAATTGCTTCATGGCAATATAGACATTAATTTAAAAATAGTGAAGTTAATCTTGCAAACACTGAATTAAACACTAGACATAATATTATGTTAAAATAGTGGATGTTAAATAGGTTTGTACAATAAGTCCAAAAAAGTTTAACCAACAAATATTTATTTCTCACAATTATGAGGGGTGGAGGGTCAGGGTTAGGGTTAGGGTTAGGGTTAGGTTTAGGCTCAGGGTTAGGTTTAGGGTCACGGTTAGTGTCAGGGTTAGGGTTAGGGTTAGGGTTAGGGTTAGGGTTAGTGTTTGCAAGATTAATTCCACTATTTTCAAATCAATGTCTATATTGCCATGAAGCAATTACCATTTTCTTGCCTGGGATCTTCCTATTGGTGCCCTAATAAAAATGGCCGACTTGGATGTGGGCGTAGTCGGATCTCCATCCTTGGCTTCCTGCAGTCTGCATCCCGACTCCTTTTCTGATCAGATTAAAAAAGAACTCACCTTTGAGTACAGATAAACTCGATCTGTGTACTGGCTGGCGCAGAACTGCAGACCCGGGTAAACGGGAAGGACGCCGCCATCTTTGCCGCCATCTTCACCTCCATCTTCACCTCCATCTTCACCTCCATCTTCACCACCATCTTCACCTCCATCTTCACCACCATTCCCCTCTCCATTTCCATCTCCAGCCTCAGAATCTCTGCAGCCTGTGGAGGGAAAACAAAAGGCCCACTAACATCACTGAGCACATTATTGACTCATTATTGGCTTTCCCAGAATTACTGCAACTCTGTTTGATCCTTTGGAGACGCAATGAATAGCAGAGAATTTAAACTGCAACAGCTTTTCGTATTTCTTACGCCGAGCACAATATTGAGAGAAGAAATTAAGTTTGTGTGTATACGGCCTCGGCCAAGGAGTATTTAAGCTTATTGCTTTCAAAATCCTGATTACAGAAGCCAAAATTAGGCAGTAATGTGGGACTTTTTTAATTTTATAATGAAATCACCTATGTGTGCGGGTCTAAAACATACAAATATTAATCATAAATGACTTTTACTACTATTATCAAGCCTATATAATTACAAACTTGCTAATTTGTGAATTTTTAAAAACTTTTGATGACCCGTAACATAAAAAAGTAACATGTTTTAGAGATATAATTTGGTTAATAGAAATCATCTGTGTGCCGGTCTAAAACATACAAATATTAATCATAAATAACTTTTACTACTATTATAAAGCCAGTATAACAAAAAACTTGCTCATTTCTTCATCTTTTGAAACTTTTGATGACCCGTAACATAAAAAAGACATGTTTTAGAGATATAAAATAAATTATCTATGTGTGCTGGTCTAAAACATACAAAGATTAACCATAAATTACTTTTACTACTATTACCAAGCCAGTATAACTAGAAACTTGCTCATTTTTAAAAATTTTCATGACCCGTAACATAAAAAAGACACGTGTTTTATAGATATAATTTGGTTAATAATCAAAGCACTGAGAAAATATGTGGTAAGCAGAGCTAAAAACACTTCAAATCCGACCGAAAACACGCGTTTGAAGTCCTTCATCCATCAGTGTCGTGTAATATTGGCGCGATGAAAACCACAATCTTTGACTCCAACTGTCCAATTTATTTTTCACAACTTCTCCGAGGAGATTTTCCGAGCAAAAAAGGGAGGGAAACGGAGCTCGGGAGCGAAGAAGCGAGCGATAAAACGAGGGTGGGAGAGGAAGAGAGGAGGAGGAGAAGAAGGGAAGGCGGGTCATTAATGTCAGGCGTGTAACTCGCTCATCCCGTTCTGCAGGAAAAGGTCAGGAGCTGGAAATGAGACCGCCGCTGTTCAGCCACGCTTCATTTAGACAATGACCTATAGCACTCTGATAATACTCGCCTTAAATCATCACCTCGCGTGTGCCTTGTCGGTGTGTGTGTGTGTGTGTGTGTGTGTGTGTGTGTGTGTGTGTGTGTG
>CAJRST010015557.1:610708-623317 GCA_907169785.1 Menidia menidia | reverse complement strand
ATATGTAAATACACCAGGATGGAAAGGTAACTTTGATCCATAGTCCTGGTTTTTATGTTGTTTTTTTAGCATCAAGTCTCTGACCGGCAGCAGGCCAAGCCCAGGAAAAAAAGCCTGACAGGTCTGAGGCAGTTTCCTTCAGGATTCATAAACTAAAGAAGTCTATCCATCCATCCATCCATTTCCACACTTTATCAGGTTTTTATATCGATGAAGATATTTCTCTAAATTAACCAGCCAGTGGCTTCTTTCCGTTTAAGTTTAGATTTAAAAAGCACAGCTTACACAACTAAGTTCTTGGGAAATTTTGGGTAAAATCCTCCTGATTTCCAGCTTAATCCCATAATGGAAACTGGTCAGTCTTTGTTAAAGTAGCTGCAGCTGATTGTCTTTGTTTAAATCATCACGACATGGGATAAACACAAAATAGGATAAAATAATCCCACACAACTGACATTTTTACAGGTAACTTCAAATTAACATGGCCGTCTTAATGGTTAGGACACAGACCTTGGGGTCAAGAGATGCTAATGCTAATGCTAATGCTAAAGGCTGTGCTGGAAAATGACCGGACCGGATATTAGGGAAAATATGGCAAAGTGGGATAGATTATTTTAATCGATGGGCTGGAAAACCACCGCACGGTGGTGTGGTGGTTAGCACTGTCGCCTCCCAGCAAGAGGGTTCTGGGTTCGAATCCCGGGGGAACCAGGACCTTTCTGGGTGGAGTTTGCATGTTCTCCTGTGTCTGTGGGTTCTCTCCGGGTTCTCCGGCTTCCTCCCACAGTCCAGAAACCTGCATGTTAGGCTGATTGGAGATTGGGGAAATTGCCCTTAGGAGTGAATGTGAGTGTGTGTGGTTGTTGGTCCTTGTGTGTCTCTGTGTGGCCCTGCGATGGACTGGCGGACTGTCCAGGGTGTACCCTGCCTCTCGCCCGTTGACCACTGGGATAGGCTCCAGTTCCCCCCGCGACCCCATCAGGGAATAAGCGGTATTGATAATGGATGGATGGATGGGCTGGAAAACGGACATTTTTTTAAACAGGATCGGGTGTCTGCATCAGCATTTTTCACCTGCCGGCCGATACGCATTTTTTTTCCAAATATCACATAACACCATAACCAGAGCGCTGCATCATTTAAAGGGCCAGCAGCCTGAAGCATTGCTCAGCACCACTTCATTTGCTGCCCGAGGGCTGAACGACACCCGATAATCACCCATCCCTGAGCCGTCCTGTTAAGCAACTATTTAACTACTTCCACAGCTTTTTCCACTCAGATTTGTGCCGCATTAATAATAATGCGGCACAGATGCGCCAGCAAGACGTGCACCAACAATTTGTCCTATTTTGAACTCTGGTATGTCACCCATAATGTTGTGTGCATTGCAATATTTTGAGCAAAACTGTGCTCTTACCCTGCTAACTGGACCTTCACAGTCTGCTCTTATTGGTTCAATGTGAAATGAATGAAAATTGGCCACCAGGCTGGTCCAATTTAGCCATGAAACCTCCCACACTAAAATGAGAGGTGTTTCAGTTTCATTGTCCGACCCCTGTACTTCCACAGCTTTTTCCACTCAGATTTCAGTGTCAAACGTTTAAAATGGTGGTGCCTTAACCCGCATTAATAAACGCATCATCTCGGGTTGTTTTAAGAGCACAGACCTGCAGCCTGCCGGGTCATAACGACTTCCCTCTCCGACTCTTTTGTGAGATACAATCATAGGCTGTCAGAGACATATCACCTACAGCCAGCTCAACTTTTCCCACAACTTTGTGTGAGACGCCTGGTGCCTATTCCCTCTCCCTCTCCCTCTCTGACAGGTGAGAATTATACTGTGTCCTTGTCATCTGCAGAAGGAGCGAGACAGACAATATTCTCCGAGCGATGCTATTTCAGACTCTGGCAAAGCCTGCCTCCATCTTCCGCTATCTCGCATCTCCATCTGGTGAAATCTGTAATGCTGTTCAAAAGTATTATGTCAACAGGCGGCTGCGATTGATATTGACAGGAGGGAAAATAAAGAGAGGGATGGATTTTTGCTTCGGGTGATTGAGCTCCGGGGGCCAGTTTCAGGCTCTTTGGCTTCTTTTTTTTTTTTAAACACAACCACTTTGCAATCAGTGAAATGATGATGGTCAATTCGGAACTGAGGATTTCCAAAAATAAAGGTGGTGCATCAGATAATGATTAAGGTTCTGGGTTATAACACCTATGACAGGTGTACTACTGTGCCTGGTAAACAAAAAGAGGAGATATACTCTTTTTTTTTCTACAAAAAAGGTTGTTAGCAGCCTGTAAAAAAGGGAAACACAAGAAAACTGAACAAAGCCGACCATTCAACACAGCCGGACTGGCATTAAAATGGTTAAAAAGATATATATAACGGAGCTGTTGACATGTAGGATAAAAACTCAAGAAGAATTATGTAGAGACAACCATTAAGTTGTTATCAGAGTAAATCCCTGTTCAACACGAGTCTGACAACTAAGTAAGTTGATAAATAACTTTTAACTTTAATAAATGCTCAGATCAGAGGTGAAAAAAGCTGGATCGGGACATCCCTGCCTTGATGTTTATGTTTGTTTTTTTTCCATTTTTTTCTTTTGTTCCTCCCATTCATCTATCTTAGAAGCAAACTCTCCCCCCCCACCCTGATCCATGGTTCTGCTCCAGGTTTTTGCCTCTTAAAGTAAGTTTTTCCCTTTCTGTGTGTCCTAGTGCTACTCTTGGTGGGAACTGTTTGAATTGAATTGCACACCACCACATCAGCACATACATGGAGAGAACATAGTTGTAAAAAGATTATACGTTTCTTTATCACACTTCCTTCTTAACAGGCAGTTTTTCCCTCCCTGTGTCTCCTAGTGCTGCTATTGGTTTGAACTGTTATTCTTCTGTAAATAACTTCAGAGTCTGAGCTGCTCTGTTTGGATAGCTGGGAGAGAACTGCTGTTGTTGTGATGTGGAAAAATGATTTGAATTGAGTTTAATTCAAAGAAAGCGTTAAAAACTGTTAACCTAAACAGCCGGGGGCCCGGTTACCTGCTCTAGAGGCGGCGGGGGGGCGCGGGAGCTCGCAGATCTCGCAGTAGGGCAGCAGGCTGCTGTTGGAGTAGGTGCAGGCCCCACAGCTCCACCTCTGTCCCGGGTCCAGGTCCAGGTCCTGGTCCTGGTCCTTGTCCGGGTCCTGGTCCAGGTCCAGGTCCTGGTCCAGGTCCGGGTCCTGGTCCAGGTCCGGGTCCTGGTCCTGGTCCAGGTCCGGGTCCTGGTCCTGGTCCAGGTCCAGGACAGCTGGGTCCGCCCCCCCCGGCTCCCCCTGGGGGGGGCGGGGGGTCCGGGGGCGCTTTAGTGGGGGGGAGAAGTCCGGGTCGGCGGGCGTCGCCGTGGAAACGGAGGGAGACGGCTCTTCGTCGGCGGTCTTCTTCCTCTTCTTCTCCTTGCGGCTCGGGGAGAAGAAGGAGCGGATGTCGTGCTGCTTCTCTTTCTCAAACTAAGAAAAACAACAACAACAACAACGTGCTGAAAATAACAATAAAAAAATAAAATAAATTTCCCTTTTAAAAAAGCTGGCTGAAGCATTTTAAGGCCTAAATGGTTGGAGGAGTGCAGCTTGTTTCTCAGCTTTCTGCAGAGGTGAAAATGAGCCTGGCTTTGGATCAGGATTTCTGCCAACAGAGATCTGGAACAGTGGTGGTTCTGATGGGTCCGTTATGGTCCCATTCAAGTCAGTGGGTTTATATATCAGCTATTAATCCTAAAGAGAAACTATTAATGAATATGAATTAGGGGTCTTGATGAAGGGTTTCTGAAATCATGGAGTTCCACCTTAAACTTGCTTGTGAAACACTCATTTTATTCCACGGCTGCACAGTAAAAATCTGATTTTCTTCCTTAATTACCACTAATTTTAAGGCAGTTTCTGCCAGTCAAAACTAACATTGGAGTTATATGCATTAAATATAAGAACAAGAAACGTTTTTAACCGAATAACATTATAAATTAAATTACTTTTGTTGTATTTACTAATTAACCTGTTCGATTAGTGGCATCCTGATTGGATTTAAATGCTAATGTCAGAGATGTTTGAAGGGAAATCAGTCGATGGATGAAGCATAAAGGGATGAAACCAGAGAAACCAAAGCAGAATATCAGACAGAGAAATGGGAATAAACAGAGTGTTTCAGATGTACTCTCTCTGATACTCACATGAGTAAAGAACAGGTCGTCCCTGGGGTCTCCCGCCCCCGGCTGCAGGGGCTCGCTGGGCGTCCACGCGTCCGCAAAGTTTAGGAACTCCCACTCGTCCTTGTCCCCCTCGTCAGCCTTCAGGTTCTCCTTCCTGCCGTTCAGCGTGGTGCCGGTGACACTTTCCTGAAGGACAGGACACCTTCAGCTTCCCCCTTTCACCTCCTGGCTCCTCAGCAAAGACTCCCCGAAATCACTAACAAGTTTTTTCTTTTTAACTCATTGACTGCCAGCCATTTTCAGAACAGAGAGTCCCATACTGCCAGAGTTTTTTGAGCATTTTGACTGATTTTTCGAGAGCCACAGAATAGTTTGTGCTATGACTATGTAAACACCGAACACACCAAAAGAAAGAGTAGACTCTCTTCTTTCATCAGGAAAAAAAATTGGTTTCTACCTTATTCCATTCTTCCTCGACTTGCGTCTCACCGGCGACATGTTCTCTCATAGAGAACCGTTGCGTTTTTTTAATTTGCCTACAATCTATAATCATCTCCCATCAAAAGTGACACAGCTACCTAGAGGGTAAATTTGTTACTACATACTCTGTCTAGAAGCCGATATTTACGGACAAGCTTTAGCAGATCGTCCCCCAGCCACTCGCGTTGAAAAACATAAAAGACGTCTATAGACGTCTTTGGCAGCGAATGAGTTAACTGACATCTTCGGAGGCTGAGGCAGATTAGCATAAATTACTTGCACGGTGTCATCCGCAGTACCTTCCTGTTGAGCATGGACCACATGACGGTGTCAAAGGTGCCCTTGGCGATGAGGTAGTGCACGTTGACAGAGGACGTCTGGCCGATGCGGTGGGCGCGATCCTCCGCCTGCTTCACGTGTCCCGGATTCCAGTAGAGCTCCGCAAACACCACATGGCTGGCAGCCGTGAAGGTCAAACCCTGGAGAGCCGACAAACGCGCTCATTAGCAGCCGAATACGGACAGGAGAACATTCAAAACCAGCAAAAATGGAAGCTACGTTTGAAGAAACGCATGAAATCTGTGAGGTTTCTCTTAATTCAACTGACTGTCATCACTACATTTGACCAGAATACGTCACATTTTGTCACTAGAAGTTAGCAGATTTACAAGATTAATAGTTAAACATAAAGAGTGACATGTTTTTTGTGATATTATTTGTCATTATTTGTCTTTTTGCTTATAATTAAAGCAGAACAGTGATTGATTGATTGATTGGTTCCATATCTGCCTATTATGTCAGTACCTGTCCGGCTGCTCATTAGCAGCCAAATACGGACAGAAATGCATTCAAAACCAGCAAAAATGGAAGCTACGTTTGATTAAACTCTCTAAAATCAACTGACATTTGACAAGAATACGTCACATTTTGTCACTAGAAGTAAGCAGATTTACAGGATTAATAGTTAATCATTAAGAGTGAAATGTTTTTTGTGATATTATTTGTAATTTTGCTCATAATTAAAGCACAAATAGTGATTGATTGGTTCCATATCTTACTATTATGTCAGTAATTTAGTATTATTTAGTTCACTTTTCTTTATAATTCACAATAAAATGTAATCTATATGTAAAGTTTAAAGTGTTTTTCAGGAGGTACCTGTCCGGCTGCCAGGATGCTGAGGATAGCTACTCGAGTTTCTGGGTCGTTTTGGAACTTATGGACCAACTGGATCCTTTCTGATGACGGCACGCTGCCATCAATTCTGATGTAACCAGCCTGGGAAAGACATTTTGTTCACAGAAAAAATTAAAACTGTTTCATGCAAAAGAATAAGGTAACTTTCGTCTGCAAATTTGCATTAAGAGATAAAAATAGCAGCTGTTAGCTAAAGACAGTAGCAAGCAATTAGCTTCTGTTTTGACATTTTTTCAATTTTTTTCCCCCATTTTTTTCTGTTAAAATTATATTATTAAATAAGATCCACAACCAGTAACTCAAAGTAAAAAAAAAGTGCTTTTATTAGCTAGCAGAAGCTGTTGAAACCAAACAAAATGGCTGCTTACTGAAATATAAAAAGGTGCCTGGATGGTTGTAAAGAAAAAAAAATCATGTATTTCAGATTGAATGTGTTCTTTTTCAATATTTCCTTATTTTAACAAAAGTTAATAACATAAAAACAGAATGTGATTGGGTTGTGAAGGCTGTCTATCCTCTTTAAAAATGGAGAGCATTGTTCAAAATGGGGGCCAATAAAGGACAGCATAGTTTCATCGACCTGTATTTTACAATATCGGAGACATTTTAGAAAGAAACGAGCAAATGGAGGCGCCATAGAAAACCAGGCGGCAACAATGAATTGTGCATTTCAAATCAAACAACGCAGTATTCAGTGTCCCTGTAAAACCAAACAAAGACAGCAGCGACTGCACATCCATTAGAGCTGAACTTGACGCTGACATTCGCCAGGCTGCTAATGCACCTGAATCTTTTGATTCTTGCTCAGCGGCCGCCAGCAGGAAGCCGGATTCAAACTGTGAGGCTCACCTGTACGAGTTAGTTTATCTGTGACTGCACGAATGTGAGGGCGAACCTCAGAGAAAAAAACACACACGTTATGTCTGATTCAGGATTCAAAACGCTTCCTTTATCCTGCAGGAAATTACTGAGATACAGATTTAAATTAACCTTTTAAAGCCCGATCCAAGAATAAAACAAAACAGAAAATTCCTTTTTTTTTGTTTGAATTCCTTATTTGGCCTTTTAACAAAATATGTAAAAAGAAAAAACATAAATACATTTTTAATATTAATCATTTATTACTATGCGATAAGTCAAGATTATTTTTTGTGTAGTCTTCTGCCCCCTGTTATCAGGTGTATCTGATTGTGTACAATAGGATTTCGAGCAAAGTTTTTACCGTTAAATTATGCAAAAGGTGTCAGACGCAAAACATTTCAGAAACCGTATGTATCAGATATGATACATTTGGCATTACAGGGATAAATAAACGCGACTTGAGTAGTGCAAAATTAAAGCAGCCTTAGTATTAAGTGGTCTATTTAACACTAATCTACCTGTAATTTTTGCATTTATACTGTCTTATACACAATTTTCAAACATTATAAGTCTATTATTTGTTATTCTTTTCCAGGGTAATTTATGTAAGTTGTATTTGTTTTATATTGTATTATTTAGTATAAATAGTAACATTTTACATTCCATTAGAGTAACTACCACTGTATTGCAATGCTCTCACAAAATAAAAATTAAAAAAGAAAGTAGCCTTTTTAAAATACAACCAATAAGTAATAAGTAAAAAAAGACATGGCGTGATACAATGAAGTGTTAGGACACAGTATCTACACTGTTCCTGTCTCAGCCAGAGGCAGTTAGATTTAAATTTTAAGTAAATATATTTGTGAAGATTCTCGGTCATCCAGAACCCCTTAACGACCATTAACACCCCCCATGGCCCCCCCAGTAGGAGGGACCAGAGCCACCCTTTGTTTTTTCCCTTAATTTTTTAGTTCCATCATTTATAACTGAAGAAGCTTCTTGGATCAGAGGCCAAAAAATCCTCTAGAAAACTTCACATCCGGTTGACTAAACTGAACTTTTCAAGTTTAATTAAATAGTTTGACTATTCTTGAAAATACGAAAAGTCAATCAACAGTTTTGAGTTTTAAGAGGGTTAAACCACATGATAAAACAAGAAAGGCTTCACAAACCAACGATACTTCAAAGCAGATGTTTACCTGTGAGCTTGAGACACTCAAAGTCGTATTAAATATAGAAAACATGACGCTAGGGGAGGTTTGGGAAACAGTGTTAACCCCGTGATTAGAACAGTCCCTTCTCTCTGCCAACATCACATCAGGCTGCTTTGCTTGTCGTTCCTTTTTTTAGCTCGTTTCTGTTAATTGGTGATCGCGAAACGCACCAGACTGAGCATCTCAAGGAGGAACGTGTTATCACACGTCGCACCACCACGTTACGACACGCGGTTGACAACTCCTCGACCCCACCAACACACACACGCTCGAACTGTTTCACAGGTTGCCGGTGCCAAGCTAAAAGAAATCATTCGCTTGTAATTGAGTTGAGAAAAAGTTGAGAAAGAACTTTCTAAGAGAGGGAAAAAAAAAACAAGTTTTATTAGATAACGTGTGCAAAAAATGACTCAAAAAGCTGCACCTGCTCTGCACAGTGCACCTGATTTAAGGTGGAATATTTAATAATTCACGATGACTAACATCTGCTGTTGCAAAAGCTGAACTTGTGAGATTAGACATCATTAGTCTGTCAAAGCTAATATGACTGACTATGACTGGGGTTCGACATGGGAACACAGCAGGACGATGGATGAAAGCATAAGACTAAAACATGGGGCCCAATTAGCTCTGGAAAGGAGGAGTGAAATATGAATTCATATGGGACTTTTGGTCTGTCTGGGCTATCGTTAACAGGCAAAAAACGCCCAAACCTGCATGGAAATTAAATGAAAATGAGGCAAAATGCACCATCATTCATGTAAAGAAGCCCTTAGTCTGATTTGTGGAGTCATGATTACACTAACTCTGGTTAATTTGTGGGCCAGTGTCAGTTTGTGAATCATTCCAAACTGATAACGCTTGACAAAAGATTTTAAGCTATGGAAATATCTTTTAAAATGGTAAAGATGATGAACTGGTAATTATTTTTTGTCTACAGGAAAAAGACAGAAAAATACATTAATAATTATTGAACTGTACATAACAGAACAAAAAATAATATTAACAATTAATCCGGACAGTATATAGTTTTGTTCATGTTCTTTGTTTCTTTTAGTTTTTTCCTCCCCTTTTTTCTTTTTGCAGACCTGGTAATTGTCAAAAAAAAGAAAAATAAAGTTAAAAAAAAAGAAAATGAGAAATATGAATATATAGGACATTGTTTACAAGCTTGAGTCATATTCCAATCTGGACATTATATAGTTTTGTTTACATTATGTGTGTGTTTTAGTTTTTTTCTCCCTTTTTTTCTTTATGCACACTTTGTAGTTGTCGACAAAGAGAAATAAAGTTAAAAAAAAAAGAATATGTGACATATGTACATATAGGACATTGCTTACTAGCATGAGTCAGATCCCAATCCGGACAGTATATAATTTTGTTCATGTTTTGTGTTAGTTTTAGTTTTTTCCTCCCCTTTTTTCTTTTTGCAGACCTTGTAATTGTCAACGAAGAAAAATAAAGTTTTAAAAAAAGAAAATGTGACATAGTTTTGTTTATGTTGTGTGTTTGTTTTTGTTTTTTCCTGTCTTTCTTTCTATTTGCACACCTTGTAATTGTCAACAAAGATAAATAAAGTTTAAAAAAAAATTAAATGTGACATATGAACATATAGGACTTCTTTTTGCATACCTTGTAATTGTCAACGAAGAAAAATAAAGATTAAAAAAAGAAAATGTGACATAGTTTTGTGTACGTTGTGTGTTTGTTTTTGTTTATTCCTCCCATTTTTTCTCTTTGCACACCTTGAAATTGTCAACAAAGGAAAACAAAGTTAAAAAAAATATATAAAATAAAAGTTTCTTGCCCAGATCCTGCCCTGAGTCCCTTTCTTTGGCTCACCTTGGCCTCGATGGCGGCCTCGGTGCAGGCCTGCAGCATGGTGAGGTGGTGCCCGAACACCAGGAACTTCATCTGCTCATCCTCCAGCATCATCTTAATGTAGTCCTTCACAGCCCCCGCCTGCAGGCACCAACAGGAGAATCCATCAGAGCTCACACAGGAGAAGCCGGCCAGGAGTCAATTAATCACCACGGCTTCCTTTCTGTGGGATCGATCCACTATCGGACACCGAGGATCCAGACCAGAAAAGGAGAGGCTGCGTTTGCCAGCTCACAGACACCGAGAGATGATCAATAACTGGCTGCTCAGTGATATGATTGGTGTTTCTTTGGAGAGAAATCTGCTTTCTTGACACCTGAACAGCCAGATGAAGCTCAACACTCACTAATCTCACTAATCACTACATTCAGTTGAGTCCCATCTAAATGCAGGCTTCAGATCAATATAAGTTAAACATGTTTGTTTTTTTAATCAATTATCGGTTAATCAGAGAAGAGTTACTTCCACTATCTACACAAACTCTACAGGATTTTGGAATAAAATGAACAACAAAATTTAAATAATGTGTAGAAATAAAACCAGTAAAATCAGTGTATGACAGTAATTGGTACAAGTGGCAAATTAACCTAAGATTTAGCCATTTTTAAATGAAAAAATGCGTTGTTTTTCATCACTTTATGCCAAATATTTATACATAAAACATACTGTTTATATATGTTACACTTATATATGTGCAATACATTGTGGTTTATGGAATAGCTAATATAGTTTAAGAGTTAGGAGACACAACGTGACTGCATTTGGCACATTCCTCGTTTTTTTTTTTTTTTTCATACTCCTATTTGTGGCTTGCAAACACTCAGAGTAAGTTTCTGGCGAGTCACCTGCCAAAGTGAAAGCAGCGGTCCAAATTTAATGCGGAAAGTTTCTCACACATTTCATTCTGAAGTTTTTCCTTACATAACTCTGCTTTTTTTATTCATGACTGACATTTTTTTCCTCTTTTTAGGCTTGTTTTATTGATAAAGCGAAGTGGTAACAATGGTCTCAAAACACGAAAGTCACCATCTAACAGACTCCTGCTTGTTCCTCTTGAAAGTCCCTGAGCTTGATTGACTGTGTGGAGCTAATAACCTAAAAAAAGATGATGGGAAATGGTGAAAGCTCTGCAGATATCCGTCACTTGGCCGTTCCCGGTAGCTCAAACTGCAAAAAGCCGGAGAGTCTGAGCGTGTCACTGAGGGTCCGGGCCACAAATAGCACCAACTAGTGAGCAACTCTGAGGTCTGATTTGAGTCGAACGGAAACCCTCTTAAGGCCTCTGGAAACCTGACAGCCCTTTTCCAGCCATCACACCTGCTCTGAGAGGGAGAACCTCTGCTTTCCCCTCGCCGATAATTAGCCGACGCGCCTGATAATGAACGTTTCCACCAGGCCTGCCGACCCCGTTCTGATCCGAGGGAACCTCATTACCCACGGCTTCCTTCCGCCGAGTTTAATTAGCGCAAACTTCTCGGTCCGTCTGAATGAAGCCGCACCGCCCGTAATGTTCGCTTTAAAGTCCGGCATCAGAGCCGTCCTCTCTGGGTAATTGGGAGCAGATGCTTGGCGGGTAAAGCAACAAAAATACCCCAAAGGCGCTAGCTTGGCAGGTCCTGTCGCCACGACGACTGGCAGGATGGCAGGACCCCGAAAAGCTCGTCAGAGTGACATAGATCTGTGAGTCCATCAGACTAACCGCCCCCCCCCCCACCCCCCCATGGTCCAGAAACAGAAAAAGAAGAAAGCGAGCCCTTATTAGCCCTTATTTCTTAGGTTTCCTCCTTCTGTCTGCTCCTTTCTACACACTTCTGGAAGGCTTTTAATGCCCTGCACCACTACAGCATTTTTAGTTGTTTCTGTATGTTTTGTATGTTTTTTTGTATTGTTTTATGGCTTTGTTGTAAAGCACTTTGAGTACCATTTGGGTATTGTAAAGGGCTAAACAAATAAACTTGATTGATTGATTGATTGATTTTTCTGAAGTAAATAAGGCTGCCCGTATCATCACAGCTCCTATCCTAACCCTAACCCGCACCTCTACCCCCCCACAGCTCCTATCCTAACCCTAACCCGTACCTCTACCCCCCCACAGCTCCTATCCTAACCCTAACCCGTACCTCTACCCCCCACAGCTCCTATCCTAACCCTAACCCGTACCTCTACCCCCCCACAGCTCCTTCTGTAGTCCCTCTACCTCTATCTCTATCTCACCACTGACTCTGATCAGTGTTTCTCCTCTGTATAGCTTATTGTCATAGTGATGATAAATGTAAGATTGTGTCTACTCTGTAAATCGCTTTGGATAAAAGCGTCTGCCAAATGCATGAACATAAACAACATAAACAAGTAGGGAAAGTGTTTCTGAACTGATGGGGGAGGAAATGAGAAGCGAGGGTGGTGGTATGAGGGGGGGGTAATGAAAGGAGGTCCAGTCCAGTGTTAGGCTAAACTGAGCACAAATCCAATCAGCAAACAACAGCAAGTGTGAAAGAGATCAGAGCTCGGAGGCAGGCTGAGTGAGCAGCGTGTCAGTGATTGCGTTCGGTGGTTATCTCCGGTCTTTGTTAACCTCGGGGCCGCGCTCCTCACGGCTGAGGGCGTCCGGCTAATTGAGAGGAACGCCGGCCCCCTTGAAAAGCGGCAAATGATTGGAGAGGAACGCTCTAACTAGAGGAGCTGTTTTCCTTTATTACAAACACGAGACGCGGAGGAAGGAGCTGCCTGTTCTCCGAGCGGAGAGAGAGAGAGAGAGAGAGAGAGAGAGAGAGAGAGAGAGAGAGAG